>CM053579.1:30686432-30797439 GCA_028646485.1 Cryptoprocta ferox
ACCATACTGTCTTGGTGATGACAGCTTTGTAGTAGAGTCTAAAGTCTGGGATTGTGATGCCTCCCGTTTTGGTTTTCTTCTTCAGTATTACTTTGGCTATTCGGGGTTTTTTGTGGTTCCATACGAATTTTAGGATAGTTTGTGGATAGTTTAGGATAGTTTCTCCAGTGGGAAATAACTTTTAAGCTGAAACCAAAAAAATGAATAGGCACCAACCGAGTGAAAGAAGAATCGGCAGATGGAGGAGCGTGTACAAACTTCTTGAAGTAGGAACGTGCTATATGAATTTGCACAAAAACAATAAGAAGGTCAGTATGACCGGAGCATAGTGAGGGGGAGAGTGGCGCAAGATGAGGTTTGAGAGACAGTCACTGTCAAGTCATACAAGATCTTATCTAAGTGTGTAGTGTTCAGAGTAAGAAGATCGTAAGAGGGTCAGAAATTGTTTTAAGTCCTTTACTTCTGTCATCACATTGAATCCTCATGAAGACCTTATGAGGCAGGTGCTCTTAATACTCTCATTTTAATGATAAATGAACAACACAGAGGTTAAGTGACTGCACTTGCCCATGGTCACTAGTTTGTAGTATAGTTAGGATTGAAGCTCAAGTGTTCCAGCCCTAGAACCAGAGATCCCTCAGTAAATGTGGTGGGAAGCAATAGAAGTGTTTTTAAATTATTATTTAAGAAACAGAGAGTGGGGGAGAGGGGCTGGGTGGGGAGAGAGAGAGAGAGAGAGAGAGAGAGAGAGAATCTTAAGCAGGCTGCACGCTAGCACAGAACCCAATGCAGGCTTGATCCCACAACCCAGGGATCATGATCTGAGCAGAAATCAATAGTTGAACATTCAGCCCACTGAGCCACCCAGACGCCCCAATAGAAGGGTTTTAAGCAGGAGGCTTACATGTTGAGGTTTACACATTATAAAAATAATTCGGGTTGAATTGGTGGGGCCACTGGTTGAAAGGGAGCAAAAGGAGAAGTGGGGAAAATATTAGGAAGCTGCGACAATAGTGCAAGAAGAAATGACAGTGGCTTGGCTCCTGGCAAAATGAGAAAAAGGGATGGATTAAAAATATATCTTTTAAGAATACTTGCTCGGGGTGCCTGGGTGGCTCAGTCAGTTAGGCGTACAACTTTGGCTCGGGTCATGATCTCACGGCTCGTGAGTTTGAGCCCCGCGTCAGGCTCTGTGCTGACAGCTCAGAGCCTGGAGCCTGCTTCAGATTCCGTGTCTCCCTCTCTCTATGCCCCTCCCTTGGGCATGCGCTCTCTATCTCTAAATAAAAATAAACATTTAAAAAATTAAAAAATAAAAACATTTTTTCAATATATAGGTAAAATGGATGGAACTTGATAATGTCTTGGAGATGAGGAAGGAGGGAAGTGTGCAAAGTGACATATGTGGTGCATGCCCCTTTTGCAGTTAGACCATCATGATATCCTTAGTTTGTTTGCAGTTCTAACTCAGCTAGTCATTGTTTTGTGGCAACTGTGAAGTTGGTTCTTTTTGCGCATGTTTTTGACAATGGAGCTTTTACTAATTTGTTTTCCCCAAGTTCTGCTGTGTAGCGCCAAGTGCGGTTAATTTAATTAATCAGAATTTCATTCTTTACCCCAAGAAGATCCAATATAAAAAAAGAAACATACTATAAATCATAAGGCTTGACATCAGTTGAAGAACATCAGTTGTCTCTTCCAGATATTTAAGTTTTATATTGAATCCTTCATAACTATGATACATCATGGATGTATCTATCTACATTGGATACTACCAATGTCAAGCAGGATTTTATATTTTGTGGCAAAAAGGTCATCACATTTACCATGCAATTTTCAGATTTGAGCATCACTGATCAATGGGTAGGGTAAAGTAAGACATGATTATTTCCAACTCAATTCTAGAAACTGGATGTTAAAAGTCACTATATGCATGTGGAGATGTCACGTGTTTTCTACATTTCTGGGTCTCTCTCTACAGAATCACATGTTATCAATGATTACCATTTAATATATAGGAGAACTCAGGTCTGTCATTTGCTTTCTTTTTTTTTAAATTTTTAATGTTTATTTTTGAGAGAGACAGAGCGTGAGTGGAGGAGGGGCAGAGATAGAGGGAGACACAGAATCCAAAGCAGGCTCCAGGCTCTGAGCTGTCAGCACAGAGCCTGACATGGGGCTCGAACTCACAAACCAAGAGATCATGACCTGAGCTGAAGTCGGATGCTCAACTAACTGAGCCACCCAAATGCCCCTGTTATTTGCTTCCTTAATATCTTTTTATAGGAGCATATTGCACATTGTCAGTGCCATTTTTTTTCTTTTTTTTAACAAATTAAAATTACATTTTTTGGTTCTGTTTACAGTACCAGAGATTGATGTAGTTTCTCCTTTGATCTTCTACTCATTAAAAATCTGCCTCTCAATATCATGTGTTCCTGTAATCTGTAGCATTTTATGATCCTTGTTTTTTCAAAAGCATATACACACATACATATTATGGATATAAGTGGGTATGAATGCTGAGAAAGGCTTTAGTTCATTTGAAAGTTCACAATTGTTTGAGAATTTGATTTTAACTTTTTGAGAGAGAGAGAGAGAGAGAGAGAGAGAGAGCGTGAGCAGGGGAGGGACACAGGGAGAGCTAGAGAGAGAATCCTAAGCAGGCTCCGTGTCCAGCATGGAGCTCAACACAGGGCTCAATCTCACAACCGTGAGATCACGACCTGAGCTGAAATTAAGAGTTGGATGCTTAACTGATTTGGCCACCCAGGTGCCCCGAAGTATAACTTGTTCTAAAGATCAAGATCCATGATCACTATAATAAATATCACTGGCTTTGGGTGGGGGTGAGCTATATATAGTATAAGACAGATGGAAGCCTTTCTCCCAAACTGCCACTATTTTCAGGAACTGAAATTCTCCCTGAATGTGTTCCATATTTGTATAATGTTATTGAAAGTTAATGGTACAAATGGAGAAGCAGTATGTGTGAAAATTAACTGATTCATCCATCTGCTATTGGATTCACATCCGAGGAGCATGCTATACATCACTTATTTTACCTAATAGGAAAGTATTCCATTTTTACCTAACCAGGACTCTCCAGTGCCTATCAGATAATATTCAGCCCTTACAACATGATGTTCAATGTATGTACACAATCTAAGGCTCCCACTTTTCTAGCCATACCTTCCACTTTTCTTGTACATGAACCTGTTCTGCAGTTAAGCCAGGCTCCTAGTGACTCCTGAAACCAAATATATATAAAGTATTTACTATGTATGCCTACCATATTTTCCTTTTGCTTATAATACTGGATGGTCTTCTATAGCCAATTCAAATTCATTCAAATACTCATTCATTCAATAACTGAAAACCACCTGCTATGAATATGGTATGAATGAGATATCCAGATAAATAAGTCCTAAGATATTTTAAAAATATAATTCTGTTATTTTTTCTTACATGGTAGAAACAGGATTCAAGAGCCCCAACTAAATATCATGCGGTTTTTTTCTTTTTTGCTTAGATGGTTTTAAACTATGTCTTTTAGGAAGAAATATATACATTTTAGGGCAATGTAATGCTTTGCTATTTTTAATCTCAGACATCTTCTTCCTAATCTCTTTTACTATAGATGGTTTCACATTTTAAACGTTTTGAAAAAAAATAGACACTCAATGTGAACACTGTGGCCCTATAGGAATTCTGTTTGGGGAGCAAAAATGTGGGTAGTATTTGTCGAGAAGTGACTAAACCAAGAACCACATAAATGACCTCAAATCGATACTCATTTTGAGAATATCATGCAATCCAAAATAATGATGATTACTAGTTATGTTATGAATAGAAATTCTTAGGCATCCCTGTTCATTTCTAAAGCATTTGAATAATATCTTAGCAAAGATATGGAATCTGTCAATGACACTACAGACTGTGGACAATGAAGCCAAATATGCTAAAATATTTATTTCACTGAAAATAGTTTTCTCTAGGCTCATAATTGCCTTTAAATTTTTTAAACATTTATTCATTTTTGAGAGACAAAAAGAGACAGACGGTGAGCAGGGGAGGGGCGGAGAGAGAGGAGACACAGAATCCGAAGCAGGCTCCAGGCGCCGAGCTATCAGCACAGAGCCCCATGCACTGCTTGAACTCACAGGCCCAGATCATGACCTGAGCTGAAGTCGGAAGCTTAACCGACTGAGCCACCCAGGTGCCCCCACATAATTACCTTTAAAAGCATTAGCTTCATATAGTATGGCCTGTTTTAAAAATAATCCTTTTATCTTGTTTATTATAGATTCACATGAATTTGTAAACAAAAAAATAGAGAGATTCCATGTACATTTACTCATTTTCCCTCATCATAACATCTTGCAAAACTATATTACGACATCACAACCAAGGTATTGACATTGATATAATTCACCTATCTTATTCAACTTTCCCAGCTTTACTTGTACTAATTTATGGGTATATTTTTGTGTTTAGTTCTATACAAATTTGTCACACATATTACTTCTTTAATTCCTATAGTGATTATGAGATTTCTCCTTGCGATTCATTATTTTTCATTGCTATATAGTATTCATTTGTATAAATACCCACAATTTTACTATTGATGAGATACTGTGCTGAGTTCAAGTTTTAGTTTATCACCAAGAATATGACTATAAATATTTATTTCTTTTGGTAGACATATGCATTTCTGTTGGGTATATACTTCAGAGTAAATTTGCTAGTCATAGGGTATGTATTCAGCTTTGCTTAGCTTTACTGCTAAAAGTAGTGTCAATTTCCTCACTCACCAGAAGTGTATAGGATTCTTGTCACTCCATATATTATAACACTTGATAATGTCAGGATTGAAAATTATAGTCATTTTGGATGCCAGGTAGTATTATTTCATCATGATTTTAATTTATATTTGCTAAGAACTAATTAGATTAAGCATCTTTCCATATATTTATTGGACATTTGAATATTGTCTGTCCCTCTCTTTCTGATTAGTAGGAATTCTATATGCATTCTGGATCTGATCTTATGAACATTTTAAGTCTTTTTGTCTTCTAATCTGAGAAACGATGATGCATCTTGTGTTTTTTCTTCTACTTAAAAATTGACTTTTAATTACTATTAATTAGGACACAAATTTTCAAAATGTGAAAGTAAAGGTAATTCATTCAATTAGTATAAAAGAAATTTTAAAATAAAATACAAAATCTCTGGTCTTATTATGCATGTAACTGTCACCTGGGCATCTGTTTTCAAAATATTCTAAACAAGGAAATATCAAGTAAAATTGCCCTTTATATTGAAACTCTACTGATGTATATTCTGTTCACTAATTATTTGTGATAACATATTTAACTGAGTTGATGCAGCAATTTCACAACACGGCAGTGTATATAACATTAAGTTATAAAAATCGCAAACTTTAGAATCATCCAATTACATAATATTTTATGTAATTCAACATCCCTTTTTACATCAATCAATAGTACTGTTTGGTTTCCTTTAGATCTTGAAAGTCATACATCTACTATACAAACATTTATTTACGTCGGAGGCCCAATTCTCCATTTAGGTACAATGAATGAAACCCTAGAACATTTCATTTCCTACAGTGAAAACTGTTAAATACCTGGGAGGAAGTATCCTATGCTCCTCTATATACGTTCCTTTTTTATTCAGATGACCCCTGTCTTACTTGCATTCAAATGAATGCAAAAAAGTGTGTATGCACATGTGTACTTAGCTTCATACAATTTTATCGCATGTGTAGGTTTGTGTATCCACCATCACAGTCAAGATACAGAACAGTTGGGGCACCTGGGGGGCTCAGTCTGTTAGGCATCTGACTCTTGATTTTGGTTCAGGGCATGATCTCATGGTTCGTAGGATCGAGTCCCACATCAGGCTCTCTTTCTGCCCCTCCCCTGCTTATTCTCTCTCTCTCTCTCTCTCTCTCTCTCTCTCTCTCTCTCTCCTCTCTGTCAAAATAATTTGAAAATTTTTTAAAAAGACACAGAACAGTTGTATCATCACAAACACCCTTTTTTTGCCCTTTTATAATGATGACAACTTCCTTACAGACTCCCATCCCTAATCCCTGACAACCACTAATCTGTTCCCCATCTCTATAGTTTTGCTATTTCAAGAATGTTATATAAGTGGACTCATATAGAATATAACCTTTTGAGACTGGCTTTTTTTTCACTGAGTATAATATCCGTGAAGTTCATGCAAACTGTTATGTGTATCAGTAGTTCATTCCTCTGATTTATGAGTAGTATTCTATAGTAAAAATGAACTTCAATTTATCCATTCTCCCACTGAAAGACATCCAGGCTGTTTGTAGCTTTTGGCTATTACAAATAAAACTGCAGTGAACATTTGTGCACAGGTTTATTGAGGGAACATAAAATTTTATGTCTTTGGTCTAAGAACCTTCTGCTTAATTCAAGGACATGAAGATTGTTTCCTATGCTTTTTTACCCCCTAAAGAGTTGTATACTTTAACTTCTTACATTTAGGTCGATTTTGAGTTAATATTTATATGTGGTATGAAGTAGATATCCAAATTCTTCCATTTGCATGTGGATATCCCATTGTCCAAGCACCATTTTTCGAAGTATATTCTGTCACCATTACATTTTCTTGGCACTTTTTGTCAAAATCCAATGACCGCAATATAAGGGCTTGCTTCTGTGCTCTTAATTATGTTTCTTTAATCTATATGTCTGTTTCCATGGCACTGCTACACTGCCTTGATTACTGTAGCTTAATAGGGAGTTTTGAAATTAGGAATTGTAAATATTACAACCATAGTCTTTTCCAAGAATGTTTTGGCTATTCTGTGTCCTTTGAGTTTTCATATCAATTTTAGGATCATTTTGTCAATTTTTACAAAGAAGTCAATAGGGACACTATTAGCCACTTCACTGAATATGTAGATTACTTTGGTGAATATTGGCATCTTAACAAAATTAAATCTTACAAACCATGAACACAGGATATTTTTCCAGCTATTTAGATTTTCCTTATTTCCTTTCAACAAAATTTCATTGTTTTCAGTGTACAAGCCGTATACTTCTTTTGTTAAATTTATTCCTAAGTATTTTTATTTTTTGATGCTGTTTTATTAAGTCATTTTTTAATTTTAAATTTTATACTTGATATTTCATGGCCAGTGTATATGGAAATCCAAATAATTTTTGTATGTTGGTCGTGGATCCTTCAAACCTTGCTGAAATTGTTTTTAGCTTTGGCTAAAACCTCAATCCAATGTTGAATAAAAGTAGCAAGAAGAGGCATCCCTGTTTTGTTCCTGATATTAGTGGCCTTGTTTTCAGTTTTTCATAATTACGTGTGATGCTAGCTGTAGATTTTCTGTAGATGCACTTTGTCCGATTCTATTCATAGCTTCTGAGTGCATTTCTAATCATGAAAGGAATTTACATTTCAGATGAACAATTAGATGTTCATTTTATTGAAGATGCCTTATTTGAGATAAGTCACTTTGTTCCTGCTGTTTTCAAGATTTTCTGTTTGTCTTTCAACAGTTTAATTATAATGTGTCTTTTGTGGGCCACTTTGAGTTTATCCTACTTGGAGTATGTTGAGCTTCCTAGATATACAGGTAAATGTTATTCCCCATGATTGGGATATTTTTCATCATTAATTCTTCAAATACTCTTTCTGACTCTCTCTTGATTTTCCTGAGAATCTAATTATGTGTGCGTCGACATGCTTGTTGATTTGCCACAAATTTTGGAGGCTCTGTTTATTTCCTACATTATTTTTTCTTTCTGTTCCTCAGGCTAGATAATCTTTATGGACCTATCTTCAAGTTCAAAGCTTATTTATTCTGCCAGCTCAAATCCTAAGTTCAGTCCCTCTAGTAAATTATTTTTTTAATGTTTATTTATTTATTTTGGGGGGGCAGAGAGAAGAGAGAGAGAGAGAGAGAGAGAGAGAGAGAGTCCCAAGCAAGCTCGGTGCTGTTAGCACAGAGCCCAATGCGGGGCTTAATCCCAAGACCGTGAGATCATGACCTGAGTTGAAAGCAAGAATCCAATGCTTAACTGACTGAGCCACCCAGACGCCCCTGTATATGTTTCCTTAATTCGACTACATTAATAAATGATTTAGAGTGATTACATATTTTTATATTATAAGCAATACTATATTTGAATATCCTTGTACATGCATCTTTGCACACTTTTGAAATTGTCCTTTTAATGGAATTACCTATTTATAGTAAGTTTCTAGAAGTAGGATTGTTTATTCAATGAGTACATATAATTTTGTACAAAGATTGCAAAATATTGCCAACATGTTCTACAGCAAGATCAAACCAATTTATGCCCTAATCAGCAGTGAACAATGATAACTCATCTGGTTTAATTCAGTTTATTTGAGTAGTGGTGAAATCAAACAAATTTATACCTTTTGTGTCATTTACATTTTTTCTAATTTTTTTACAATCACTTGTACATGCCCTTTGCACATTTTCCTGTTGAGCATTTTTATATCTTGGATTTATAATAGTATAGTAGATTTTTACATACACAAAATGTAACAGCTTTGTCATATGAAATATTTTTCAGTCATTTGCATTTAAATCCTGCCTATTTTCATTTTGAGGCATACAGTATATAGCAGCTTAACATGTTCATATCATGTATGCTGTCATTCTTTTTCTTAATGATCTCTGCCTTTAATCCCATTCTTAGAAAGATCATTGCCCTCCTCTTTATAGATATTCATCAATATTTTTTGGTTCTTTACAATATTTTATTTTAGACCTTTGCTTATTATGCTATCTGAAATTTATTTGGATATATTATATGAGGAGAGACTTAACTTTTTGTTAAGTTACTAACTAGTTTTTCCAGTGCTATCTATTAAACGAGCCATCCTTTCTTCACTGATTTTAAGCTACTTTTAGCACATACTAAAATCTTAGAGGTACTTGACTCTGTTCCTGGCCATTTTACTATATTCTAGAATTTCGTTCTTGAAGCAACAAGATTTTGTTTTAAGGTTTTGTTCCCCCTTTTATAGCATATTTTGAATGTTGGTCACTAATTTTTGTTATTCTTAAATGTATTTCCTGACTCTTTTGTCAATTTTAATTTCAACTACTTAATTATTTTATTATTTAATTTTTTAAAAATTTTTTAATTTTTTAATTTTTTTATTTATAGTTTATTGTCAAGTTGGTTTCCATATAACACCCAGTGCTCTTCCCCACAAGTGGACTACTTAATTATTTTAAGTGCTTAAGATCTTTCAATAAAATTGTTAGGTCTTCATCATGAGTCTCAGGCATTACTGAATTAGGTTTATATCTAGGTACTTTTCTTTTTTTAATGTGAAGGTTTCTTTTGTTTTATTTTATAAATGTTTATTCCCAATATACAGGAAAGTATTTTTCATATTTAATTAAGATAAAGTACTTAAAAACATTAATTCAAAATTTCTTTTGTTTTTTATTGTTTTCCTTGTATGCAGTCACATTATCTGCAACTAATGGTGATTAATAATTATACTTCTTATTTGTTTGTTTATTTGACCTTATTGCATTGATAAGAATCCCCAACATATACTTTCATAGAATAATCACAGTGCTATTATATCCCAGTATCTTTTTTCCCTTGACTGAATGGAATGACCATAGTACTTTCTTGGGGGAGGGGGCTCTAAGTATTTTTTTTAGGTAAGCTCCATGCCCAATGTGGTGTTTGAACTCATGACCCTGAGATAAAGAGTCACATGCTTTACTGACTGAGCCAGCCAGACATCCCTTTTATTTTTCCACATGCTTCTACACATATGTGAAGAAACACTTATATCTTTCCTTTTTTAAGTTTCCATTTAAGTTCTAGTTAGTTAGCATATAGAAGACAAACTGATGGTTACCAGAGGCGAGGTGGATGGAGGAATGGGTAAAACAGGAGAATGCGATGAAGGAGTGCACTTGTCGTGATAAGCACAGGGTAAGTGTTGAATCACTATATTGTATACCTGAAGCTAATATTACACTATATGTTGACCATAGTACTTTTTATTTATTTATTTATTTTAAAATTTATTTAATTAATTTAAGGGAGAGAGAGAGACAGAGAGAGAGGGAGAGAGAGAATCCCAATCAGGCTCCATGCTATCAGTGTGGAGCCTGACATGGGTCTCGATCCCATGAACCGAGAGATCATGACTTTAGCCAAAATCAAGAGTTGGATGCCTAACCAACTGAGCCACCCAGGCTATCTTTCAATATGAGTATGTGTTTTTTTCTTCTGTGATATGTTAATGTAAGTAATCATACTAAATCAGGCTTTCTAATATTTTTCCATTTATGCTGTTTTTTTTTCTATGGAGACTTGAGGAGGTATTTCCACTTTTTGAAGTGAATTATAACCTGTAAGAACTGCAAAGCAATAACTTTAACTTACAAACATATTGTGAAAGAGCAGATATGCAAATACAACTACTACTATATTTTACAGAAATGCATAATCAGAATATTTACTAAGTGAGGTTGATCTGTAAAATCAAAACTAAAGCAGGAATATGTTGCCATTTGTTACTCTTCCTCAACTTCATTTTTTTTTACCTCGAAAGCAATACTTTGTTAAAGTATTTTTATTCATTTAGATGCTTCTCGTAAGTGCTCTTAGGGATCTGTATGCATATTTTTATGTCTGTCTATGCCCATCTATGGCCATACTAGATATAATGTTTTTTTGTCCCTTAAAACATAAATTTTCTTTCTTCGTCCAGACTATCAGTGTTGTCCAACTGATCCCAGGCCCTACTGGATCCTTTTAGGGTTTCCTAGGTTACATGTCTCTATTTATCTTGTTGAATGGCTGTTTGAACTTCTTTTTTTAGCCTTGGAAAATAAGAGAACCTAAAAGCCAGTAGAAGCTACCGTATTAAACACAATGAAGGTTTCTGTGGGAACACAGGACTCTCCCTTACCATTGACTCAATTCCTTTTCAACTCTGTCCCATTCTGATCTGTCAATCAGAGACCCAGTCCTTAGCTCATTTATTCTTTTGTAATAAGTTAACTGAGATAAAATAATTAAATGATTCGGTTAGCTTTTGAAACCTTATTCAAGTTCCAGGATTATCCAAGTTTAGCTTGTTTGAACAGCAAATTTCTTAAGTGTTCTTAAGAAAGTTTTCTTGAAAACTGTTTAATTTTAGAAGGAAAATAATTAAGCATCATGCTGTGTAGCCTATTACTACAATACACCCTTGTTGCTTTTTCTTATCCTACATTCTTTTCTCAAATGTCCACTTTAATGATATTGCATGACCTTCGCCTAACACAGTAAGTGATTATAGTATTAGTGTGGCAAATCATCCAAAAAGAAGAAGTTTCAATGTGGTCATCTGTAATCATCTATGCATTTTCTTCATTCAAATAGTGTTTTTGTTAAGTTCTTTTTGAGAGCTTCAAAGGCAAATTATCAGTTACAAAATATTTTAAAGATAAACATAGCACACATTAAAATGCATCAATTTAAGGTTTGGAAAG
This sequence comes from Cryptoprocta ferox, assembly GCA_028646485.1. Taxonomy (NCBI): domain Eukaryota; kingdom Metazoa; phylum Chordata; class Mammalia; order Carnivora; family Eupleridae; genus Cryptoprocta; species Cryptoprocta ferox. The sequence goes on from CM053579.1 coordinate 30,697,993, forward strand.
CAAAAGAAAAAAACTGTTTATTAAGGCCAAAGAAAGGAAAAATAATGTATTATATACAGATCATTCATGAGCTTTTAGGTCTATCTGTAGTATATGCTGCAATACCAAGTAATTACTCAGACTCAAAATACATTTTAGGCCTATTGATTTGTGCTTTCCAAAACTGTCAAGTGGTACTAGACTAAACTGAGTCAGTAATATTTTGTGATACCTTCTTATAGCATAGTTGATTTTGTTAATAAAGTAGGATTAATGTAACGTGGTTTGGCTAATGGCAATGTGCACCATATTTGAAAAACATTCTTGTAAGGTGGCCTCGTTTACATTTGATTATGATTTCAAAAAACTCAGAGGTACCTGGAAGCAGATTTATATGATACTCTTATCAGAAGACTGGAAGATTGTTTTGTTGCTATTGTTGTTATTTTCAGTGTAAGAAGAGTAATTTAAAATGCAAGCAGACTCTTCTATAGTTTATTTGCCCTGACAGAGATTACTTCTAAATTTAATTACTTCATATCAAAGAATGATCATAGAAATTAATTCTGTGACATCAATATCTATTATTTTTTCTTTTTAAAGGTTAGCTAGAATATTAAATATAAGTCATTTCTAGTAGCATTACCTTTGTTTTTCCAAAGTAGCAGAGTACTTCTCACTCATTGTTGTTATCAATTTTTTATTTCTTTGACATGTTTTAGCCTTTTACTTAGTGTTTCTCAAACTCTCTTCTGGGATTCATTTGCATTAGAATCTCTTAAGTTATCAATTAAAATAAAGCCTCCTGGGTTCTATCTCTGATGGACTAAATCAGAAACTCTACAGGTGGGCCTGGAAATATGCATTTTCCATTTCCCAGGGTGATTCTGAGGCTCAGTGAAGTTTGTGAACCACTGTCTTAAGAGTAAGGGCTTTGAAAATATCCTCTATGCATTCTTTTTGAGGAAGTTCAACCACATCTATTACTATGCTAATAGCTCCAAAGCTGTATCTATAGCAAAAATCTCTTCCGATAGCCAGATGTATATGGACATACATCACTACTTATCTCATATAACTGACACATGTCACAAAGTGATCTCTTGATCACTCTGCCTGTCTCACAACACACACACACACACACACACACTTCCCCCTTGACCTGTACTCCTTCCTTTGAAGTCTAATGACAACCAATCACCACAGCATTATGTCAACCATGACCACTTAATCACCAAGCCCTGCCAATTCCTTTTATATATTTTCAATCCATCCACTTCTCTCTTGTTAGATAACATCAACATCTTCTTTATTGATTTCTCTACTTCTTGGTCCCTCACAAAAATTTTCTCTAAGTAACAGCAATAATAGTCTTTCTAAAACAGAAATATGATCATGTAGCTTGCCTCCTAAAAACCTCCCTCACTGGTCCCTGTAAGAATCAAGATTAAAGTCCACATTTACTAAAATCTCATAGCTATGCATCATATTTTTCATGATGTGATTAGTCTTTATTTAATTATCTTATGAGTCCTTCGTCTCCTCATTAGCACATTTTGTTCTGGTTTTATGGAACTCACAATTTTGTTACAGGAGTAAGTTACACAGTCTCTTTCTTGCATAGCATGTATCATCATTACAAAAAAATTCCATTTATTTATTTGTCTCCTCCTCTAGACATAGTTTGCTCACCCCTCTATCTCCAGTGCCAAGGCACAATTCCTAGTCCATATTAGAAGCAAAACAAAATTCTTCCGAATTGAATAGATAAATAATGGGTGACGTAGTGTTTATTTATATCTATTAATAGTAGGCATTAGAATATAGCATTTAAAAACACAAGCTCTGGAAACAGAATCTCTGGCTATGTTACTACTTATGCGACCTCACAATTTACTTAAATATCATTATGTTTTAGGTCACTAATCTTTTTTATTTTTTTAAATGTTTATTTAACAGACAGAGAGAGAGCAGGCAAGGAGGGGCCGAGAAAGAGAGAGAGAGAGAGAGAGAGGGAGGGAGAGAGAGAATCCCAAGCAGGCTCCATACTGCCAGAACAGGGTCTGACATGGGGCTCAATCCCATGAACTGTGAGATCATGAACTGAGCCAAAATCAAGAGTTGGACCCTCAACCAACTGAGCTACTCAGGCACCCAAGGTCACTAATCTTTAACATCGTCATAATAATAAGATCTCTCCCCTAAGATTTTCATGAAGATTAAATGAGAAAATACATATATCCTTGTTAAAGTGTTAGGTACACAGCAGGTACTCAAGAAATGCTAGCTACTACTTCTACGTCTTTCATGCTTCAAGAATTATTCCTCACCTTTAACATAGATCATCATTTTATCCATTTTAATTCTTTTCTCTGCTCTCAGACATCATCTTGGAAGAGTTATATATATATTTTTTGGTCTAAATGTAAGGGATGCTTGTACAACACCCTCTATCATTTTAGAGGTTTTTCTCTAGGTCTTTCCTAGCTCTGACACTGTTAGGTGTGATGACCAGTTTTTAAACAATATTCTTGATGAGATGATATACTCAAAAGAAAAATATTTGTAGTTGCTATAGAATTTCCTGATAACATGCAATACTTTTCTTGCCTTGGTAACCATGTCAACACTTCAGGACAGTATCTTCAGGAACAGTTTATGAAAAAAGCGTGATCACAGAAATTTCCTGGAGGCATAATCGATAGCTCTAAACCCACATCTCAAACCCTGTGCTTGACTTAGAGTTTTGCTGGCAACAGAAAGATTTTTTTGTTATATATTTTCAAGAACTTTATTTATTTATTTATTTATTGAAGTTTATTTATTTTTGAGAGACAGAGAGTGACAGAACATGAGTGGGGAAGGGGCAGAGAGAGGGAGACACAGAACAGCACCCAAAGTACCGAGATGGTACCTCCACTACTGGGCAGGGAGGAGGTTGGGAAAGAGGCAGATAAGAATTTCAAAGGGCATTAAAGGGATTGCATTCAGCTTGAAGTCTACACAGGGGCCCCTGGGAGTACCACACTCAGGGATCTCCCTACTAGGTACATGGGCACCCCAATATTCTACATGCTAAACCCATACCTCTTCCAACTCTGTGGCTGGTTCTTTGTGCATGCTTCTGTGTGTGATGCTGAGAGAATAAAGGCACCATCTGCAGGCCAGGGGGAAAACACAAACTTGACCTATAGCTCCACCTTCTGGAAAACAAGAAAGGTTTCCAGTAGCCAATCGGGTTAGTTCCAATATGTAGAAAGGATACAAAAGCATAAGAATTCTGCCACGAGAGGGAGCAAGAAAAGTGGAGCAGGTGTACCCATACAACGGTGGAGAAAACCCCAGAAAATAACAAAACCATCGAAGAGAATACTTCATCTGAAGGCACCCGCCAAGACTTAAGGTGATATCTGCTATTTCAAATGTGAAAACATAACACAAATCTACAGGGAACACACACACACACAAAATCAAGGAAATGTACCACCACAAGATAAAATAATTATTCTCCAATAAACGAGTTCAAAAGCATGGAATTTTGTGATCTAGAAGATTAAGAATTCAAAATAGCTGTTTTGAAGAAATTCATTGAGCTACAAGAAAAAATAAAAAGACAATTCAGTCAAATCTCAAAAAGAATTATGTGATCAAAATGAGATTTTAACAAAAATATAGAAACCATGAAAAAGAACCAAACATAACTAAAGAACTCAATGAATGAAATAAAAATTCAATAGAGAACATGTGCAGTAGAACAGAGCAATTGGAAGATAGAATAGGTGAGTTAGAAGATAGGAATTTTGAAATAGCCCAGTTAGAGGAGAAAAAGAATAAGTGAAAAAAGCAAAGAAAGCCTACAGGATCTATTATAATACATCCAAAGAACAAATGTTTGAATAATTAGGATTCAGAAGAAGAAGAGAGGGAGAAAGGAGCAGAACATTTATTTAAATAAATAATAGCTAAGAACTTCCCAAACCTGGGGAGAGAATTGGATATCCAAGTTCATAAATCTAATACATTATCTCAATTATCTCATTGCAAAAATACCTTCTGCAAAACACAATATAATAAAACTGTCAAAAATCAAGGATAAAGAAAGAACTCTGAAAGCATCTAGAGGAAAAAATAGGTTGAAACCTGCAAAGAAATCCCCATTAGGCTACCAGTGGTTTTCTCAGTAGAAACTATACAGGCAAGGAGAGCGTGGAATGAACATTCAAAGTGCTGAAAGAAAAAAATTGCCAGCCGAGTGTACTATCCTTCATTTATGAAGGAGAAATAAAGACTTTTCTAGACAAGCAAAAGTTGAGAGAGTTTATCATCACCAGACACTAGAAACACCTTGTAAGAAATGCTGACTGAAGTTCTTCAAGGTAAAAGGGAAAGATGCTAAATCAGCGACATGAAAACATACAAAAATATAGAACACACGAGTTAAGGTAAATGTAAAATCAGACACAGAAAACTAAAACTCTGTAATAGGATGTTGTGTTAACCACCTAACTATAGTATAAAGGTCAAAGGACAAGAGTATTGGCCATAAGTATAGCTAATACAATGTGTTATCAAATACACAATTTAAAAAGAAGGAAATAATAATATCAAAAATATAAAAGGTGAGGGTAAGAGGATGTTTTGTAGATGAATTGAAGATTAGCTCCTATTAGCTTAAAATGGACTGTTCTATCTATGAGATGTCTTACATAAACCTCATGGTACCCACAAGGCAAAAATCTAGAATAGATGCACAAATGATAAAAAACAAGGGAGGTATAGAGCATACCACCATGGAAAATCACTGATTTACAAAGGTAGGCAGAAACAGAGTATAAAAGAATACTAATGGAAGTGCCAAACAATCAAAAAACAATCAGATAGTATTAGTAAATCCTCAATTATCAATAATAATTCTAAATGTAAATGGATTGAATTTGCCAATCAAAAGGCACAGAAGAGGTGAATGGATAAAGAAGAAAAAATGACCTAACTAGATACTGCCCACAACAGACTCATGTCAGTTTTAAGGGCAAAGACAGGCACAAAATAAAGGGATGGAAAGATATTCCATGCAAGTGGAAAATGAAGGAAAAGTGGTAATAGCTATGCTTATATCAGACAAGATATATTTTAAGCCAAAAATGGTAAAAAGAGACAAAGAAAATCATTATGTAATGATAAAGGGGTTGATTCATCAAGAAGATATAACAATCATAAATATATATGGACTCAATATTGGAATACATAAATATATTAAGTGAATAGTAACAGATCTGAAGAGAGAAATAGTCAACAACATAATAATACTAGAGGACTTGAATAGCTTACTTTCAGCAATGGATAGATAATCCAGACAAAATCAACAAGGAACCAACGGACTTGAACCATATATTAAACCAAATGGACCTAACAGACATTTATAAACATCAATCCAACAGAAGCAGAAAACATGTTCTTCTCCAGTGCACACAAAACACTCTCTAAAATTGACCATGTGGAAGGATATAACACAAGTCTTAGCAAAATTAAAAAAATTAAAATAATGTCACATATCTTTTTTGACTAAACTGGAAATCAACAACAAGAGAAAAGCTGGAAGATCTACAGATATGTGGCAATTAACCAGCACACTCTTGAACAACCAATGGGTCAAAGAAGAAATCAGAAGATAGCTCAAAACAAATGAAATAAAACATGACATACTCAAATCTATAGGATGTTGCAAAAGCAGTTTTGAGAGGGAAGTTTATAGCAATAAATGCATGTATTAAGAAAGTAAAAAGAACTCAAATATACAACGAAACTTTACAACTCAAGGAACTAGAAAAAGAACAAACTAGGCCCAAATTTAGAAAAAGGAAGGCAAGTACCAAGCTCAGAGTGAAGATTAATGGAATGGAGACCAGAAAAACATAGAAAAAATCAACAAAACAAAGAGCTGGTTTTTGGAAAAGATAAACAAAACTGGCAAAACTTAAGCTAAACTAAGAAAAAGAGAAGACTCAACTAAAAATCAGAAATGAAAGAGGAGACATTAAAGCTGATACTACAGAAATGCATAGGATCATAAGAGACTACTGTGAATAATTATATGCCAAAAATTGGATAATCTAGCAAAAAAGAATAAATTCTAGAAACATACAACCTATCAAGGATGAATCAGGAAGAAATAGAAAATCTAAATGTATCAATTATGAATAAGGAAGTGGAATCCATAATCAAAATCTACCCAATACGGAAAAGCCCTAGACCAGATGGCTTCACTGGTGAATTCTACCAAACACTTCAACAATTAATGCCAATTCTTCTCAAACCCTTCTAAACAATTGAAGAGGAGGGAACACTTTCAAATTCATTTTATGAGGCTCACATTACCCTGATGCCAAAAGCAGATAAGAACATTACAAAAAAAGAAAACTACAAGAAAATATCCCTGATGAATATAGATATAAAAATTCTCAACAAAATACTCGTGAACCAAATTTAGTAACACACTGAAAGGATGTCCAAGTGGGATTTGTCCCTGGGATGCAAGGACGGTTCAATGTACACAAATCAATAACTGTGAAATGAAGGTTAAAATCACATGATTATCTCAATAGAGGCAGAAAAAGTATTTGATACAACATCCTTTTATTATTAAACCCATCAACAAATTAGGTGTGCCTAGATGGCTCAGTCGGTTAAGCATTGGACTTTGGATCAGGTCATGATCTCACAATTTGTGAGTTCGAGCCCCATGTTGGGCTCTGTGCTGATAGCTCAGAACCTGGAGCCTGCTTCTGATTCTGTGTCTCCCCTTCTCTCTACCCCTTCCCTGCTCATGCTGTTTCTTTCTCTCTCTTTCTGTCTCAAAAATAAATAAACATTAAAAAATATCAACAAATTGGGTATAGAAGGTACAAACCTCAACATAAAATAGGCCTTGTAAGGGGGTGCCTGGGTAGCTCAGTCACTTAAGCTTCTGACTCTTGATTTCAGCTCAGGTCATGATCTCACAGTTCATGAGTTCAAGCTCCACATTGGGCTCTGCACTGGTGGTATGGAGGCTCCTTGGGATTCTCTCTCTCTCTGTCTCTCTCTCTCTCTCTCTCCAAGTAAATAAATATATATTTTTTAAAAAGCCAAGTATGACAAACCCACAGCTAATATCATACTCAATGGTGAAAATGTGAAAGCTTTTCCTCTGAGATCAGGAACAGGACAACAACGCCCATTCTCATCACTCCTCTTCAACATAGCACTGTAAATCCTAGCTACAGCAAGTAGGAAAGGCAAAGAAATTGAAAGCATCCAAATCAGGGAGGAACAAGTTAAATTGTTTTCATTTGTAGATTACATGGTCCTCCCTGTATAGAAATTCCCAAAGGCTCAAACAGAAAACTGTTGGAACTAATCAAGAAATTCAGTAAAGTTGCAGGATATAAAATCAAAATACAGAAATCAGCTGCTTTTCTATACACTAAACCAAAACATCTGAAAACAAAGAGAGAAAACTATGCCATAAATAATAGCACCAAGAACAATAAAATATTTAGGAATAAATTTAATCAAGGATGTGAAAGATCTCTACAATAAAATATACAAGTCCTTAATAAGAGAAATTGAAGAAGACACAAATGAGTAGAAAGATATCTCATGTTCACAAACTGAAAGTACTAATATTGTTAAAATGACCATACCACCCAAAGCCATCTATAGATTCAATGCAATCCCTATCAAAATTCCAATGGCATTTTTCAGAGAAATAGGAAAAAAAAACAATTCTAAAACGTGTATGTCCACAAAAGGCCTCAAATAGCCAAAGAATCATGCGAAAAAGAACAAAGTCAGAGGCATCACACTTCCTGATTTGAAACTATACTATAAAGCTACAATAATTAAAACAGTATGATACCAACATAAAAAGAGACACTCAGACCAATGAAACAGAATACAGACATACTAGACATAAACCGAACTAATATTTGGGTTATCAAGAACACTCAATGGGGAAAGAATGGTCTCTTCAAAAATGGTCCTGGGAAAAGAGGATAACTACATGCAGAAAAATGAAATTGGACCCTTATATTGCACCACTCCCCAAAATTAACTTGAAATGGATTAAAGACTTAAATGTAAGACATCCCATACTGTAGTACTCCTAGAATTAAACATAGTGAATAAACTCCTTGACATGTATAGGACACCAAAAGCACAAGCCACAAAAGTAAAAATCAGCAATCAGGATATCAAACTAAAAAGCTTATGCACCTACAGTCAAAATAGTATGGTGCTGGCACGACAATAGACACAGAGATCAATAGAGCAAAATAGGAAACCCAGAAATAAACCCACAATTATATGGCCGAGTAATTAAAGGAGGAAAGAAGATGCAATGGGAAAAAGAAAGTCCCTTCAACAAATGGTGGTGGGAAAACTGGACAGCTACATGGAAAAGAATCAAATTGGACCACTTTCTTATACCATACACAAAAATAAACTCAAAATGGATTAAGGACTTAAATGTGAGACCTGAAACCATAAAATTCCTAGAAGACACCACAGGGAGTAATTTCTCTGACATCGGTTATAGCAACATCTTTCTAGATATGTCTCCTGAGGCAAGGAAAGCAAAAGCAAAAATAAACTATTGAGACCATCAAAATAAAAAGCTTCTGTACAGTGAAAGAAAGAATCAACAAAACTAATAGATAACCTACTGAATGGGAGAAGGTATTTGCAAATGACATATTTGATAAAGGGTTAGTATCCAAAATATGTAATGAACTGACACAACTCAACACCCCCAAAAAATCCAATCTAAAAATGGGCAGAAGATATGAAGACATTTTTCCAAGTAAGACATTCAGATGACCAACAGACAAATGAAAGATGTTCAACATCAACAGGGAAATACAAATCAAAACTACAATGAGATACCACCTCGTATCAGTCAGAATGGCTAAACTCAATAACACAAGAAACAACAGTTTTGGAGAGGACGTGGACAAAAAGAACCCTAGTGCACTGTAGGTGGGCATGCAAACTGGTGCAGACACTCTGGAATACAGCATGGAGGCTCCCCAAAAAGTTAAAAATAGAAATACCTTATGATCCAGTAATTGTACTACTGGGTATTTACCCAAAAAACACAAAAATGCTAATGCAAAGGGATAAATGCACCTCTGTGTTTATTGCAGCATTATCTATATAGCCAAATTATGAAAGAACCCAAATGTCCATCAGTAGATGAACGGATAAAGAAGAAGCTAAACACACACACACACACACACACACACACACACACGAGTATTATTCAGCCATAAAAAATGAAATCTTGCCATTTGCAACCACATGGATGTAGCAAGAGAGTATAATGCTAAGTGAAATAAGTCAGAGAAAGACAAATACCATATTATTTCATTCTTTAGGTGTGATTTAAGAAACAAATTAACAAAGGGAAAAAAGAGAGAGGGAGGCAAACCAAGAAACAGACTCTTAACTATAGAGAATAAATAGAAGGTTACTAGATGGGAGGAGGATGGGGGTGGATGGGTGAAAAAGGTGACCGGGATTAAAGAGTGTACTTCTCATGATGAGCACTAAGTAATGTATAGAATTGTGGAATCACTATATTGTATACCTGAAACTATTTTAGCACTGTATGTTAATTTTACTGGAATTAAAATTAAAAACTTAATGAAAAAATAAATAAAAAGCTTCTGCACAGCAAAAGAACAATCAACAAAATGAAAAGGCAACCTATGGAATGGGAGAAAATGTTTACAAACCATACGTCAGATAAGGGGTTAATATCCATAATGTAAAAATAACTCATACAACTCAATAACAAAAAGAAAATCAGATTAAACATGAGGAGGGGTATTGAATAGATATTTTTTTCTAAAGAAGATATTAAAATGGCCAACTTTGGGGCACCTGAGTGTTTCAATGTGTTAATCGTCAGACTCTTGGTTTTCAGCTCCGGTCATGATCTCATGGTTCATGAGTTCAAGTCCTGCATTGGGCTCTGCACTGACAGTGTGGAGCCTGCTTGAGATTCTCTGTCTTCCTCTCTCTCTGTCCCTCCCCTACTCATGTTCTCTTTCTCTCTCTCAAAAAATAAAATAAACACTTAAAATGGCCAGTTTGTACATGAAAAGGTGTTTTAAATCACTTACCAAGAAATACAAACCCAAACTACAATGTGATATCATCTCACACCTGTTAGAATGGCAATTATAAAAAAAAAAAAAAAGACAAGAGATAACAAATGTTTGGGAGGATGTAGAAAAAAGGGAACCCTTGTACACTCTTGGTGGGAATGTAAATTGTTACAGCCACTATGAAAAACAAGGTTCTTCAAAGAGATTAAAACAGATCTAGCATATGATCCAGAAATTCCATTCTGGGTATATATCCAAAGGAAATGAAAACAGCATATTGAAAAGATATATGCACCCCCTTGTTTACTGCAGCCTTATGCACGATAGCAAGATATGGAAACAGCCTAAGTGCTTGCCAATGAATTAATGGATAGGGATGTTGTCACACACACACACACACACACACACACACACACACACACATGCACACACACACAGGAATATTATTCAGCCACGAAAGAGAAGGAAATCCTGCCATTTGTTTCAACATGGATGGATCTTGAGGGCATTATGTTAAGTGAGAGAAGTCAGGCAGATAAAGACAAATACTGTGTGATCATGCTTATATATGGAATCTAAATAAGCCAAATTCATAAAAACAGTAGAATGCTGATTACCAGAGTGTGGGGGTGGGGTGAGATGGGGGAACTGGGAATGTTTTGTTCAAAGGAACGAACTTGGAACTAGTAGATAAGTCCTGGAGAACTAACGCACAGTATTGTGTTTACAGTCAACAGTATTGTATTATAAACTTCAAAGTTGCTAAGAGACTCACTCTTGCTTCCGCCACAGAAAAGAAATAACTATGTGATGTGGTGGAGTCTTAACTTACCCTCCAGTGATAATCATATTGCAAAGGTCAAATCAACACCTTTACACCTTCAACTTACAGAATGTTTATACAATCTATTACATTTCAATTTTTTTTAATGGAGCAAAAACTTCATTAAGAATGCTGAAGGAACTAACTTCTATTTAACTGAATGTTTAGTTTAATACATACCAACAGAAATTCTCCTTTTTTCATGTTCCTTGTTGATAAATTTTCCTGAAACTGTTTGTGGCCTTACAAAATGGAACGCTGACTGCATCTTTGTTATTACCTAGGACTCTGGATTTTGCAGTCTAACCTTTGGTATTTTATTACTGTTTAGAATGAGAGATACGGATCTGAGTCTGTTTACTAAGGGCATAACCTAGAATCCATGCGGAAAATTTCATACCTGTACTTTTTATTTCCAAATTTCAAATTTAAAATAAAAAAAGATAATTTAAAATTTGCTTTCTTTTCAAAATGAACATGGATGTATTGTTGCAACCACCACAATATTTAGTGTCAAGATAGTTCCGTCACTCCCCCAGATCTTCTCTATTGTCCATTTGCAATAAAAGCGTTGCCCTCCCCCTAACTCCGGAAAACAATGGATCTCCTCTTGGTCCCTATTATTTTGCCTTTTCCAAAATGTCATATAAGTATATTCATAAAGAATATATAACTCTTTAAAACTGGATTCTCTCACTCAACATAATATTTTTTGAGATTCATCTATGTTGTTTCATAGATCAATAATTCAAATCTTTTTTAAAAAATTTTTTTGAGAGAGAGAGAGATAAGGGGAGGGGGAGAGAGATAGAGAGGTAGAGAGAGAGAGAGAGAACACCAAGAAGGCTCTGCACTGTCAGCACTGAGTCCTACACAGAGCTCAAACTCACAAACCATGAGATCATGACCTGATGAAATCAAGAATCGGACACTTAACTGACTGAGCCACCCAGGTGTCCCAATAGTTCAAATCTTTTCATTGCTATCCCATCATTTATTTTACCATTCCATTTATTTGTCAAAGGACATTTGGATTTCCAGTTTCTTGATTATGTATAAAGATGTTATGAACATTTGTACAAGTTTTTGTACTGACATTTTTTCATCTCTCTTGGCTATATACCCAGAACTGGAATGCTGAGTAAAGGGACAATTCTATCTGTGCAACCAGAAGTGCCAGTGGGCATGACTCTCCTTGTGGCCCTTGGCAGACAGGATACCACAGCTGGGCAAGGCTGGAGTGGAGTCACCAGGCAACTTCAGTGTCTGCAGTCAGACCTGAGGTCAATGGCCTGTTATGAGGGGCATAAATCCTGTTTGGTCCCTGGGCAGACAGGACTACTTCTAGGACATTGGTCAGTAGGGGTGTCACCAGGGCAAGGGTCTAATATAGGTTCACAAACAGTGGACCTCTTACCAGGTGTGCAGACAGATGTGGGTCCTTCTGTGTTCCCGGGGGGCCTCTTTCCAGATCACCTGGCAGGTCTTTGGGTAGGCAGGACTGGCTGTGTACCATGGCTGGATGTGGTAAAGCTGAGTAACAGGGCCACTTAGTGGGAGCAAAGATGGCGGACTTGCCACTGGGGGCGTGGATGAGTGTGTCTCCTGTCGGGTCCCTGGGCAGGCAGGACTGCCCTGGAACATGGCTAAGCAGTGCTAGAGTTGGGCACAGGTGCACTTCAGGGTTCATGGTCAGGTCTGATTTCAGGGACTCTGTTATGGAAGGAACAGAAGGGTATGTATCTTCCCAGGTCTCTTGGTAATCGGAGCTGGTGGCAAGACTGTGGCTAAATAGGGCTACTGCTGAGTCCACAAGGAAATGAGGCCGTTTCTTGTGAGCATCTAGGATCACGTTCAGTGATCTGGACACTACCATATGCCTATGTCTTCACTGCTTTTAGGGAAGAGCTATTTCTCAGAGGTCCTTATTTTCCCCATTCCACCGTGGAAGTGGGTGGTTATTTTTTGTGAGTCTGTTTTGTGAAATTGTCATTTCTCTTGTATTTTCAGTTCTGAAAGTCATATTTTTTTAATTTTTATTTTTTATTTTTAGATAGAGCAAGTGTGGGGAGGGGTAGAGAGAGAGAGGAGAGAGAGAAGTCCAAGCAGTCCCCGAACGGTTAGCATGGAGCCCTCACACGGGGCTCAATCTTATAAATCCTGAGATCATGACCTGAGCCGAAATCAAGAGTTGGAGGCTCAACCAACTGAGCCCCCCAGGCGCCCCTGAAAGTCACATTTAAAAAATATCTGTCTTTTATTTCTCCTCTGAGATTTTCTATCTCTCTATGCCTTTCAAGACTATTTCCCCTTATTTCATGAGACATGGTTATGGTTGCTACTGCGATGTATTTTATTTTTGGATAATTATAAAATTTTGGTCCTCTCAGGGTTAATGTCTGTTGATTGTGTTTTCCCTCGAGAACTTATCAAAATTTCCTGTTCTTTGTATATTGAACAATTGTGAACTGGCGTTTGGGCATTTTTAAGATTATACAATTCTGAATCCCTTAAAAAATCCTATTGAGATTTGTTTTTAAACTGTCAATTGTGGGGACACCTAGGTGGCTAAGTCGGTTAAGCGTCCGACTTCCGCTCAGGTCATGATCTCACAGTTTGTGAGTTTGAGCCCAGTGTCAGGCTCTGCGCTAACAGCTCAGAGCCTGGAACCTGCTTCAGATTCTGCATCTCCCTCTCTTTCTGCCCCTTTCCCCCTGCCTCTGAAAAATAAATAAACATTAAAAAAGAAAATTAAAAATAAATAAATAAACGATCAATTGTGCCAATTAAGTTTAGGCCACATGCTTGCACTTGCCTTTGTTTGGCTATAGTTCTTATGTAAGTCCAGTTTCCAAAGCTTTAGCAGTTATTCGGATCTGTCCACTGTGTGAGCCTCCCGAGGGCCAGCCTGAGACCTGGGGCATGCTGTAATAGAATCATATTTGGTGCATGCACTCTTTGGATATGAGTCCAAAATTCATTGGCAACATTATGGGATCCCATTCTCAAGTTCATTCTTCTCCCTGATCTCCTCCATGTTTTCTATCTCACAAAGGTCCTGTTTTTTGGTCATCTCACTAGAAATCCAAGGTGTTTTTTCCTTCTGCTTTGTAACAAACTGCCCATATCTGGCTGTCTCTGAGGCCAAGTGGCAGGAAGAGAGAGCGAGAGAGTGGGAGCGAGAGAGAGAGCGCGTACGCGCGTGCGCGCGCGCGCACAGACACAGACGCACGTGCACAACAAGTTTTTCCACCACAATGTTTGGGCCACAGTTTTTCTAATAATAGAGGATTTTCCTTCTACTGAGATTCAGGCGTCTGCTTGACTGCTGCTAAACCACCATCACAGATTTGAGCACTGGAACTGGAGCTGGCTTTGCAGGCCAGGCCAGGAGGTGGGAAATGCCGCGGGTATCTGCCACTCTTTCTGCCCCTTAGGCATCCCTCTTTCCCTAACTCGGAACAGAAAGAGAGGACTTCCCTCGAACTTCTATCTGTACATGGTGCAGGTCCAGGAACAGGCTGTATGGGAGTTCCAGTCAAGACCTACAGAGGTGAAAAAAAATGGACAACCCAGTGCCAGATTGTTCATTTGTCCAGTGCTCATATCTTTCCCCAGTTGTCTTGCTACCAGTCACTTTTCCGATGCCCCAGTTAGCTGCTTCATTTGGTCTGTCCAGGGATTTTAGTTGCATTCAGTAGGGAGAGACAGTATGTTTGACTTCATCTTAACAGGAACTGGAACTCCCTTCAGTGTTTGAGGCAATGGAAAACATCTTTTATTCCTTTTTCTATTATTAAATATATATACTATGCTTTAAATTCAAGCTTATCATAGGAAAAATTACTTGCAATGAACATATAATGATGGTAAAAATAGCATCGCTGCTAACATCCAGATTAAAAAACAAAAAACCTCAAGACAGAAAATCTCTTTAATAAAGGAGGGTTGAACACACTTATTTTCAGAGGCATATTTTTATTCATAGGTTAAAATATGGAATAAAATAAGTTCTTCTCTCTCTTCTAAGTTATGAGTAAGCCCACCCACAATAACCTCTTCTTTGAAATTCAGAGTAATTACTAAGTTAGAGCAGTAAGTAATTACTAAGTTAGAACAGTGATTTGAAGAACCAGTCAAGTAAGTCTTACCCTAAAATCTCCCAATTAATCTCAGACATTCAAGGCACATTGGAAGAAATTCCCAGTGTAATTCTGCTGGGAGCTGTAATACTAACAATTTGAGTTTTATACAAAAGGTTATTCTTCAAAACCTAAATTTCTCATTTGTATAATATTATAGATAGGCATTATATTCTTGAGGGAAATTTAAGTGAGCTCTCCCACCCCTAAGGACAAAATAATCCAAATGAAAACAATGCTCAGAGACACTGATTTTATGCTGGTTCACTTTGAATTAATACCTAGATCGGTTCTTATCTGTTTGGGGGTCAGCGACCTTTTTAAAAATTAGATGAGAGCTAGGTCCATTCCCCCCACCTCAGGGAACAATAAACACATGCACACACACACACACACACACACACACACACACTATTTTACATACATTTTCAGAGATTTCATATACTCCCGTAGCCTGGATTAAGAACCCTTGACCTAGATAGGAATGATAAATAAATTTATATTTTCAACCTCTTTCTCTCTCTTTTTAAAAAAATGTTTGTTTGTTTGTTTATGTATTTATTTATTTATTTATTTATGTTATTTGAGAGAGAGAGCTAGAGAGAGCGAGCACAAAGAGGGGAGGGGTGAGGGAAAGAGAGAGGATCTCTCAGAGGCAGAGAATCCGAAGTGGGCTCTGTGCCATCAGAGCCCCCACAGATGTGGGGCTCTAACTCACAAACTGTGAGATCATAACCCGAGCCAAAATTGGACACTTAACAAGAGTGAGCAACCCAGGCACTCCTTACCCCCTGAGTCCCAGACTTTCCTTTTCAATTATCTATGGGAAAACTCTACCTATGTGTACTGGAGTCAACTCAAATTGAACTATCATACCAAATTTGCCACTTGACCCCGTTTTATTCTCTCCATTAATGGATTCACCGTCTACATAGTCACCAAATCTAAAAACCTAGGAGCCATCTGAGAATCTCCTCTCTCACAACTTAGAATCAAAACTAGCCAAGTGCGTTCTTCCTTCCAAGTACAGCTTATATCTATTCCCTCATTTTCATTTCTACTGCTGAGACCTGAACAGAAGCCCTCATTATGTTCCACCTGATCTATTGTAAAGGGCTCTTAAGGTGGCTCTCTGCCTCCCTTCTTCCATATTCATTGTATCCTTCACATTATTGCCGATTATATATCTAAAACATGAATTTGAATTATCGCATTCTCTTCTGATGCCTAAAGCAGTGATTTGCAAAAATAAAGTAAAATAAAGTAAAATAAAATGTAAATCATAAGAATCCTGTTTGTTTCTCAAGCAAGATCTCTAGCGTATCAGACAAGCAAATGGGATAAAATTGGTGCAAAATATTATTTCCCAAACTTTCCATTTTATGAATAACTCCATGTGTCGGGTACCTGTTAAAAGTAGCACTTTTTCAAAGACTCACTCCAGATTTATTCAGGCATAATTTCCGTGGGCAGGCCATAGTGCCAGGTGATTTTGATAAACAGGCAAGTTTGCAAACCACTGGTTGATTCAAATATAAATGCTTCAAAATGACACACACACATAAAATCACAATTTGACCCCGATTTATTTTTCTAACCTACTTCCTTCACACAGCTTATGTTTCAGCCATATCAAACTATTCATAATTCTTTGAATTTGCCACACCATTTTTGGTCAATATACCTCTGCACATCCAATTTCCTATTCCTGCAATGTCTTTCTTTACTTTTTCTACCTGTTGCTTGTCTACCTATCTTTGAAGAACTAGAACTAAGGTCAATATCTCTGCAGAACATATCTCGACTCTTTACAGAACACAGCACACAGCTTGATGGGAGGTACTATATCTTACCTCTACCTGTGTCTTTCATAGCACAATATCCAATACATAATAACCACTCAATAAAGACGTGTTAAATATTGAATGAATGAATTCATAAATTCATTAATAAAAAAGGAGTAAATTTATGAATAAATGAACACACCCAAGGTTGGCAAATATCATAGTTTTAAAAAAGAATACAATTATTTGCTGAAAAAACATAATTATTTTGGCTGTAATTTACTGTAAAATGCTTCGACATAAATAATGTAATGATATGGGTGTGGGTCAACATTAATGTATAACCCAGATGCAGTTAGTTAATTTCGAAGTAGTCTCATGCAAAGATTCAGATTCCTGTGGTGGATACTTATTCAAGGATAGGTTCCATTTTTTTTCAAATATTTATATCTAAATGTACAACATAGCGTTTTTTAATTAGCATAAGAAATTAGTTGTCATAATGATATTAGAATAGTTCAAGTTTATTGTTGGCTAGAAAGCTATGCATGCTCAGCCAACTAACAACTTCAAAGAAATTCTCTAGATCCAAGGCACTGGAGCGTTGCTAGGTCTCTACCTCCGGCCTCAATATTTAATATGGGAATCTGTTGACTGATGCAATTAGAAGCCTTGGTGATCTTGTCATCAGAACATTGGTGCACCCATTTCTAAGTGAAACTTAGATGCAAAGTGTTGTCTAAGTTTCCAAGAAGACAGATGATGAGGGCTTCAAAGAGTATAGAAGAACAGATCATATGCCTTTCTTTTTTGCCTGTTCATGTTTTTAGGCATGTCAAAATTTAGCCTGAGACTTGTACTTATTGTAATATATACCTCTTGATGGTGGCATCATCAGAAAATACATATATAATTCCTACCTATATTTTCTCCAAAACTTTTTAGTTTGAAAAAGTTTGCACCTACACATACTCTTCACCTAGATTTAGCAGTTAGTAATATAGGATGACTTCACATTTGTGCGTGCTCTGTGTGTGTGTGTCTCCTCACCCTCATACATATTTAGTACTTAACCACGAGTGAGTTGTGTCTCCTCACCCTCCATGCGTATTTAGTACTTAACTTGGAAAGTGAGTTGTCTATTTCATGGCAATTCACTCCTAAATACTTCACCATGTATCATCTAAGAAAAATGGCATACATAACCACAGTGCAATTATCACACTCAAGATCTTCAACGTTTATATAATACCATTGTCTAATATACGATCCATACCTATGCTCCCTCAGTTGTCCTTTATAGAGCTTTATTTCCTGATCCAGAATCCAATCTAGATCATGAATTGCAATTGTTTGACATGCCTCTTTAGCTTTTTTAATCTAGAACAGTTCCCTAGCCACTTTCTCTTTATTTCTTTTTAGTGAAACTGATATATTTGAGAAGTCCAGGCCAATTGTTCTGCACAATGTCTATCAATTTGGACTAGTACATCACAGCGAGAAGTAATTTTGTCCCATTATTGGTAATTTCAATTCTGATCACTTGGTTAACAGGGTGTCTAACAGATTTCTCTTACAGAGGTAACTTTCTTCTCTGTAATTAATAAGTAATCTGTCACATGATACATTTAGACTACGTGAATGTCTTACTCCTCCAACCTTTGCCCATTGATGACTCTTGATATTACTAACTGAAGCAATTATTACTATAGTGTTTGTAAAATGTTCGTCTTTCAATTCTATTATTCTTTCTATACTTCTTAGATAGACTTTTCTACAACAAAGGACTTTCTCCCCACTTTACCTTTTTAATGTCACTATACATCCATGAGTTATTTTTTATTCAATGTGTTTCAATCCTTGCCTGTTATTTTTTATTTTAATGATCAGACTGTTTCAAAAACGATCCAGTGGATTTTTCCTGAAGCTGACCCTCATATCCTTTTGATATTTCTCCTTTTGTACCTCAACAAGATACTCCTGGTTTGTCTTATACTTTCCCTCTCATACATGAAATCAGCTGTTTTTCTAAGGAGTCGTGGTTCTTTTTAGGAACAATAACATTTAAAACCAAGATGTGGGCAATAGGTTTTCTTATTGGTCCTGGAGTATCATTACTTCTAGGACCTTTCATTGAACAATGCTTTTGATTCATGAGTTCATACCGATAACTCTAATTCCAGTCCAATACATAGACTTTTTTTTCTTCTTTACGAAACCCATATTTGTATTTTCCTTTTCTCACCTATTGAACCATTTCCACCTAAATATCAATGTATTTACTCATTTGCTCATTTTATAGTTGCACAAAATAGTTTTATAATTACTACCGCATACTACTGCTAACAAAAAATAAGTAAAGTTTCTTGATGTTTCTACAGTTCTTTATGTCTTTAGAATATATCCCAGTGGGGATATGTAGTCAGAGTAATATGTTCAAATGCTACTTGGTTTCATTCTGTGTGTAGTTTTGTTATTAACTTGATTAATGAACATCTATTTATTTATGTTAGTATTTAATTTTAACTTTTTTCCTACTCTTGTTAATTAAATTACAGTTTTTGAATATGTAAAATATCAACATGGTTTGAAAATCTAAACTATATACCAACAGAGTACTTGGAGAAGTCTTATTTTCTTCTTTATTGCTTTTACTCCTTTACCACCCACATTCTGTAAATGCCAATTTAGTTTCTTGTGTCTCTTTTTATAAACATATACACACACATGCACACACCGCTCATACTGTACCTTCTTTCTTAGACAAAATAATATACAGTATATAGTTTTTTGCAAGTTGTTTTTTTTTCACTTAATGACATATTCTGGAAATTACTTTAATAGTAGTTAATAGAAAATTTCCTTATTTTCGTACCTTAGAGGTGCCAGGTTGTATTCATGTAATCTTCCAAATGTGGGCATTTCAGTTGCTTTCAAAATGGATTATAAATGAGGCCACAATGAATAAATTTTTGCATGTCTTTTCCCCAAAATTAGTTGAGAAATGTCAAGAAGTGGGATTGTTGGTTTAAAGGATAAATACATATTTACTTTTGTTAGATATTGTTGAATTCTCCATCTGTATCATAGGATTTGTACTATTTTGCATTCCCATTGGCAATATATGAGAGTGAACATTTCCTACAACCTTGTAAACAAGCTTACTGTCAAGCTTTTGTATTTTTGCCAAACTAATAAATGAGAAATATTATTCACTAGAGCTTTGATTTGCATTTCTCTTATTATGAGAGGAGTTTGCCATATTTTTGTATGTTTAGGGCTAATTGGTACATCTTTTTTATGAACTGTCTACTCATGACTTTTGTCCATTCCCCTTTTCTACTGAGTTTTTGTGGTTTTCTCAATTTTATCTTGTGAGACTGTCCCTTTATCTGTAATCTCACCTTCCCTTTATTGTCTAAGGCAATAAAATACATATTGTATTCTGAGTTCCCTCATTTATTTAGGCTGATATACTGTAAGTTAATCTACTGCTTTGAGTGCGCCATGATTTGAGTCTTCTTACTCAAATAAGAGGTGGATAGTTCAAATGGATTTATTATGATAGCTGAATTTAGGTCCTCAATTGCTTATCTGAAACTCTTGGGAACAGGTATTTTTCACAACAGAATTTTTGAATTTGAGAAAAGTAATAGGTGCATATACTGTATATTAGGTAACATCACCCATCGGATACAGGCCAACACCACATAATCAAATACATTAAATATTTCTAATACAAAGCTCACAAATATTTATACTAGATGGGATAAATAGAAACCATTAGTAGACTCGCATCAGCTCAGGTCATGTTTAGTGGTCTAGGTAATATCAGGTTTTGCCACCAAATGCTTTATAAATAAAACTTTTGGTTTCTAGAGGGATTTTGGAATTGTGGATAAGAGATTTTAGACCCGAAGCTCATTAAAGCAATCAATTTTGTGTACTGTTTATTAGAGAACGTGGCATGCTATTAAATACAGCCTTAAGAAAATCATTAAAAACTCAATAGGTGATGGGGATTAAGGAGGGCACTTGTGATGAGCACCAGGTGTTGTATGGAAGAGTTGAATCACTGTATTGTACACCTGAACTAATATTACACTATGTTAACTAACTGGAATTTAAATTAAAACTTTAAAAAATCTTTTTCTTTAAAAAAGGCAAATTATTTATACAAAGCTGACAATACCGAATAACTTCCTGAAACTACATAAACCCTACCTAATTGATATGAATATGGAATTAGGCTCAAGGGTTGCTTGGGACTCTATAATTTTTTTCTTATTTTCGGCACATTTAGCGTAAGTTTTTTTAAAAAAGATACATTAATAACTTTCTCTCCTTTCCCCTCAAATTATATATTTATTCGGTTATTTGTTTATTATTGTTGTCTCTTATGGTCTATTTCATTCACTACTGTAACCCCAATACCCAGCTCAAGGTCTGATGGGCTGTAATTGCTTGATAATTATTTTTGAATTAATTCATGAAAGAAAAGAGATCACAAATAGGAGACCTAATAAAAGGAAGCAAATATAATTGTCCACCTATCTGCAATAAAAATACAAGTTGAAAACAATAATCCAAAGGGTAATGCTACTTTACCTCTTATTCTACCCAAATTCAGATTTATCTAGAAATAAACTCATATACATCTAAAGTGAATACTACTTTTGCAAAGACGAAGAAATTAGCTCTGTTTGAACAGGTGGAAGATCATCACCTCCAGAAGCGATTACCTTATATCCTCATTTCCCCCGCAATTATCACCCAAAAAGTGGATTAGAGAAAAATTGAAATATGCACCTCCTGTCCATATTTTCATTCTGTCTTCAATTTGTTGAACTGCCTTTGTCTAATAATACTTCTTCTTTTTTAAAATATTTTCTTTACTTTTCACATTATAAAATAATACATGTGTTTGACAGACCATTCAGAAAAATTATAGACGATTTGGAAAATAGTGAAAAATAGGAAGAAGGAAAAATAATCCACAAGTTCACTCCTTAAGGACAATTTACAAAAAGGTAATTCATAATATTTTGGTATATTTTCCTGTAGTCATTCTCTTCAGCATAGTACAGTAAACCTTGGATTGTAACTTGTTTTGTGAGTGTTCCACAAGATGAACAAACATTTCTAATAAATTTTAACTTGATAAACAAACAGTCTTGCAATATGAGTAGTATGTGACGCTAATTGTCACATGATCACAACTGAGCCTGTGGTTCTTGAAATTCGCCTTGATGTATGAGTGCTCTGGGTGACAAGCATGTTTCTGGAATGAATTATGCTCACAAACCAAGGTTTTACTGTATTTTTTAAATATACCATTACAGACATTTAAAATCTTGTTTTCCAACCCTTTACACTATAAATATGTTCTGTATTGTTACAAAATTTTAACGGACATAATTTTAAACAAAGGCATAATATTCCATTATTCCAAATACTACCTATTTCTTACTTTTGCCCAATTATCAGATGTTTCCATTTTTCAGATGTCCAGATGTTATAATGCTTTAAAGAACAGATTTTAAATATTTTTTCTGTACTTGGTATTGTTTGTTTAGTCTCCCAGGTGCGGAATTACTGGGTCACGTGGAATGAAGATATATAGGCAAGTTGGACACTTACAAAATCTTTCTGTAAAGCTATGGAATCTTGATAGATACCTAGCCTTATGAGATCATTTGAAATTCCAATAAATATCTGTTAACATGAACCTGGAAACATATCCAAGAAGTCCATTACTCCCTTGTCATAAGATTTTTATTCTGAACTACTTATTATCCTCTTTGAGTTTGAAATTGAGGTAGTTTTTGTCAAGCGATAAAGGATCTGAAAGCTTGTTTTTAAGACTGTATTAACAAATTGCCAAGGAGATGTCTTCATCATGTTTGCGTTTAGTAGTGTTCAAATTACTCCTTATTTCATGGATTCGGCCATTGCATTATGTTTTAAGACACCTATATGTCACTTTTTACTGACTTAATCCTCAAAGTATTTGTCCCCTTGGGGGTTCTGAGAAGACAGCAGCGTTTTGACTTATTGTTGCATATTTGCCATCTAGTGGCTGAAGTGGGAAATTGCAGATGTACGCCCTCTCCAGTTGGGGGGAAGAGGACACTCAGAGCCTGTTTTTCAAAAGAAATCAATAGCGATGGAAAACACAAACTGTCAGTAATACTCAGTAGGGATGGGTAGTATTGCTTTAAAGGGTGTACCCATGTTCATTTAGAAGAGTCTACCCTAAAAGGAGGTAAGGCTCAACGAATATCATACATAGCTATTCTCCAGCAAAGGCTGTCTCATCATCTTTATACCCAAGCACGCACTCCTCTCAGTGAAATCAGATTCAAAGGGTTACTAAAGGCAACGTTCAAGTGTAAAACAAATCATTAAGGGCACCATGATCTTACCTAAGAAAGAAAGGAAGCATACCTCACTGAAGTAGCTTTGGATACTGGGTGTTCATTAGATGATTGTTTTAAGATGAACTCAGATCTTTTATTTACCCTCTTAGAGAATTTCCTCCTTTCCCCTTCTTTGTAGTCTGAGACATTTCTAACTAAATAGAATGTGTGGCTAAAAAAGCAATTGTGCCCGGATTTACTGTTCCTTAGAATTAGATGTATCTGTTAACTTTCTCTCTGCTCTTTAAGTTTTTCAAATTATCCCAACCTAATCAAATGATAAATAATTCTGAGAACATGGGCCACAAAAATTATATAAGAGATTTTTTCTAAAGATATACAATGGAGATGCTCCGGTTTGGGGGAGGGAGTAAATAAAATGAATAAAGGTAAGGAGGTAAGCAAAGTAAATAAAGGGATGGAGTGTATGTGGATGTAGGGGCATTCTTGAAAAGGAAGTTGCAAAAAAGGCTAAGAGCTGAGCTGATACTCAAAATTTTCAGAAATTTTCTTTTGCCTTCAGACATACAGGACTTAGGGAAGATGAAGAAAATGTTAAAAAGTGGGTGAACTTAGAGGTAGTGAAATATTTTCAATAATGGCAGATTTACCAAACAATACTGAGCTTGAACCATTCCTGGGTAATCAGTTACACATGCCATTTATACAAATTTATGAACTATAAACACACACACACACACACACACACACACCCCTTAAGGTGAGACAAATGTGGAAGTCCTCACATCCACACCTGAAAATTTTTTGATACACGTATTCCAGAATCATTCCTTCATTTTTTCATTTGACAAGCAGCTACTAAGTGCACGTCAAAATAAAAACAAAAAATATATATACCTTCGACTCAATAAATCCATTGTAGAGAATTTTCTCTTTAATTATACTCACAAAAGTAGGGCAAGATACGGTTGCCAGTTTATTCCCTGCAACATTGTTTGAAATAGCAAAAAACTATAAATGATAATGGTAATGAGGTTAAACTACTAAAGATAAATTCAAATAAAATGTACCACTACAATGGAATAGCATACATCTGTTAAAAATGAAGCAGAGGGGCTTGTGGGAGGCTCAGTCAGTTAAGCATCCGACTCGGTTTCAGCTCAGGTCATGATCTCACGGTTGGTGAGTTCGAGCCCCGCATTGGACTCTGTGCTGACAGTGTGGAGCCTGCTTGGGATTCTCTCTCTCCCTCTCTCTCTCTGCCCCTCCTCTGCTCGTGCTCTCTCTCTCTCTCAAAATAAAAAAAAAAAAGCTTTAAAAATTAAAAAAAAAAAAGAATGACGCAGAGTTCTATACACTGGTACCTAAAATACAGCAAGTCATAATTAGTGAAAGGAAGGCAATTGATACAATAATATTTATACATTTATAAAGTATATACATACCTACATATATAACTGTATGATGCCAGACATTTCATTATGATAATTTCCCCCTGCTGGAGGTTATAATTATAGCTAAAACAAAGCCTTACTGAGAAAGATTATGAAATTCTTCAAAGCCTTCAAAGCCATCAAAGCCCAATTTATGAAAGCCTGATCAATGGTGTGAGTTTACCCAACCTGTACCATCTCTAAAAATGGAACAATAAAGAGAACTATCAAGTATGTATCTTTCCTTTTTTTGAATGAACCATATTTTAAGTTAATGATGTCTGGAAATGTGCTAACATTTTGAATGAGTGACCTAGGACTCCAGGATCTGTTTTTAGCATTCAAAATGAAATCCCAATTCAGGTGCTGGAGTTTGTAGCCAGCATCCTTTGACATACTTTTGAACTTCGTCACTTGAGTACCTGATTCTATTATGTTGCTTATCCTTGGTACAATTAATATTCGTTGAGGGAAATTGAGTACACGTAGTATTTACTGATTGGTTACTTAGTTACATACAATATGCTGAGTTATGAAGTTTTGGGGGTGATGGGGGGTTGATGAGGTCCGGAGCTGATGGCCAAGGAAGAATTTCTGAAGATGTCTTTGGTGCAAAAAGGTGATTTTATTAAAGCATGGTGACAGGACCCCTGCACAGGGAAAGCTGTACTGTAAGTGTTGGAGGAGGGGGGGACCATTTTTTGGAGTCAGGGATCAACAGGGAGATTCCAAAGAGACTTTCACATGCTAAAGACTTACTGGAGGCCTAGCTATTGTCAAGCTAATGTCGTCTTTCCCTCTAGCAAAGCATTAACATTAAGACAGTAGGGAGTGCCTGGACTTTAGGCTATAATGGGATTGCTTTTTTCTGGTAAACTGGTAGAGACTCTATCAGTTTGGCCGTTTGTGGGTTTTTTTGTCCTTTCCCATTTTTTGGGTAGCCAGAAGTGTCCAAGGACTATCATACATGTCTTACCTGGGCGGTGATGTGCTAGCTTGTGCTTTGCCCCTCTGTCTGCCTTATGCCCCCTTCATCACTAAGTACTCATTCATCTTCACAACTATGCTGTGAGATGGGTATTAGTAGGAATCTCACTTTACAAATAAGAAAACACATTTTGATGCCTTACCTAGTGGTGACATCTCTAAGTTGCATATCTATGACCAGGACTCACTTGTCTCTTCTTTCTTTTATTAAAATGTTTCTGTCCTCTGCATTATTCCTTCAGGACCATGTAAATTTTTCAAAGGTGATAAATCAATCTATATAGAGGTTTTTATGCTTGATTGGAGATTAACCAGTCAACCTACTTTGAGAATATTTACTTATTTAACAGAAAGGTTTGCAGACAGAGCATATATTCAATTATTCGTTAGTTGACCAATTTATATGATAGGCACTAGAGATCTCCGTTCTCTTGGAATTTACACATTTGTGGAGCATAGAGATATTAATCCAATGATTCATAGAAGCATATAACTTTGAACCCTGATAAATGCTATGAAAATGAAGTGATCAGTGCCAGTCTGGAGAATTAGATAGGGCTTTCCTGAGGAAGTGAGGTTTATCTCAATATATGAAGGATAAATAAGAGTTAATTAAGCAAATTGGGATGGGGACATTCCCCTAGCAAATACAGCAAGGACAAAGCCTCAGGGATGGTTGGGAAACTAGTGATCCAAGAAAGAAGGCCTGAGTGGCTGGAATAGTCAGCCTTACACTGAGAACAGTGAATGAAGAGACTGGAGGGTGTTCAAAAAAAAACCACAGACTTAAAGTGGCATCATTTAGGCTGAGTCACCAAACCATGGTGTAATACCTAATCTAATTGCAGATCCAACCTCCTCCAGAAATGGAAGTCTTAACCTGGGCAGTCAGGAATTTTCTAATGGGCACCAATGAGGAAATGTGTCCCATGGGCTATCTCCATGCCCCAAAGGAGGATGAGGTCATCTACATGATAAGACCTCCTTCCCTTCCTCCTCAGGGAAAGTGACCTTCCTTCCCATTACAACTTTCTTTGCACAACTCCTTGGACCTCCCCTCTGCTTGCTACATAGGATACTGCTCCATTCATGACTCATTTAATAAAGCCAATTTGATTCTTAAATTTAATTGGTTGAATTATTATTTATTTTTAACAAGAGGTAGGCAGAGACCAAAACCCATATACAATCTGGGAGAAAGAAACAAAAAAAATTAAGCCTTTAAACAGGTAAAAACTGTTGTGTTAAGTGCCATCAATGAGCTAAATGCTGTGGAAACGTGGAAGGGAAACCTCTAAAACATGTTTGGAGATTCAGGAAAGACTCTCCAGAAATGTGAGCTATGAAAGGTGACTAGACATTAGCCGGATATGGAGGTGGTGGTTCATAGTCTTCCAGGACAGAGGGACAACAGAGGTGTGGAGATCAGAGATCCAAAGGCAAATCTCAGGAACTGCGGGTGACCTTATTAAAATGCAGATTTAGAATGTAAACTCTGGTTGACAGTGGGGGGCTCGTGGGGATAACAGTGGACTAGGGAAAAGGCTACTGGGGTCATTCTGGCTGAAACAAGATGAACAAAAGAGGTGGCAGCAGGGTTGGAAAAGAGTGGACTGATTCTATAGATATCATTCAGGAAGAATGACCACTGGGTGGATTATTGCAGAGAAAGGTGAGGAAAACAAAGAAACCAGGTTTCAATCTGGGGTTACCGGGTGCATTAAAATACCCATTCCCTGTGTTACAATGAGGGAGTAACAAAATAGGACGTAAGAGTTGAGAGAATTTATTTTGGGGGCATGTTAAGTGTTATGAATCTTTGGCATTCATAGGAACGTGTCCAGTTGAGAGATGTGTATTTGCCTCTATAACAAAGTTCAAGATTAGGGCATTATCGGTATATTAAAGGTGTGGCCATGAGAGTATACAGTATAAAAAAGGGCTTAAAAGAGTGCTTGCGTGGCTCACTTGGTAAAGCCTCCGACTTTCGGTTTCGGCTCAGGTTATGATCTCACAGTTCATGGGTTCCAGCCCCATGTCAGGCTCTGTGCTGACAACACGGAGCCTGCTTGGCATTCTCTCTCCTTCTCTCTCTCTCTCTCAAAATAAATAAACATTTAAAAAAGGGGCTTAGAATAAAACTTTAAAAACAATAGCATTGAAGGGGTGAGGAGGAAATAAGGATCCCTTGAGGACAAGTGACTAACCAGCTAGAAGAGAAAAAAATAGAAAAATGTGATGTCATAGAATGTAAAGAAGGCGTTAAGAAGGAGGGAATGATCAACATTGACAAATATAAGAGAAGTCTAATAAGGTAAATACAGAGACGTATCCATTAGGTACACAGCAAAGAATTTCTAGGTGATCTTTGTGTATGGAATTTTGTAGAAGTATCTAAATCCAGAGGGTAGTGGGATGAGGAATACCTAAGAGGTAAAATAGTTAAAACAGTGAGACTAGATAACCCATTCATAGAGTTTGGTTATAAAAATCATGAGACATATGGAGTGAGTGGAATCTCTCTTTCCATCTCTCCCTCCCTCCCTGCCTCTTGCTTGCTGGAAGAGGCTTCAGAATATATAAATGGTGGTGGGAAGCAGCCAGTATAGGCGAGGAGGCCGAAGATCAAGGAGAGGGGGTAATAAGTAAAGATAAGTTGCTAAGAATGAGGAAGTAAATAGGAGGCAGATTATAGGTGACAAGATTATTTTTTATGTTTATTTATTTTGAGAGAGACACAGAGAGAGAGATTATTATTGCAAAGGATGCAGGATACTGTTTTGATTCTGAAATGTGAGGAGAAAAATATACTGATAATGTTCTAGAACTTGTGGTAATGTCTTTTTTAAATTTATTTTTTTACGTTTATTTTTGAGAGACAGGGAGAGACAAAGCACAAGTGGGGGAGGGGCAGAGAGAGAGAGGGGGACACAGAATCCAAAGCAGGCTCCAGGCTCTGAGCTGTCAGCACAGAGCCTGACACCAGACTTGAACCCACAAACTTCGAGATCATGACCTGAGCAAAAGCCGGATGTTTAACCGACTGAGCCACCCAGGCACCCCTGTGGTAATACCTTAATAGAGTATCTTTCTTACAGTTTCTCAGTGAGGAAGAATTTGTTTTCATCTGACCAAAGGGAGGATAATAGGTGGTAACGCAGACTTCTGAGGAGAATAGAGAACAGTCACAGGGGACAAGGGGAGAGAGAATGGATAAGGGAAAGAGGAGTGTTTGGTAGCATTTATGACTCAGTTCAGGTTGAAGACTAAATCTGCATGGGAAGCCGTTGGTATGGTATTGTGATTTTTATCTCATACTCACCAATCAAAAAGTACAGGGAATATTAAGTTAGACCCAGGTATGGAGACAGCAAATGATTGTGAAGGTGTGTGTTAACCTGCCCTAGAAATATTCACACTGTAATCAGCACCCGCATGGCTCAGTCAGTTGAGCATCCAACTTCAGTTCAGGTCATGATCTCAAGGTTCATGAGTTCGAGCCCCACATCTGGGCTCTCTGTTGTCAGCGCGGAGCCTGCTTCAGATCCTCTGCCCCCCTCTCTCTCTGCCCCTCCGCTGCTCATTCTCCCTCTCTCTCTCTCTCAAAATAAATCAGTCTATCAACCACACAGCCTGTGAACAACCTACATGCATGCATACATGCGGAAGCCCTGGTAACAT
Organism: Cryptoprocta ferox; assembly: GCA_028646485.1. Taxonomy (NCBI): domain Eukaryota; kingdom Metazoa; phylum Chordata; class Mammalia; order Carnivora; family Eupleridae; genus Cryptoprocta; species Cryptoprocta ferox. Next base: position 30,727,350 of record CM053579.1, read on the forward strand.
GGGCTTCCTGGCAGGTGAACGCAGTAAAAGGATAATGAAGAAAGGAGGCTGAGAGTATTGTAGGATGTAGAATGATACTCCATGGAAACTAAGGTGGACAGTGAAGGAATTAATGGCAGGAGGGAGAAAGTAAAGGTCTAAAGGGTACTGAATATGCCTGTAAACTGAAGAACAGGGTAATGACCACTCTGATGGTATGTCTTGTGCCTCCCAAGAGGGCAATTCCAATATTCCCTCCAAAGGCCCTGAGACTCCCCCTGAGCTATATTCATTTTCTGGAACCATAGCATGAATGTATGGCATCAAGTTGCGTGAGGTCTCAAGCACGGACTCTGATGAATGCCAGATAAGTGTACAACGCCTGATGAAAATGACATTAAACATGTGACCTCTGAAGAGGTGAGTAAGTAAGCAAGAGCTTACAACCTTAAAATGCTTCCTAGCCTCCTGGTTTTGGAATCGACTATCTACAAAAACAAGAAAAAGAATCCCGACATTTGCTCAGTTCTCTTATTTCCAAATGCGTAATTCCTGTAGTTTCAGAAGTGCAATAATTTGGCAAATGCTTCTTTTGTCAAACATGTCTCCCAGACAGGGGTGCCTGGGGGACTCCATGGGTTAAGTTAAGCGTTCGACTCTTGACTTCGGCTCATGACTACGGCTCAGGTTATGATCTCACGGTTTGTGAGTTCCAGCTCCGAGTCAGGCTCTGTGCTGACAGCGCGGAGATTGCTTGGGATTCTCTCTGTCCCTCTCTCTCTGCCCCTCCCCTGCTGGTGCAATCTCTCTCAAAATAAATAAATAAACTTAAAAAAAAGTATCTCTCAGATAAAAGTTGAAGTCCAAGAGGTAAAGGTTGAACTTAATAAAAATAAATAAATAAAACAAAATATGTGAGTTGATTTGTCAGGAAGACAGATATAAAGCTATTATTCAAATTTTATGATTAAATCATCATTTACCAGCCCAGTGAGGGCAGTTATATTCTTGCTGTATTATGACTGATGAGTTAATTTACTTTTAGAATTCAAATTCTCAGTATGATGGGGAAGAGCTATAATAGATCTTACAAATATATAATGTAACATATTATTTTTTAAAATTTATTGTCTAAAATGTTTTGAGTGTGTGCTTAAATCATCATTTTGCTATTTCTTCTCTATTTCTCTTGTATGCAAATAGGCTATCAATCAAGGATTTCATAGTCCATTTCTTTAGGTTTAATGATTCTGGAGAGCCTAAGATCAGATTCTGGCCCTTGTATCTTTACCCAAACAATATAAATTATATCTGTGGGTCTTTTCCCTTATTAATCCTAATTTGGAGCTATAGCAAAACAATAATTAAGAGCAAACAGTTTGGCATAAATCATTTATTTGAAGTCACACAGACTAGAAAAGACAAACTGGAACTTCCCAAGAAAGAGAAATTAATTAACTTTGTGTGTGTCTGTATGTGTGTAGACCAAAGATCACATTTATTTCCCACTCTCAGTCTCCCTCAGAATCTTGACAAGGGCATGAAAAAACATTCGAAGCTCTAAGAAGTTAAACTATTATCACTGGATTTGTTACTGAATGGCCAGTAAGAAACCCTAAATAAACTTTTTTTTGGTAAAGTATTTCACCTCAATCCTATTTGACAATATTCCTCAACGTGTGTTACAATAAGTTGAGTGTGTGCACAATAAAACGTTTTCTGAAACAATAAAATAACTTTCCATGCCAGTACGAAATGAAGCAAAATATCTTGTTGGGTGGGGGGTTGAAAATAGTTATTTAACAACTTCAGAGGGTAAATTTTGTTTTGCTTTTTAATGTTTATTTTTGAGAGAGAGAGAGAGAGAGAGAGAGAGAGAGAGAGAGAGAAAGAAGATCAAGAGCAGGGGAGGGGCAGAGAGAGAGGGACACACAGAATCTGACGCAGGCTCCAGGCTCTGAGCTTGTCAGCACAGAGCCTGACGCGGGGCTGGAACCCACGAACAGCAAGATCATCACCTGAGCCAACGTTGGACGCTTAACCAAGTGAGCCACCCAGGTGCCCCCAAAAGGTCAGTTTTATATACACTGTTCACCAATTTATATTTGTGTGTTTGTGAGTAGTAGTTTAAAAAAGGACTGGAGGCGCCTGGGTGGCTCAGTCAGTTAAGCATGGGACTTTGGCTCAGGTCATGATCTCATGGTTCATGAGTTTGAGCCTCACATCTGGCTCCACACTGACAGCTCTGAAGCCCACTTTGGATCTGGTCTCTCTCTCTCTCTGTCCCTCCCCCCAGTAGCACACTCGAGCTCTCTCCGTCAGAAATAAACATTAAAAAAAAGTTTTAAAAAAGACTGGAAAACAGAAAACTATAATCTCGAGTGTCTCATTTTTGCAAATGCCTACTTTTACAACGTTCCATGAAATTTTTATTGTGTATAATATTTCAAGCTGAGCAGTTTCCTTATATTGGGTTTTCACAGAAACATATGAAGATAAAAGTCATTGACTATATACTAAGATCGAAGAGAAATTGTTCACTGTATATGACAAAGGCCTTTCTTATCTTTTCTGTGATCCTAGAGCATTTTCCTTCCTGATTTAAATTATCACCTACATAGAAATATATCTATCTGATTGCTTTATACACACACACACACACACACACACTCACATACACCCCTTCCATCAACTTTAGTCTCCTCTGAGTTTAAATTTTAGTTCTTAGGATATCTAAGACTAATTCTTCTGATTTGGAAACATAAATTAGGAGAAGGCAATTTTTTGGAAATTTTGCCTTATTAAACAAATTTCTTGTGAGGCATGTTGGCTTGTTTCTACTTTGGCCCATATGTTTGTATGGCATTGTGTCATCTCATAAAATATGCTGGTCTTAGGGAGGCACTAACTGTTCAGAAAAGACGGATCCAGACGGGTTATCTGGATAATGGCATGAGTATTATCACCTTGGAAAAATGCCACCTCTCTGCGATAGGCTCACGTTGGCAGCCTATGTTTTCTTAATTTGACCTGGGTTGTGGCAATGACGACATTTATCATCTTTCTGGTGGGGGGAAACCACCATGGGTATTATGATCTCCTCAGCGCTCCTTTTTCCGGAATACTAAAAAGTGCACGGCAAAACTGTGCGGAAATAATTCATAGTAAGAACCATGATGAATTTGAGGGAAAGCTAAATCGTATTTTCCACAAATCAGACAATAAAAGTAGATGATGGCAATAGCAGCATATGGCGTCCATACTGATACTGCATTCTTGAGTGTTTTTTTCATTTGGAAGAGGAACAAGAGGAATGACCACAGATGGACTTTATATTTATACAATTTATGTGAGGTTGAAGGCTTAGCAGAAGCAGAGAGCAGGTTAAGTATGTCTCATTACAAGGCTGGAATACAATGGCACCGCCAACTTGCAAGCAATACTATTACTGACTACAGTGTTTTCCTCACAGGCACTGTATCAAACCATTGAAAGCACTGGCGGCTTGTTTTCTAATCTTGCCTAAATCTCATGAGACTTTATGGCTATCCTGACAGAGAAACGCCCTTGATTCTTATCTTCTAAGGAGTTAGTTTGTTTAGTCCCTACTTTGGTAAATAAATGTATCAAATTGCTTTGACCTTTTCACATCAAATCCCATGCAAATCCCAATCGGTTTGAAAACAGAATATAACAGGAGACTTCAGTCAAGCTACTTATTGCTGAAAAACAAATGATTAGTAACTGGTCATGCCCTGATTACTTGACTTATGTACCTTTTCACACCCCTCCTAAAAGAGCTGTTGAATGTGATGATTAAACTAGCCCTAGCATGTCTAATACCTTCCAAGATTATCTTCTTGGAGTAAAATGTCAGTGTACATATTTGTATGAATTAAACAGGCTGCTTATATTCTCAATCACTATGACTTCTCGATGACTAAAAAATTATATTTAATAAGAAATCTTAGGGGCACCTAGCTGGCTCAGTCAGTAGAGCATGTGGCTCTTGATCTTGTGGTCATAAGTTGAGCCTCATGTGGGTGTAGAGATTACTGAAAAATAAAATCTTAAAAAAATATACTGGGTCGCCTGGGTGGCTGATGTGGTTGAACATTATCTGGCTCTTGGTTTTGGCTCAAGTCTGAGCTCATGATTCATGGAATTGATCCTTGCGTTGGGCTCTATGCTGTGGAGAAGGAGCCCGCTTGGAATTCTTTACCCCTCTTTTGCTGCCCCTCCTCTGCTCATGAGCTCTGTCTCTCTCTGTCTCAAAGTAAATAAACTTTAAAAAATATATTAAAAATAAAAATTTTAAAAATTAAGAAAAAAGAAATCTTAGAGTAGTCACCTCTGGACACTATCCCCAATTTTGGCCAGTTTGGATCTGTTCCTCTTGTTTCTTTGAAAAAACCTTCCTTTAAAATGTTTTTCATCTCCACGCTAAGGATAAAACTGTCACATCATTTATAATATAATATAATATAATATAATATAATATAATATATAAATTTAATGATATAAGTATGTGTATATTGTCATTTACAATGACATTTTTGTGAGATAATCTATGTTTAATCTCCTGCACCAAGAACTGTTATGACAAAAATAACAGTTGATGAAGTGATTATGAAATTACATGTATTAAATATTTTATATTCATTTTTTAATTTATGGAAATAACTGACCCATTCAAGTAAAAGTTGCTGTGGGAGCATATACGGGAAGGTTTCACAGAGAGTGAAATTTAAAGAATAAGTAGAGATTTGTTAAGCATAAAGAGAGAATATCATTTTGATTACTCAAACATATTTGCCTTAAGGAATTATGAAATGGTTAAATTTGAAGCTTAACTGTTTATAAATGATAAAACTGCTTGAAACAATGACTGAAAAGTCAGTGACATCAAAGTCACTTTAAAGAAAAAAACGTGACTTGAAAGACTACAAATTAATTGCTACTATAAGATAAAAATGGAATCATGACCAAGTGTCTCTGAACTTTTTAATTTTGCTGTAAAAATGTGTCTAGGGCAAAAATGATTTCAAACTAACCAAACATAAGAAGATTAGTGATTCTCAACTATGGCTTTGCATTAAAACAAATAATCAGGTGGACTTTTCAAAACAAAAAAAAGGTACCAGGGCCCCATCAACAGATGAATTCTGATACATAGTCAAGAGTTGAGAAACACTGGTCTAGATGATCAAAGAGCTCTTTTATTTTAAATGATCTAGAATTCTGTGCTATGTCTAATTAATTTTTTAAATATTAGTAAAAGCTACTTATATGTAAAATGAAATTAAAAATGCTTATGGGGGTGCCTGGGTGGCTCAGTCGGTTGGGCATCTGACTTTGCCTCAGGTCATGATCTCATGGTTTGTGAGTTTGAGCCCCATGTTGGGCTCTGTGCTGACAGTTCAGAGCCTGGGGTCTACTTCAGGTTCTGTGTCTCCCTCTCTCTCTCTCTGCCCCTTCTCGACTCATGCTCTGTCTCTGTGAAAAATGAATAAGCCTTAAAAAATTTTTTAAAAATGTTTATGGAATAGGTTCTTCAAACATGATCAAATCATTCATTTAGATGAACTAACTGGTAAAGGAGGCAAGTACTAGTGTTTTTTAGAATGCTATCATTTTCAATTTCCTATTTTACTAATTTATGGAATACCTTTCTTTGCTGCTCCCCGCCTGTATTTGTACAAAAGTAAAGTTCAATTATATATTCATAGGCAGGAGAAGAAATTAATTGAGTGCGTATTTTATGTTCTCTCTTCTGTGTTAGCGTATGTTGTTCAACTGATGGCTACAAAAATTGATCATTTTCCATAAGACTCTTATTCTGAGACACTGTGTCCTGGAGAATTAGATGGAACAAAAACATTAGTCTCTCTTTTTCTGTGTAAACAGCAAGACTGCTTCTACATGGCCAAATAAGAAGATAGATTGTCAGCAGCATGATGCAAATATAGCATATGCTATCACTTAATTACCTACTCAAAGGTTAGGGTAATGAGGCTATGAAATAAGCATTTTTTAGGCTTAGAAATTAGCTACATGTCCCCTGATGTGTTACACATATATTTTTGATGTAGTTCTTCTAAAAAGACAACTTTAAACTTTCCCTTAGTATATGTTAATTCTCTGGATCCCCCCTCATTATACTTATTGGAATGAAAGGTAATGCTTCACAGTGGCTGGGTCCATTCTATCTCAGAGATAGATATTGTTGTATATACAATCAATACTAGATTCATTGCCAAGAATTGGACACTTTTCGGTCAAGCTGATCTACTTGACAATATTCTTAATATTCACTTAGTTTTTCAAACAATGTTACTGATTGCTTTCTCTGAGCAAGCCATAGGTGATATTATAAACCATGGCTGAATCTTTAAACACCTACATTGTATAATCAGAAAGACCCAGGTTAAATTCCTATTCTGTTTACTTGCTGCTAGTCCTTAACTAACTTGCTTAAATTATTTAATTCTATTTCCTCATCTGTAGCACTAGAGGTTAAAAATAACCACCTGACTAGGTCCCAGAAAGGATTTAGACAGAAAATGTACATAAACATACACAGCAGAGTGTCTAAGACAAAGCAGACATTCAATGTATGTCAAGTTCATTTTTCTCTTACAAAATTATCTATAATTTTAGGCTAGACAAACCTTATTCAATAATTTTTATAAACTGTTTAACCAAGTTTTTAAAAAAGTTAACAGTATTATCTACTTACCAGTAATTCTTTATAAGTAAGTTTTATGGTCCATTTCAAAAAGGGCATAAAAGAATGACTTCTTTACTATAATATAGAAATTATTTTTTAAGTGTATTTATTTGAGAGAGAGAGAGAGAGAGTGCACATGTGTGAGCCGGGGAGGGGCAGAGAGAGAGGGAGAGCATCCCAAGCAGGCTCTGCGCTGTCAGAACAGAGCCCCATGGGGGGCTCTAACCCATGAATTGTGAGATCATGCCCTGAGCCAAAATCAAGAGTTGGATTCTCAACCAACTAAGCCTCCCAGGCACCCCATAATATAGAAATTCTTAAAATTCATTGAAAAAAAAGCAGTACACTAGGAAAAAAAATGGACATGAACAAGCAATTCAAAGAAGAAAAAAACATTTAGGGATAATAAACATATAATAATTACTCAGCTTAACCAAAAATGAAAGATAAATTATAATAATGATGAGATATTATAGAGTAATATCTTTGCCTATAGAGGAGACAAAGTTGCATAAAAGTCATTGTTGATACAGATGCCAGGAAAAAACACAACCTATCCATTTTGGAAGGAGTATAAACTGGTACAGCCTTTTGGAGTGCAGTTTGGCAAAATTACATTGTAAAATGCATATACTCTTAGATTCAGAAAATTCATTACTAGAAATGTATTCCATAGACACACTTATATACACGACATATATCTCTGCAAGAATATTCCTGCAGAATTGTTTACAAGAACAAACATGAAAAGCAACTACACATCTAGCAATAGATTGGTTAAGTAAAATTGAAAAGGCACATAAACGCTAGGGATAAATCCAAATCATATTCTATCAATTAAAAAAATCATCATTAAACTTGTCTTTTGGCAGTATGAATTTTGGCCATATAAGAGGTATAATCTGCAATGATTATATATTTTATAAATATTTCTATACTAAATTTAATAAAGATTAAAGCATACATAAATAAAGTAGAATTAGTCATAGAAAAGTATTTTTTCTAGTGAGTAAAATCATTATATTTAGTAAAAAAGTAGTCTGATATGGTTTTAGTATTCTTTTTTGATTTTAATATTCTAATTTGCCTTTAACATGGTAACAGAATGTAGTATTCAATGCTTTTTAAAAAAAGTATATTTCAAAAAGCCTGATAAGTTAATTAACATTATTTTATACTCTTAAAGCCTAAGCATCAAATAATGCTTACAGATTGCTATCTCTATTTTTGAAGTTCAGAAGCATACTCATCAAAATGTTTACACCAGTTGACTTTGAACAACATGGGTTTGAACTGTGTGGGTCCATTTATATGCAGACTTTTACAGTACAGTATTGAGAATGTATTTTCTCTCTTTATGATTTTCTTAATAACTTTTTCTTTTCTCTAGCTTGCTTTATTGTAAGAATACAGGACATAACAAACAAAATATGTGTTAATCAACTGTTTCTGTTAACAGTAAGGCTACCAGTCAACAGTAGGCTGTTAGTAGTTAAGTTTTTGGGGAGTCAAAAGTTAAATGGGTTTCTGACTGCATGAGGGCTTGGTGCCTATAACTTTTGTGATGTTCATGGGACAACTGAATTCTTATAATCTGCTTTCTTTTTTAATGTTTATTTATTTTTGAGACAGAGGGAGAGACAGAGCGTGAGCAGGGGAGGGGCAGAAAGAGAGGGAGACACAGAATCCAAGCCTAATGTGGGGCTCGAACCCACAAACAGTTTGATCATGACCTAAGCTGAAGTCGGACGCTTAACTGCCCGAGCCACCCAGGCACCTATCACATATAATCTCCTTTTTTGTTTAAAACCAAGTGATAGGGCAAAAATTTAAATGAAATAAGATTACATTGGGGACTTTATAACACTGAAATTTCAGTTCATCCTTTATCAAAAAGTTAGAATGGTTAACACAAATGAGATACAATTAAATATTTAGTTCCTTGTGTTTTACTTCACAGCATGTGCTCATCTGTGTCGCATTTGGGTAGTAGGGTAACAGGGTTAGTTTTGTCTTCTAAAGCATAATACTGATCTAGAGAAAATGACCTATACGTCATTATGGAAATGTCAAAAACTAAAAATGTGGTCATACAAAATGAATTGTTTCTCAGGGCCACAGTTCTAAATAGAAAAGAATCCTAGGACAGCTTTCAATTGGTTTCCTGTAAACATTTTCCCAGTTCACTTGGTATTTGAAATGATTCAGGTGAAATGGAGAAAACAAAACTAAGTAAGTCTAGCTTTTAGCCCAACTCTGCTTTCTTTTTAAATAGTTGTTTAATGTCTGGGATTTAAGGTAGGCAGATCTCTAAAGAGGATTTTCAGGAAGATTCACTGTTTGGGTCAAAATCTCTCCTTTCCCAATGCCAGGGATGAGCCTTCAATAAAATTTTGGAATAGGCAATATTTATCTTTAATGTTCTCAGTTGTGTTTTATATCTTTTTGTCCATTTCGATCCCATATTCAGTCTCTTGCCCCCTCTACTGTAAATGTCCAGTCTTGTCATTCTGTCCTACCTTTTGTATCATTGAGAAGCAATATTTTTCTTAAAAAAGATAACTGAAGTGGTTGATGTAGTTTCCTTTTGAGGATAAAAGGGGAATACAGAGAAGGCAAAGTGTAACTCAAAAGGTATAATTACTGAGGGTATAACTTCATATACTGTGGGTGGAGTGTTTTTTGTGCCCAGTAGATCAACCACAGAAATAATTAAATGCTCTTATGCATAAACGTGGTCCTTTGGTTATTACGAGTTCAATTGGTACTTTATTTTTAAAAATTTATTTTGATGTTCTTGGTTCTTTGAATTTCTGTATAGAACACAGTTTATCAATTTCTACAAAAATTCCCTCCAGAATTAGGATTTAGAATTGTGCAGAATGTATGGATAATATGGGAAGTATTAATGTCTCACCAATATTGAGACTTTGGTCCATAAACACCCACAAGAGACTCTTAAATACAGAGAACAAACTTAGTGTTGATGAGGGGGGTGAGGGAGAGGAGAAAATGGGTGATGGGCATTGAGGAGAGCGCTTGTTGGGATGAGCACTGAGTGATGTATGTAAGCAATGAATCACGGGAATCTATCCCCAAAACCAAGAGCACACCGTATACACTGTATGTTAGCTAACTTGACAATAGATTAAATTTTTAAAAAAGGTATATAATTTAATTTATTATCATCTCCTCTAAGTTCTGTTATTAAAATATTTTGCCATTTTCAGCATAGAGGGCTTATATCTAATTTTTTCAATTGATCCTTACTTTGTTTTTTATGACTTTAAGTGACCTTAACTTTTCACATTTAATTTGACATTTGTTTGTTGACCTATATCCCTCTTCCTTGCTAAAGTCACTTATTAGTTTTTACTGTGGCATAAGATGGTCTATAGGACAATAGAAACAGTTTTCTTCCTTTCTAGTGGTTTTTTCATTTCTTTCTTTTTTTTTGTTTTTCTTTTTTTTTTTTTTTTGCATTAGTGTAGTGGCCTGGATCTCCAGGACAATGCCTTGCTCCTAATCTTCAGAGGAAACTATTCACAATTGTATCATTAAGTATGATTACTTAATTAAGTAAATTAAGTAAATTACATTTTCTGTAGATGTTCTTTATCAAACCTAGGGGTTATTTTCTGAAAAATTTGTTTCCAGGAAGTACGTTTGGGTGGTAGTCCTCTGTGCCTTGTCAAGATTAATCTTCCAGTTTTGGTAACTCAGATCTTAATCTACACTTTTGGTTAGGTATTCTGTTTCTCTGATTTCTATTTTGTTGTAACATGCTCTTGTTTTTATTTCCTTCCTTCTACTTACTTTGGGTTTCTTTTGGTCTTTTGTTTTTCATCTAGTTTAATAAGGTAGGACTTTAGGTCAGGGATCAGCAAACATTTTCTGTAAAGAGATACAGTAAATACTCTATGCTTTGCAGGCCATATGACCTCTGTTGCAACTACTAGGCTCTGCCATTGTAGCACAAAAGTAGCCATAGACAACATATGGACATGACTATGTCCCAATAAAACTTTATTTACAAAAATAGGTGGTGGTCCAGATAAGGCATGAAGGCTATAATTTGCTGACCCCTGCTTTAGGTCATTGCTTTGAGAATCATTCTTTTTTTCTAGTGTAAGTATTAAAGCCTACATATTCCTCTATAATTATGCACTCCTTTAGTTATATCCTGCAAACTTTGGCATTTAATGTTTTAACAATTATTCAGTACAAAATATTTCTTCTATTTTCCCCTGTGATTTCTTATTTGACTTGTGGATATCTTAGAAGTGTATTGTTTAATTTTCTAATATGCAATGTTTCCCCAGATATCCTATTGTTATCCTTTGTTATCCAAAAGATAATTGCTTTGTGGTCACAGAACATACTAAGGTGATTTCAACCTTTTTAAATTTATGAAGACTTGTTTTATGGCCCAGAATATGTTCTGTTTTGTTTAATGTAACATATGCCCCTGCCCTTGAAAACAATGTATATTCTGCAATTGTTGGGCATAGCTATCTATAAATATCAATTTAGTCAAGGTGATTGATAATATAATTCATATTATCTATGTGTTCACTGAGTTTTTGTCTAATTGTTCTATCTATTGCTTAGAAAGAATGTTACATCTCCAAATATGATTTCATATTTACTTACTTATAATTTTAAGTCTATCAAATGTAACTTAATATATTTTTATTTGTTATTAGGCATAGACATATTTATTTATTTTTATTTATTTTACTTTTTCATTTGTGAGAGAGAGAGCACAGCGGAGGAGGGGCAGAGAAAGCGGGGGTGGACTGAGGATCTGAAGTGGGTTCTGCACTGACAGCAGAGAGCCTGACGCGGGGCTTGAACTCACAAACCTCAAGATCATGACCTGAGCTGAAGTTGGATGCTCAACCAACTGAGCCACCCAGGAGCCCCAGGCATATACATATGTATGATTGTTATATCTTCTTGATGAATTGATCTTTTATGATTATAATACGTCCTTTACTTCTATTAATACTCCTTTTTTTCTTGAAATATTATATCTGATATTAGTGTAGTCTCTTCAGATTTCTTATGCTTCCTGTTTATATCGAATATCCTTTTAAATTTCTATATAATAAATATTTTACAAAATAAAATGAAGGTCCTTCCTGGCAGATTTGCAGAGCCAGGAAGGCAGTGATTTAGTGGTGTTGCTTGTATCCAGAGGAGGCACTAGGATTTTTGGAAATCTTTTACTTATAGCCTATAGGTTGTTGCCCAGCTGAGTTTTCAACCCTGTGAGCAGTTCTACTCTGTGGGTAATTAAGGAGAGAAAGAATTAGGGGCGCCTGGGTGGCTCAGTCAGTTAAGCTTCTGACTCTTGGTTTTGGCTTAGGTCATGATCTCGCAAGTTTTGTGAGTTCCAGCCCAGCATGAGGCTCCCCCTCTTTCTACCCCTCCCCCACTCATGCTATCTCTGCCTCTCTCAAAATAAATAAATAAACTTTCAAAAAAAGGAGAGGAAGAATTAGAAAATAAGAGAAGGGAAAAAGGGGGGAGAGAAAGAGGAATTGGAGACAGAGGAGGAAAGGGAGGCTGAGCTCTGTAAGTGGCAGTCCTACACTTTGGGGGACCGTCATTGAAGCAGGTTGCCTGGGAAAAAGACTATATGATTCTGTCAACCATGACCTCCTTGGCAGTTTACCCTCCATCGACACTAATGTGTTTTGGCTATGATTTTTCATCTATTTCCTTTCAACTTGCCATGACATTATATTAAAAGTGCATCTCTTGTAAACAGAGTATCATTATATCGGGATTCTTTAATCCTACTGACAATCTCTGCCTTTCCTTTGTTCTTTCTTTTTGGTCTTTTGTGTTAAATTGAATATTGTCAGCAAGCAGACCAGTCAGGAAGTAATTGCAGTAATTGAGAGGAGTGGTGAAAGTGGCCAAAATCAGGCGGAACTGAAGAAAGGGATCAGATTCTAGATCTATTTTAAGGTACAATTGACAATTCTTACATATGGATTATGTATACTTGGGAAATAATTCCAGAAAAGTGCCTAGCTCCTGTCTGCTACATAATAGGCACTGAAGAAATGTTAGTTGCTACTGGTAGTTATCATGTGATTCCTGCATTGAAGAGAGTAGTTTTGTATCCTTCCTACCTCTTCTCTCAATTAAGATCACTATCTCCTTTAATATCCTGGTAACTCTTTCTGGGACAGTCTAGTTTGTGTTTAAGTGTGCAATACTCCATGTATAGTCAAATTAAGGCAATGTGGAACAGGACTGTCTATCTACAGAGAAAGTAATCTCTGATGGAAAGAGACTGGGTGAGGATCTCAAATCTCATAGTGACTATAGCATCATGCCACACCCTTTTGGGCATCTGTAGCACAGTGTGGGTAATTTAGGCAAATATGCTTTACTTCTACCCATGGCTTTGTTTTCAAAGCTCTGTCTGGTATAATCCTGATCAACTGGCCTGGACTACATATGAGCTCAAAGTTTCCTTTTGCCCTCCAGCTAAGGGCTTGAGGGAGAAGCAGTCTAAAACCATCTCCTTGATCCTTTTCCCCATAGCCCTTTCCCATGTGTTGACACAGTCTCATAGAATACTGACAGCAAGTGGATGCATGGAAAAGAACGTGAGCTCATTTTTAAAAACACCGCAGCTTACTTAAATCATTTATCTTCTCTGGATCTACAGTTCTCTTGCTTTACCAGCCAAAGATAGAGGAAGTGCTTCTCAAGTAGAAGGCAGATTCAAGTCTATCTTATTCTGTCAGGAACAACCATACTTAATGGAGAAATAGCATTAGGAATTTCAAAACAGACAAGAAACAAGGCAGTTTTTCTTTCATTTCCACTTTCTAAAGTCACAGGATCTCTTGGCTTCTCTCTCTCTCTCTTCCAGTCATGCTTTTTCTGCTCTACTTAAATACTGTCAATGTCATTTCAGTCCTCAGTTTACATACACTACCAACTTAATGCCTGATGCTCCCTGATCTATTCTCTCTAGTTACGAACTGCAAATTTCCAAACAGAGAATGTAATTGGGCCAGACAAGACTTGGAATGACACCTTCTGGCTGAGATGTCAGTTCTTGTCCAAATATGTTTCCCTATAGAGGCCTCCCCTTGTGGGTGAAGAAGAGTTATCAAAAAAGAAACTGTGACCTGTGACTTACTCTGATCATTGTCAGGCATCAGAGCAGCTTTTTTCCCCCATAAAACAAATGAGGATGGTGAGAGGAAGGAGAATCTGCAGATATTAGAATAACTTACCAATAAGGATCTCAATACATAAAATCATATTGAGTTTGATTTGCTTATTAAATAGCCCTACAGGAGAATGTATCCTCTTAAGAACAGACTGGAGCTCCACAGGGCACCTGGTGGCTCATCTGGTTAAGCATCCAACTCTTGATTTTGGCTCAGGTCATGATCTCAGGGTTGTGGGATCGAGTGCCATGTTGGGCTCCGTGCTGAATGAACATGGGGCCTGCTTAAGATTCTATCTCTCTTTCCCTCTGCTCCTCATCCCTCACTAGTGCTTTCTCTCAAATAAAAAATATAAAAATAAGACGGAGCTCCAGATTTTGATAGGAAACAAGGAACAAGCAAATATCTAAATTACATACTATTACCAAGAAAAGTTTTGGTTGGATGGGTTCTGATTTCACCTTCTCTCATGCTTTCACATCATGGACTAATCTGTGACTTCCAAATCTATATTTCTAACAATTTCTCTCACAAGATTATCTACTTTTGCATCTATAAACACCAGTAGTCTACAACTGTTTGACAGAAGAGAACATGTTACTTACTTATCTATTGCCAGGATCTAACTTTCTGTCTGGCTTATAGTAATCATTCACTGAATGAATGGATGACTTGAAAGTTTGATTAGCTTGGAAGGCAATCCGAGGATGCACTGAAAGGGAAAAGAAAAAAAAAACAGAAACAGACAAGGATGATGGGGTGGGGGGAGGTTTGAAGTGATGGGAAAATATTAATTTTGCTTACTTAATATTTGGTCAAAAATTGATCTTGGGAGTAAGACAAAGATAACTGGCTTGAAAAGGTGTGTGGCTTTCCAGAAACTATCTTTAGGTAAATGGATCCAACAATCAAGGTTCTGATCCCATGTCATTCTGGCATATGCCATTGCTTTACATTTTCAGTTACCCTTTAGTATCTTATTATTTCCATTCAGGTGTTTCACCTCCACTTTGGGTGTCTATTTTCCAGCAAAACGTAGAGTTCTGTGTTTGATTGCATATGCTCAAATGTTAGTCTATTCCCTCCCAAAACCACTTAGAAATATAGTTCATATTTAGTCATCTGATTTACTTTTCTTTTTTTAATATAATTTATTGTCAAGTTGGCAACATACAGTGTATACAGTGTGCTCTTGGTTTCAGGGGTAGATTCCCGTGATTCATCGCTTACATACATCACCCAGTGCTCATCCCAACAAGTGCCTTCCTCAATGCCCAGTAGCCATTTTTCCCCCTCTCTCCCACCCTCCCCCACATCAACCTTCAGTTTGTTCTCTGTATTTAAGAGTCTCTTATGGTTTGCCTCCCTCTCTGTTTGAAACTGTTTTCCCCTTCCCTTCCCCCATGGTCTTCTGTTAAGTTTGTCAAGTTCCACATATGAGTGAAAACATATGAGGTCGGTTGATTTACTTTTCTTTAAAAATATTTGTTTTTAAAAACCAGTATAGATTACTTAGCAACTCATTACACAAAAGTGATATTCATTGTAAACTAAGATTTCCATGAGGCCGATTTGTAATCACTGCTTCCCCAGATTTCAGCTTTCCTTTTTTTTTTTTAAATATTAATTGATTCTCAAATACATACACACGACTTTAAGTACATTTGAATGTAAAGATTCAAAAGTTATATGTAAAACCAAAGTCCTCTTTGACCACTCAAATTTTGTTTTTGCTGTGATAATAACCACTCTCCACCACTTAGGCTGTGATTATTACTAGCTCTCCACTGTTTGTCCTGCCTGCTCTGGGTAAAAGTTTCCTCACAGCCAGGTCCCACTCTCTTGAGAATCTCGCAACTTCCTTCCTGCAATCTGCCTTCAGCAATTTTGTGTAGGACAGACTCCAGATACTAGCCTGACCCCGTTATACATTTTCCTATCTCTGCATGTACTATTCTTTTAGCCTCTCATTGCCTTCCTCCTCCTCTCCACCTAGGGTACTCCCAAGTTTTCTTTCCCCTGCTGTGATCAAATGTCACCTCACTTTTTGAGTCTTTCCTGTGTCTGCCGGTGGTTTTATATATTAAGAAGACCTTGGAGAAATTAATGTCATGAGATGTGGAGCTAGATTTTGTGGGTATGACTTGGGTTTCATCTCTTACAAGGTACATGAGACCTTAGGCCAGTGACTTAACTTTCCCTGAGTCTTTTCCTCATTTGTGAAATGAGTACAGTATTAACATCTACTTGATAATGATGTTAGTAGGATTCAATGTGTTATTAATGCATGTGAAGATTGTCAGCGCTTGATGAATGTTAGTTATGATTAATAGGGTACCTTCCTTAATTAAAATACTTTCCATGGTTTATTAAAACTTTTCCCTGTCTGCCTACCTTCTCTTTCCTCAAGGGTTGCAGTCATGTTATGTTCACTTTGTTTTACTCCTATTTCATCATCCGCCTACCTTAAACTCCAAAGCACGGTGCCTGCCACTTAGCGGGCATGCCAGAAAGAAAAATGCATGGGATGGCAGTAAGTTACTTAGTAACAGAAATCTTCAATCTGGGGTATACGACAGCATGTTCTCAGGGGATTCTTTATTCTAGCTCTCAGTCTCCAGGCTCTCCTGCTTTCTTTTTGCCTTGAGGCTAAATAAAAAGAGAGGCTTTGGCTTCTATTCTCAAGATGCAGCAAATGGTGTTGAGTCCACAGCAAGAGGTTTCTTTGGCCCCCGACTTCTCTTCATTCCTTGTGGTTTTTCCATTCCCTACAATTCCACCTTATTGATCCCTTTTCACCATCGGAGTGTTTCTTAGAGAAGGAGTCTGCAGATTTGACGGAATGCTTCAGACTTCTGGCCCCAGTTGATCCGAGATTAACAGTCTGGGCTTTCATTCTCTCTTTCCCTCACTACCATTTTGAAAACAACTGAATCAAACACAAGAGTTCTTCAGATGGATTTCACTTCACAGTTAAATAGAATTGAGCCTTGAAGCTTTTAACCCAAGGGACTGACATTGAAAATAACTATCTTACTGGTGCATTTCAGTTGAGTAAATTCTGTTCTCTAAGATGTTTATTTATTTTTTATGTTTAAGTTTATTTATGTATTCTGAGAGGGACAGAGACAGTGTGAGTGGGAGAGGGGCAGAGAGAGAGGGAGGCAGAAGATCAGAAGCAGGCTCTGTACTGTAAGCACAGAGCCCAGTGTGGGGCTGGAACTCATGAACCATGAGATCATGACCTGGGCCAAAGCCAGGAGTTGGGCCCTTAACAGACTGAGCCACCCAGGTGTTCCTGTTCTCTAAGAATTTTAGAAAGTAAAAATGCACCTGCAAGAATACAACTAAGATAAAAAGATATATAGAATGAAATGCTGCTATAAAGTGATATAAACAGATAGATTCATAACCTACATGACTTCTTGATTCATTCAAAAAATGAACACATTATCCTAGCTTTGGGTGAAACCATTGGAAAAATTCTTCTGGGAATGTACTGGGATATTTATGGGGAATGTTCAGAGAAATGGACCTGGTTAATTCTTAATGAAATGAATGTTATCATAAAGTTGCTATAAAATTTGCTTAGCTTATGGGAATGTCTTAGAATGAATCTTCTTTTATAATGGCTAGTAATTCAAAGAATATGCTTTATTAAAAGAGCCTAGCGATGTTTTAAACTGTATTATACACAAACTCCAAATCTAGCACACTCCTAATACTTTTTCATTTTCTACTTCAGTACTTATCTGCATTAGTATTTCCACTTACTATAAAGGATTTTTTGACAAGAATCTTGGAAGATCTCATAAAGCACCTAAAATAAGCAAAATGGGAAACAACAGTATTGTTTAGTTTCAGAGCAATCCCCCAGCTGTTTTGAGTGTTAACTAGTGGTTCTCATTTAAGCTTTTCCCGGAACATATGTTTTTGACCTTTCTCAACTCTCCTGACTTCTAGGAGAATGGAATGTTCATCTCAGAAACTACTGAAGAGAAGGGGGGTGATGGGCATGGCAGAGGACACTTGTGGGGAAGAGCACTGGGTGTTATGTGGAAACCAACTTGACAATAAACTATAAATTTAAAAAAACAAACAAAAAAAGAAACTACTGAGACTGTCTTACGATTCCAGGTTGCTTGCGAAAGTAGCTGTGCAAAACTTTTCAGCAGATAAAAGCAAACAACAAAAAAAGCATTGTATTGAGCCGGGAGGCAGGTCTGAATTTTAGCTGCCAAACTAATGTCATGTCACTTAATTCACCATAAAATGGGGATAACAAAAGCTTGTATTATTCTCACAGGATTGCACTCTTGGGTGAGAAAATGGATGTATAAAAATAGTGAAAAACAGTTGATTAAACATTACTTTTATTATATTTATTATCATTTTGAACCATACCATTATTACTCTTTTTTAAAGATTATAGGGTTGGCATGTATCCAATATTATAAATTGGTTCCTATGGAAAATTTTTAGCGTTTATTTATTTTTGAGAGACAGAGACAGAGCACAAGCAGAAGAGGGGCAGAGAGAGAGAGAGAGAGAGAGAGAGAGAGAGACAGAATCTGAAGCAGGCTCCAGGCTCTGAACTATCAGCACAGAGCTCAGACTCACAAACTGTGAGATCATGACCTGAGCTGAAGTCGGATGCTTAAGCGACTGAGCCACCCAGATGCCCCTCCTATGGAAAATTTTTATAGGCAGGGATTTAAGAGTTTATGTGTATTGACCCAAGCCAGTTTTGCACTCAGCGTATGACAGGTTCTTTTGTAAATATATTGGTAGTGTCCTATACTTACAGGTAGGTGGAGCCTTTATATGTCCTCCCCTGCAAATTTACTGGATGCACCACTGCTCTAGGCTTTCCAAGTGCTACCTTATGTGAAAGATTCACCTGAAGGCAGACACGATGATGTTCTGACTACGATGCAAATATAATGGGTCTCTAGGCCTCCAGTACTGCACAAAGGATCCTACCCTGCCTTTTTTGTTCAATTCATGTATGTCCTTCCCTCAAGGGCAATGGGACTTGTACAAATCTACATATCAATTACCGACTTGGAACATCATGCATTTTACCAGTTGAAAAACATTTATAACATCCTTTGTGCTTAATTATGAAATCCTTTCATGGTGATTTCACTTATGATATTTGAGGTACCAAGTGAACAATTGACCTCTATTGACCTCTAATTAGGATACTCCCTGAGATGGAGAATAGAGGTTTTGCATATTTATATATTACCTGGCATAATGTAGTTAGTATAAAATCCAATGCCAACTATATAATGAATGTCATTTGGTCATTATAGGAAATAAGACTGTATTCTACTCTAGGAACTATTATCAAAGACTCATATCTGTTTTTCTTTTTTAAAAAATGTACTTTAAAGAATACATAATGTCTACATGACATGGTGTATGTTAAGGAAACTTGTGGAGATCATTTCACAATATATGTAAATCAAACCATTACGCCATACACATTAAACTTACACAGTGCTGTATGTCAATTATATCTCAATAAAACTGGAGAAAAATAATGCTTAAGACGTTTGAAGACACAGACATCATTCTTTTTTTAGTTTATTTATTTATTTTGAGAGAGAGAGAGCAGGAGCAGGGGAGAGGCAGAGAGAGAGAATTTCATCAGGCTGTGGACTGTCAGCGCAGACTCCGACGTGGGGCTCGAACTCACAAACCACGAGATCACAACCTGAGTGGAACCAAGAGTCAGAGGCTTACCTGACTGAGCCACCCAGGCACCTCAGACATCATTCATTTTAATAAATATTTCCTGAGTACTTACTATGTGCCAAGTAAGTACTATGCTAGATCCTGGGGTGATTAAAAACTAGGTGTAATTTTAAGTTCTTACAGTCCTAATAAGGAAGCAAGTGTCAAACAAATAAGCATAAAACTGCAGTGTGATATTTGTTACAAAAAATAGAATAGAATGCTATGAAATCCTTTAAAATATCATGACATTACGTAGAAAAAGCTTATGGGGAGAAGTAGAGATAATTTACCTCATGAATTAGAATTGCAAATACTGAGTTATCAGAGTTAATTTCTTTCCCTTTTAATGTTTTTACATAAAAGATGAAGATAAGGAGCAGAAGCACTTCTAACTAGGAAAATAACTATGTGCCGTTGGATGGCGTGGCAGACTGAAATTATAAAGCAGGTTAACAACCGAATGTCACAGGAATTAAAGACACTTCCATTGAGTCAATAAGTCAATACATTGGGGCACCTGGGTGGCTCAGTCAGTTAAGCGTCCGACTTTGGCTCCTGTCGTGAACTCGCGGTCTGTGGGTTTGAGCCCCGCCTAGGGCTCTGTGCTGACAGCTCGGAGCCTGGAGCCTGCTTCGGATTCTGTGTCTCCCTCTCTCTCTGCCCCTCCCCTGCTCATTCTCTGTCTCTCTGTCTCTCAAAAATAAATAAACATTAAAAAATATTTTTAAAAAAAGTCAATACATTACTTCCATTCCCCTGAGGAAATCAACTTGCTACATGGACAGTTCAAGGCACAGTAATATTCTTCTGTGGCCACTGAGGAAAACGACCACAACACAGAGAACGAAGTTTAGGCTTTTAAATGATTTTCTTCTGATTTTTTTTCACTGTAGTGTTTTATACGTGTAAGCAGAAAACATTAATAGACTTCAAGTGGAAAATGATCTTAAAGGCAATTTCTGGTTGTGTGGAGTGCATTCTGATTATGCTGAGACCTGATTCATTTACCTACTTAATTTTTTTTTATAATTGATTTGAATTTCCTTTTGTTATAACTTAGTGTCATAAGGTCGATGCTTTTCACTGCACTCTTGGGAAGTCTGTTAATTTTCATATGCATTTCTATAGAATGTATATAGTACACTCTATTGAATATACATCATTAGAATAGTTTTATGCTTAGTCACTGAAATACAGTATAAGAAACATAAAGTTTACTAATGAAAAGAAAGTTGTTAGATGATGACTATTCATTTTACTTTTTCATAAGATGATGAATAAATGAATAACGCAATTCTCGATAAAAGAAGCTCTATTCATGTTTTTCTTATGGTCTTAATTACTAAAATGCCTTTTCATAGACTTTGACTCATTTGATCTTTAAAGATTCTAGCAGACAATATTGAAATCAGCAAAATGCATGAAAAGTAAAAGTTAGCAATTATAATCTGATGGATTCTGAACCCTTTCTTACCGTTTTTTTTCTACCAGTATTTTAAAGTCCCATTCGAACAAGAATGCATTGAAAATTATCATAGAATTTGAAATATTTAAGATATGAACTCAGACATACATGAACACAGACACAAAAACAGCATATACACACCCAAACTCAAGTTCATTGTTGTTTGGTATATTTCCCTGACACCTGAGTTGACATCAGCAGTTTCAATGTCTATATAATTTGACAGCTATGATTATTTAGCAAACTCAGCGGCTCAAAGAATCTGCATAACTCCTTTATATTTTTGATTTCTTGATATATTTAATAATATTTATTGAGTGCCTACCATGTGCCAAGAACTGTTCCAGATATTGTGCTTAGAACAGTAAACAAAGCAAGCATGGCTTTTTCCCTCGTGGAACTTATGGAAAATTGTTATCCCACAGAATCACAGATAAATAAGTCAATACATATCCATATATAGATGGATAGGTAGATAAAACGATGAATGATGGATGATAGGTATAAATATAGATGTAGATATAGCTCTAGACCGTTTGATACACACACACATACACAAAGATGTTGATTGCTGTTTGTTCTATTGGCTGATCTTTCCTGTAACCATTGGTGATAAAAATCACTGAGCTGAAACAAAAGCTGCTAACAACACTTAATTTTTTTTAATGTTTATTTTTGAGAGAGGAGAGACAGAGCGGGGGAGGGGCAGAGAGAGTGGGAGACACAAAATCTGAAGCAGGCCCTCCAGGCTCTGAGATGTCAGCACAGAGCCCAATGCGGGGCTGGAACCCACGAACTGTGAGATCATGACCTGAGCCGAAGTCGGATGCTCAACCGACTGAGCCACCCAGGCGCCCCTATTTTACTTTGCTTTTGATTAGATATTGTTTGATGTGTTGTTAAATCTTTTGTCACATCTCACTTTTTTTTTTGAGAGAGAGCGAGAGAGAGACAGTGAGGGAGGGGAAGAGAGAGAGGGAGAGAGAATCTTAAGCAGGCTCCACACCCATGATGGAGCCCGACACAGGGCTCGATCTCACGAACCATGAGATTATGACCTGAGCTGAAATCAAGTGTCAGATGCTTAACCGACTAAGCCACTCAGGTGCCCCTGGAAATATTTGACATTAATATGAAAAAATATCATGGGGCTTTCCTTGTATGTTAAATTTGCTTTTCCAAACTGACGTTGTTTTCTAGGAATGAGAATAGCTTTGAGCTGATTATCCATAACCTTTTCATCCAATGTCCCTGGTCATCAAAACACTGATTCTCAAGTTAGCTACAGAGGGGAGGATGGCCTTCTGTAACTCGAGTTGAGAAGAAACCGAAGGAGTCCACGGAAGAGTTAGGTCCATTTCTAGTCCCTCTCTATGTTACACACACACACGTTATTCCATGTTACATATACATACTTGTCAGAGTTGAATCTCTTAAGCAAACATGATTCCTCCATTCCCATGATCTAAAACATTCAATGACTCCCATATGCCTGTGATGGTGTTTTTCAAATCTGGCTTAAATCAAAATAACCTGGACAGTGTGAAATAAATGTAATTTCCAAGGCCAAGGAAATTGTGTATTTAACAGGCTCCCTAAGGGATGTGATACTCATTCAAGGTTGAAAAACATTGGTCTCTTAGAATGAAGTACAGCCTTTTCAGCTTTGCATTCAAGACTTCCCTTCACATTGTTCTGTTTGGGCATTTCCAGCCTTTTCTTCTGGTAAGTCTATATTTGAATCATCTTCATATTTCCAAAACCTTTAGTACATGCTTTGCACAGAGCATTCAGTATGTTTATAAATTGACCTTGCTAGTTTAGTGTTCTAGTCCACTAAGCTAAGTAGCCATCAAAGTGTTGTGGGAAGTGATATTGGTCCATGTCCTTTGCTTACTTGGCTACTTCTTTGCTTACTTGGCTACTTCTTTCTTCCCCATCCAATGTAGTGCTGCTTGAAAAATGAACTATCAAGGTGACATTCAGTTTTTACTTAGTCATTGAACTTCAGAGAGTGGTCACAGTAGAGTGGAGATGTAGAAGGCAGAACCATCCCTCATGTCCAGAATAACAACCCCTAAGGCAGAGCAAAAATCATAATCCAGTCACCTCTGCCATCATTTCACATTAATGATTACAGTTTCAAGGTTTAAAATACCGATTCTTTGCTGTGTCCAAAAGCCCTCAATTTTGCCACAGTCCCAATTCCATCTTAGATTCAAAAAGATGTAATGCCAGCTCTTACATTCCCCTCATTCAGTCTAGAAGAATGCTGGTGTACTGAACTCACCAAATGATTCCATTATTCTTATTGGCCTGTCTGTTGGGGTCTTATTGCCCCTTGCTCCCTTGAAAATAGCATCAACATCTATAAGATCACGTAACCATTTTGTGCTGTCTGTGTACTGTGAAAATTCTCTATTGGAAACAGGAATTCTGCCAATATGAAAACAAAAATAGCCCAACATTTACTTTAATATTTGACAAGTCAAGTTGACACGATATGAATCGTAAGTAGCTAAACCAAAGCATGTGTTTGTACGTGTATGTAGGCGTGTTTGTGTACTCATTGCACTTGTGCATGTGTTTATGCAAGTGTGGGGGCCAGAGGGTGCTGAAATCCAGCCTGTTTTACACATGCACTTTGGTAAAGTGGTGGACATACCAGGAGGAAAGGGTGCCTTTTTTTCTTGCCCAAATGTCACATCTGATCACCAAACCATGTACCCAAGGGCCTTTTTTCTGATTTAATCATTAATAGAGGGTAGCTTTTTTAAAAAAGATTATGTTTATTTATTTTTGAGAGTGAGAGAGACAGAGCATGAGTGGGAGAGGGGCAGAGAGAGGGAGACACAGAATCCAAAGCAGGCTCCAGGCTCTGAGATGTCAGCACAGAGCTTGATGCGGGACTCGAATTCACAGACCGCGAGATCATGACCTGAGCCACAGTTGGCTACTTAACAGACTGAGCCATCCAGGCACCCCAATACAGGGTAGCTTTTTCTAATTTTCATAGAAACTGGTATAGATGAGCAGTTTCTGTGTGTAAATATATGTTCATGCATATGTTCCTGTGTGTGTTTGCATGTGGATGTGTGTGTGAGAGAAAGAGAGATGATAAAATCATACGTTTGTAGACTTGGAGGGTTGGCATTCACACCAAGTGTTTCCATCTACTGTGGTAGGGATAAAAGTTGAGATTATTCTTCCTCTCCATGATATTAGGCACCTATACAAATGTCTCTTCCCCATAGCACACAAATACTGCTGGTAATTATGATCACTGACCCAAGAGTCTGGCAACACTCCCTCACAGTGGTAGTGTGGTATAAAGATGAAGGCGTATTGGGATAATAGTTGGGAGATTCGAATTTTCTCCTTTCCCCAGCTCTAACACTTAGCTGTGTGGCCTTGAGTGAATTCTATAACCTGTCAATGTCAATATTCTCATGTATATACATGAATTCCTTAGGGCCTATTTTGCTGTCCCTATACAATTCCAACTATGCACATGTCTGTGTACAGTAAAACCTTGGATTGAGAGTAACTTGTTCTGTGAGTATTCTACAAGATGAGTGAACATTTCTAATAAATGTTAACTTGATAAATGAAAAATGTCTTGCAATACAAGTAGTGTGTGACACCAGATGTCACAGGATCACAACTGAGCCAATGGTTCTTGAGATTCGATTTGATATACACGTGCTTTGGATTGCAAGCATGTTTCCAAACGAACTATGCTCACAAACCAAGGTTTTACTGTATTCGTATTTACCTTCAAAGAAAGAAGAGAAGTGACTTGCTTGATGCTTTAACATCACTCTTTTTCCTTGCTCAGGCTCCTCTAATCCTTTCTATAATAAATGCATTTGCTGACTTGTAACTTTTCCTCTCTGGGCTATCTTAGAAAAAAAGGCTGCCCAGGAGTGCCTGGGTGGCTCGGTTGGTAAAGCGCCTGACTTCAGCTCGGGTCATGATCTCATGGTTTGTGAGCCTGAGCCCCACATTGGGCT
This sequence comes from Cryptoprocta ferox, assembly GCA_028646485.1. NCBI lineage: Eukaryota > Metazoa > Chordata > Mammalia > Carnivora > Eupleridae > Cryptoprocta > Cryptoprocta ferox. The sequence continues at coordinate 30,752,487 of CM053579.1, forward strand.
CTCTGGCATTGGGGTGTCTACTGTCAATGCAGAGCCTGCCTGAGATCCTCTCTCCCCCTCTCTCTCTGCCCCTCCCCTGCCTGTGCACACTCACTCTCTCTCTCTCTGTCAAAAATAAATAAACATCAAAAAAAAAGGCAGTCCATTCTTTTCTTTTCTTTTTTTTTAAATAAACTTATTGGTTTTCGCCACAGGGAAATAGATGTGAGTTGATGAAAAATAACAAATACTGGGAAGATTAAAAAACTGAAAATCTCAGAAAATGCCAATTGAGGCTTGGAAAATTCAAGAAGCTTTATCTGGCTTTCTTTCCTCCTTCAGTCCAATGAATATTTATCCAGAGGCTATAAGGTGGCAGACATTGCTCTAAGCACTGGAATCATGACAGTGAACAAATCAGATAAAAATCATTGCTATCATGGAGCTGGCATTCTTTTTGGTAGAATCAAACAAGGATATATATTATATATTATCTATGCACAAATATATGTATATGTGATACATATATAATATCTCACATATATAATATATATTATCTGATATATGATACCTGATATATATTTGATATATGTTGTCTCATATGTATATAATATCTAATATATAATATAAAATCATAATATTTGATATATATTATATCAAATAATGATAGATGTTATTGAAAAAAATGAAGCAGGAAGTGGGAATAGGATGTACATATGTGTGGAAGAAGTTGTAGTTTTAAATAGAGCGCTCGGGAAGTGCCTCACTGAAAAAGTGACATTTGAGCCAAAATATGAAGGAGTGAACCATGTGGTTATGCAAGAAGTACAATCTAGCACAATGGACTTGAGCCAGAAGCATGACTGGCATGTTCTATTAACAGCAAGGAAGTCAGTGTGGCTAGAGCCGAGTGAATCATGGGAAAGTAACAAATGTCAAAAAGTTAAGGCAGGGCCCTGCTCCATGGGACCTTGTGGATGACTGCAAGAGCTTTGGATTTTACTCTGAGTGAGAACGGAAGCCACCAGAGGACTCCGAACAGAGAGATGAGTGATAGGATTGCAATTAAAATTTTGAAAAGATTACAATAGATGCTGTGCTGAAAAGAAATTGTAGGGACAAGGATTTAACTCCAAAGTTCAGTTAAAACACTTCTGCTATGATTTAGATGAGAGAATAATAGCAGCCTGCGTCAGAGCAATAGAAAGTAACAGAGCGATTCAATTTTCTGTATATTTGGAGGTATGGCCACAAGATTTGCTTATGGTTGGGACGTGGGCTGAAAGAGTTAGAATGGCATCCAGGCTGCCTCTAGGGTTTCAGGCCTGAAAACTAGAAGTATGTAGTGCCATTTACTAATGTGGGGAAGGCAGGGGGAGAAGTAGGTATCTTGATGGGAAGATCAAGGATTCAATTTGGACATGTTAGGCTCGAGATGCCTATTGGACACCTTGGTGAAAATGTCAAGTTGGTAATTTGACATAGAAGTCTGTATTTCAGGAGAGGTGTCTGGGTGGGTTGGGGATAAATATTTAAGAATCATCAGGAAGGAGTGGGGGGTGGGTTAAAATAGGTGACAGGAATGAAGGAGTACACTAGTCATGATGCGTACCAGGTGATGCTTGGAACTCTTGAATCACTACATTGTACACGGAAACTAGTATAACACTGTATGTCAACTGGAATTAAAATACAAACTTAAGGGAAAAAACAAATATAAAAAATTTAAGAATCATCAGAAAATATTTTTATTTTATTTTTTAAAGTTTATTTACTTTGAGATAGAGGGGGTGGGGGGAAGGGGCAGAGAAAGGGGGAGAGAGAGAATCCCAAGCAGGCTCCATGCCTGAGGTGGGGCTTGATCTCACAAATCTTGAGATCATAACCTGAGCCAAAACCAAGAGTCAGACACTCGACTGAGCCACCCAGGTGCCCCAAGAATCATTAAAGTAATTTGATCACTAAGGGCTCAACTGGAGATAAACAAATCTAAGCAAGGACTGAGTCCTAGGCCACTACTATGTTAAGAGGAAGGGAACAGAAAGAGAGATAAGAACACAGGAGTGTGTGAAGGTCTGGAGGCCAAGTCCAATAACTGTTTTAAGAAGGGAATGATCAATTGAATCAAGAGTTGAGAGTAGGTAAGTTAAGATGCATAGGGATAACCAGATTTAGCAATGCGGAGACACTGGCAATCTAGACAATGGTATATTCAGGTCAGTAGTAAGTATGAAAACGTGCAGTTTAATAAGTAATAACAAAGGGAACAGCTGTGTAACTTACCTAAATCAAGAAATAAAACATGGCAACATCCTGGAAGTTGCGTGTTGGCCCTTGCTGATCAAAACCTTTCCCTGCCCCTGAGAGCTAACCACCACCTTGATGTTCTCCATCATTTCCTTAATACTCTTTATATCACGCAGGTCACGTAAGTATGTGTCCCTAAACTAGGTTGTTTAGTTTTGCCAAATTCTGACATTTACGTAACTATAATCAAACTGCATGTATGTGTGTCTTGCTTTTTTCACTGTTTTCCAAATGAATTCATATTGCAGGTTTTAGTCGTACTTGCCTTATTTTTGCTGCTGTGTGAATATACTATAATTTATATATCCATTCTCTGTTGATATTTGGGCTTTTCTGGCTTACGCCCTGCACCATGTTCCTGTGGCCAACATCAGACTTCAGTGGCAGCTGTGGTCAGCAGTGCCACTGCATGATGGACTGGAAGCAACCCACATGAATCAGTGCCAACAGCCATTTTGGAATTGGTTTTTTTTTTCTTTTTCTTTCTTTTTTTTTTGCTTTTGCTACAGGTCTTTTCCCAAAGATTCAGTTGATAGCTTTGCTTGCTAGCAGGACAGCTTATGAGAGCACAGGAGCTAATTTTCACATGGTCAATTGTCAACCAATGAGGGACAGCAGTCTTTTAGAGAGACAGTGTTGAGGTGAATTCTGTGTAATTCCTCATGGTACAAGTGAGCTTCAGTTACCAAGAATACTACTCAGTTTAATAAAGCAAACTATTAGTTTGCCCTTTTCCCCGTCTCCTTCTTCTGGTTTCTTCAGTTTGTATTTCTGGGGATCACTTCCCAAATAAACTACCTGAATTCAAATCTTTTCTCAGAATCTGCTTTAAGAGAAATTAAAAGAAGGGCAAAGCTTTTATAAATAATGCAAGCGTAGGGGCGCCTGGGTGGCTCAGTCAGTTAAGTGTCTGACTTTGGGTCAGGTCATGATCTCATGGCTCATGGGTTCAAGCCCCACGTTGGGTTCTGTGCTGACAGTGCAGAGCCTGCTTGGGATTCTCTCTCTCCCTCTTTCTCTCTGCCCCTCCCTCAGTCACATTCTCTGCCCCTCGCCCAGTCCCTCTCTCTCTCTCTCTCTCTCAAAATAAATAAATTATTAAAAAAAATTAAAATGTAAAAGCCATTCTTATCCCTTGGAGAAGATTTGACCCAAAGAGTATAGTTTGCCAACCACTGTATAGGATATACTTCTTTTGTGAATGAAATCACTAAGTCAAAGCGTAATCACAAATCACAAATCACAAGGTTCACGTTTCTTACACATTGTCAAATATTTCTCCCAAGTGGTTGTACACTCTCAGTAGCAGTACATAAGAGATGTATTCTATAAACTTGCCTATATTTTTTATTTGACAGAATTTTAAATTTCAACCGTTTTGGGGAGAGTGTATAGCATCAAAATGTGGTTTTATTTTGGATTTCCTTAACGATTAGTCGGGTTGAGAACTTTTTCATATGCTTAATGGCTAATTGGTTTTGTGTTCGACTAGTGCCTGTTCAGGTCATTTTCTAGTTTTCTTTTGGAGTACCTGTCTTTTTCTTTTTGATTTATAGGAGTTCATTATATGTTCCGGATATGAATCCTTTTATTCATTTGTCTGCAAATATCCTCTTTCATTCCATGACTTGCACTTTCACTCCTATTAATGATGTATTTTAATCAAAAAAGTTTTTAGTTATATTGAGGCAAGATTTATCAATCATTTATTTTACAGTTAGTGAACTCTGTGTTCAAGAAGTCGTTCCCTATCTCAAGGTCATAAAGATATTCTTCTTTGTTATCTTACAGATCTTTACTTTTTTCCTATCACATTAAATTCTAAACTCTATCTGTAGGGTTTTTTTGGTATAATGTGAGGTAGAGATCCAATTTCATTTTGTTTTCATTTGGATATCAATTATCCTAGCAGCATTGGTTTCAAAAATTATTTTGGGGGCACCTGGGTGGCTCAGTCTGTTAATCGTCTGACTCTTGGATTCAGCTCAGGTCATAAACTCACAGTTTTTGAGTTCAAACCCCAAGTAGAGCTCTGAATTGACAGTGTGGAGCCTGCTTGGGATTCTCTCTCTCCCTCTCTCTCTGCCCTGCCCCCACTCATGCTCTATCTCTCTCTCTCTCAAACAAATAACTAAAAATTTAAAAAAAAGATTATTCTTGCCCCACTCCTGAGCTATGGCAGCTGTGTTATAACTTACTTGTGTCTACATATGTGGGTCTGAATCAGAGCTTCAGTCTGTTCCACTAGTCTATTTGATGACCCTGTACAAATATAACACTGTGCATAGAAATTTTAGAATCAAACTGTCAGTTCCCACAAATACAAAGAAAACCAGGATTTTGATGGTGAATTGCATTGGATCTATGGATTAAATTTTGGAGAAATGTAAGTTTATGACATTGAGCATTCTAACATATGGATAGGGTGTATTTCCTTTATTTATTTAAGGTTACTTTAATGTCTTTCAATAATGTTTGTAGATTCTCATGTAGATTTATTTCTTGATTTTGACATTGTGGATTTTATCTTTTTAACTTTAACTTTTTTTAATGTTTATTTATTTTTGAGAGAGAGACAGAGACAGAGCACGAGTAGGGGAGAAGCAGATTGAGAGGGAGACACGGAATCCGAAGCAGACTCCAGGCTCTGAGCTGTCAGCACAGAGCCCAACGGGGGGCTTGAACTCATGAAATGTGAGATCATGACCTGAGTCGAAGACAGATGCTTAACTGACTAGGCCACCCAGGCATCCCAGTCTGTAGTTTTATTTTCATGTGACGTTCTTTTGGGTGTTGTTATCAGGTAACATTGATCTCATAGAATGAATTGGGAAGTGTTTTCTTTTCCTCTATACTTTGGAAGAGTTTGAGATGGATTGGTATTAATTCTTTTTTAAACTTTAGATAAAATTCACTAGTGAAAACACTTGGTCCTGGACTTTCTTTGTAAGAAGTTCTTTGATTACTAATTAAATCATTTTGCTTGTTATATGTATATTCAGATTTTCTATTTCTTCTTAAGTTAGTTTCAGAAGTTTGTGTCCTTCTATGAATATATTAATTTCATCTAGATTATCTAATTTTTTGACATGCAGCCATCCATAGTATTCTGTAATAATCCTTTTTATTTTTTAAGTTTGGTAATATTGTACCATTTTTCATTCCCAATTTTAGTAATTTGAGTTTTCCCTATTTTTTTCTTGGTCAATCTAGCTAAAAGTTACCTATTTTGTTGATTTTTGCAAAAAAACCAACTTTCAGTTTTACTAATTTTTCTCTATTGTTTACTATACTCTATCTCATTTATTTATGCAAAATTTTTTGTCATTTACTTTTTTTTGCTTGCTTTGGGTTGGTTTTCTTTTTCTAAGTTTCTTAAGGTGTGAACTTAGGTTACTGACTTGAGATCATTCTTATTTAACATAGGCATGTACAGATATAAATTTCCCTCTAAGTATAACTTTAACTGCATTGCATATAAGTTGTAGCATGTTGTGTTTTTGTTTTTGTTTTTATTCATCTTAAAATACTTCTAACTTCTCTTTTTATTTCTTCTTTGACTCACTGCTTATTTAACTATGCTTTTATTTCCACATATTTGTGAATTTCTCAAAATTACTTCTGGAAATAATTTCTAACTTGAATCCCCTGGTCAGACAACAAGATTTGTATGATTTCAGTCCTCTTAATTGAGATTTGTTTTATGGCCTAGCCTATGGTCTGTCCTGGAGAATGTTCCATGTGCACTTGAGAAGAATGTGGATTCTGTGGTAGTTGGGTGGAGTGTTCAATGGATGTCTGCTAGAACTACTTGGTTTATAGGGTTGTTAAAGTCTGTTGTTTCCTTCCTAGCTCATCTTCTGTCTAGTTGTTGTATCCGTTAATGGAAGTGGAGTTTTTAAGACCTGTGGTTGTTCTATCTGTTACTGAAAGTGGGCATTGAAGACTCCAACTATCATTCTTGAATTGTCTATTTTCCCTTCAATTCTGTCCATTTTGCTTCATGTATTTTGGGGCTCTGTTGTTTAACATTATAATTGTTATATCTTCTTGATGAATTGACTTTTTAAAATCATTACAAAATGTGCTTGTTTTTCTCTAATAGCAATTTTTGTCTTAACGTCTTTTGGTTACTGGTTTCAAGGCCTATCTGTTGACATTACTTTCAACCTATTTATGTCCTTGAATCTAAAGTGAGTAGACACTATATGTCTACTATATGTATATAGCATATAGTTAGATCATTTATTTCTATCCAGTCTGAACATTTCCTTCTAGTTGGAGTTTTATTCCATTTAAATTTAATGTTATTTGGGCACCGGGGTGGCTCAGTCAGTTAAGCCTCTGAGTCTTGATTTCAGCTTAGATCATGATTTCACAGTTTGTGAGTTCGAGCCCCACATCGGGCTCTGTGCTGACAGTGCGTAGAGCCTGCTTGGTATTCTGTTTCCCTCTCTCTCTGCCTCTAGCTCTCTCTCTCTCTCTCTCTCTCTCCCTCTCTCTCTCTCAAAATAAATAAAAATAAGCTTAAAAAATTTAATGTTATTACTGATAAGGTTATATTTACCTTTGCTGTTCTGCTATTTGTTTTCTATTTATCTTATGTGATTGTTTTGCATAGATTTTATATATAATTATATATTTTATGTATACTGTATGTTTATAGTATATGTACTGTGTATATATATTTGTAAAATATACAGTATATATTTTATATACCATGACAACCCTAGAAATCAGATTCTCTCTCCTTCCCAGGGCTCATTTTTGCTGCTGGTTGTTGTAGTTTGTTTAGCGACTTTTCTGCACTATTAATTCTGTATCTTTTTTCTTGTGTGGACTCTGAAATCTCTTTTCAGTTAGTTTAATAGTCAGGTAATTAACAGAAATCTCCATAAATGCCTGGAGCCAATAATCTTCTCAAGTCTTTTCTGAGGTGCTCTGTGTGCATATTGGGGCATGCCTTGGAAACTCAGCTAGTAATTCTACTAGTTTACCTTATCTTTCACTACTTGCTTTTGTATAGTCATTTTTTCATCGATGCCATCTTTTCCTTTCTTTCAGATTTAATATTGTTTGAGGACCTGGCATGCATCCTTCATATTGAATGTATCATCCCATATTGTCCTCCAGTATCCTCATAAAGTAGGTAGTATTACCCTCACTGTATAATGATAAATCTAGGTCTCTGCTACATCTTTTGAGTGTCTGAGCCACATCTTGAGTTCATATATGACTTCAGAGTTTGTCCCCTTAACCAGAATCCTGTGTTAATGTGTTCTTAAATAGAAAATCAACTATATAGCATCCTTCTTTCATTTTAGATCAGGTGAAGCATTTTCATCCCTTTCTCACAGCGAGGAGCTACCCATCTAAATACTGTTTGTATGGATCCCTGAGGGGCAGGAAATTATTTTTGCAAAGTAACAAGACATTCAATTTCCCTCAAGTGCCATAGTATTAGGCCCTTTACACTTTTCTTATATTCAAAATGGCTAGAGATAACTGACATCTCCTCAGTGGCTATAGCTTCAACTTCCATTATTATATCTTGGAGCATGTTTTTATTTCCTCAGAACTCACAGATTTCTTTCCTGTATTTTTTTTCCCTTAAGAGCTGTGACCCCTGTGGATATGTGTGAAAATGTGCCTTATCATCTCTCTCCTGGAGACTAATTTTATGTAAATCTTGACTGGTGGTTCAAATAATCACTCTGACCCTCCATCCCATTAAGGCTTTCCATGTCACGACCAAGATTTATATTCACTTTTATCATTTGGAGGAAGCTATGTAACATTATTTGTGTTAGGTGAAGTCTTCTGAGGAGTGCACTCCAAGATGCAATTAAATATAAAATAAAATGATTGGATTCTATGGAGGATAAATAGGGAGGAAGCAGGAGTAGGCAGAGTAAGGTTACCGCCTGTGAAACAGGTAGGCAGAGAGAGGCTTCAGACTCTTATGCTTATTAAGGAAGAGTGGAATGAAGTAGGGTTTGCTGGGAAAAATCTCAAGGAGCAGTGGAGTTTTAACACAGTTTTGGCCTGGTTTATGGAGAGTCCACAAACCAAACTGCCCATTAACAGAATCCCATGCCCCACAAGAATGGGCCAGAAATAGTATCATTGCCATGTTCAGTTAGTGGCCATGAATGGTCCTGGGAAAGTGTGGTCTTGGCACTAACATGGTGGTGAATCCAGACAAGCAGCAGCTGGGGCTATCACTCAACTGTGCTCCCCACAGTGGGATATCTATCTGGTGTGTATTCATGGCTGCCACAATCCTTCACACTTAGATTGACATCTCACGTGGTCATTTGTTTCTGTAAAGCATTAGGATTTATTAAACAGATCAAAGGTAGACACAAACAACGAAGAATTTCCTACAACAACCATGGATTGCCAAAACCCCCTCTACATTTTAAACCTTACAGTAATTCAAATATAAGTTGGTTTTACATAATCATAAAGCAAACTTTACTATAGCAAAAAAATGTCACTTAAATGCTTCCATACCTGTAAGAAAATAAACTTACCAGTGACTTGAAATTTTATTCTAAGGTTAAAAAAAAAGTTGGTCTTCAAAAAGAGAGGAAATATAAATGAATTGATTCCATTATTTGGAGATTGGAGAAACAAATGTTAAAATTGTGACTATAGCCATGGGAGAAAAATGGTTTCACTATTTAGACTAATCAGACATTTTCTTTAAAAAACAGCAGGAATATCAACAGCATTTTTTTACAGAACTAGTAGAAATAGTCTTAAAATTTGTATGAAACCAAAAAAGACCCCAAATAATCAAAGCAATCTTAAAAAAGAAGAACAAAACTGGAAGTATCACAATCCTAGATTTCTAGACACACTACAAAGCCATAGTAATCAAAACAGTATGATACTGGCACAAAAATAGACACAGTGAACAATAGACCAAAATAGAAAACTCAGAAAAAACCCCACAGTTACATGGTCAATTAATTTTCAACAAAAGAGGAAAGAATATGCAATGGGAAAAGACAGTCTCTTCTACAAAATGGTGTTGGGAAAACTGGATAGCCACGTGCAAAAGAATGAAACTAGACCACTTTCTTACACCATACACAAAAACTCAAAATGGATTAAAGACCTAAATGTGAGACCTGAAACCACAAAAATCCTAAAATAGAGCATAGGCAGTAATTTCTTGGACATCAGACACAGCAATATTTTTCTAGATATGTCTCCTGAGGCAAGGGAAACAAAAGCAAAAATAAACTATAAGGACTACCTCAAAATAAAAGACTTCTGTGCAGTGAAGGAAACAACGAACAAAACTAAAAGACAACCTCGTGAATGGGAGAAGATATTTGTAAATTACATTTCCAATAGAAGGCTAGTGTCCAAATATATAAAGAATCTATAAATACAACTTAACACCCTCCCAAAAAATAATCCAATTAAAAAAAGGACAGAAGAAACGAACAGACATTTCTCCAAAGAAGACATCCAGATGGCCAAAAACACATGCAAAGATATTCAACATTATCCATCAACAGGGAAATGTAAATCAAAACCAAAATGATATATCACCTCATACCTGACAGAATGGCTAACATCAAAAACATAAGAAACACATGCTGGTGAGGATGTGGAGAAAAAGGACCCCTTGTGTACTGTCAGTGGGAATGCAAACTGATGCAGTCCCTACAGAAAACAGTATAGAGGTTCCTCAAAAAGTTAAAAATAGGACTACCATATGATCCATTATTTGCATGACTGGGCATTTACCCCAAATTTATGAAAACAGTAATGCAAAGGAATACATGCACCTCTATGTTTATTCTAGCATTATTTACAATAGCCAAATTATGGAAGCAGCCCAGGTGTCCATCGACAGATGAATGGATAAAGAAGATGTGGTATATATATATATATATATATATATATATATATATATATAGGCATATTCCTCAGCCATGAAATCTTGCCATTTGCAACAACATGGATGGATCTAGAAGGTATAATGCTAAGTGAAATAAGTCAGTCAGAGAAGGACAAGTCCCATATGATTTCATTCATATGTGAAATTTAAGAAACAAAACAAATGTACAATGATACAAACAAACAAAAAACCCAGACTCAGCCAGAGAGAACAAACTGACGGTTAGCAGAGGGGAGGTGGTTGTGGGGGATGGGTGAAATAGGTGAAAGGGATTAATAGTATATCATGATGAGCACTGAGTAATGTATAGATTTGTTGAATCACTATATTGTACACCTGAAACTAATATAACACGGTATGTTAAATATACTGTAATTAAAAATAAAAATATGTAAGAATAAAAACAGCAGAAATAGCAACCAGAAAGAAAAAGTAGATAAGTTTTATTTCATCAAAATTAAAATCTTTTGTACTTCAATGGACACTACCAAAAAAGTGAAAAGACAGCTCCCAGAACGGGAGAAAATATTTGCAAATCACTGATCTGATAAGGGACTTGCATCTAGAACACATCAAGAATTCTCAGGACTCAACAGTAAAAGGCAAGTAACCAATTTGAAAATGGGAAGGAATCTGAACAGACTTTTCTCGAAAGATATACATAGCCAATAAGCATAGAAAAAGTTGCTCATCATCATTAATCATCAGGATAATGCAAATCAAAACCAAAATGAGATACCACTTCATACCTACTATGATGGCTATAATCAAAAACACTTAACAATAACAAGTGTTGGTGAGATTTGGAGTAGTTGGAACACTTATATGCTGCTTGTACTAATGGAAATAAGTATGATTACTGTGGAAAACAGTCTTGAAATTTCTCGAATAATTAAATATAGAGTTACCCTATGATGCAGCAATCACACTCTTCCAAAAGAAATTAAAGTGTATGTTCACACAAAAAATTGTACATGAATGCTCATACTAGCATTATTTATAATAGCCAAAAGGTAAAAACAAGCCAAATATCAGTCAACTAATGAAGAGATAAATAAAATATGGTAAAATCCATACTAAGGAATGCTATTTAGCCTTAAAAAGGAATAAAGTAATGATCCATGTTACATATAGAAGACCCCTGAAAACTAGCCTAAGTGAAACAAACCAATCACAGAAGGCCATGAGTTGAAATGTCGAGAATAGTCAAGTCTATAGAGACAGAGAATAGATGAGCTGTTGGGTAGGGATGGAGAGATATGGAAATGGAAAGTTTTGACCAAAGTATGGGACTTCCTTTTAGGGGGATGAAAATGCTCTAAAATTTATGTGGCGATGGTTCCACAACTCTATGACTACATCAAAAAACAGTGAATTGTACACGTTGAAAGGGTGAATTTTATACTATGAATTTTATGCTCAGTAAAACTCTTACAACAAAAGACAGTAACAGACTGCTTTGTGATTACAGATGATTCTAAGTATAACCCGTTATAAATACAATACAAAGATGTTAGTAACATGTTTGTTAATTTGTGATAGAATCTGCTTTATTTAACTGCTGAGAGGTGAGTTCAAATGATTAGTATAATGTGTCCATATGGACATTTCAACTTGAAATGCAATTACATTTAGAAAAGCCATTAGCAATATAAAAGAAGCTTCAATAAGCTATCGAGCTCATTGAAAAACAATGTTATTAAAGTAAAAAGAATCCTTGTTGCATGCAGAAAGTAGAAATCTGTTAATAAAATGAAACATAAGGCATTAACAGTAATTAAAGCGTCTACACTAGAGCGAGTAAAGGTACAACGATGTTTAAGGGGGAACATTCATTTCTGTGATAACATAGATACCAAAACTAACTTTAAAGTATATTGCTCTCAAAGTCAAGGTTGTATTTTCTATTTTATCCTTTAAATATTCTATTCCATTTCTGTACTTAGGAACGGGCAATCTTTAACCTTTTTAAAAGTGAGATATTGTTTTTAGCTCAGGGTCTATGAAGTGCAAGGACCAGAGAAAAATTCAAATGATTTCAAAATAAAGAGTTTATGGTATATGGAGACTAAAACTGAAAACTGGTCAAGAAATCAAGGTAGTTACACCAGAGATCTCCACTTTCACTCCCTTTTTCTTTCCCTTTGTCCAGTTCTTTGACAGTTTGCTCTGTTCTTTGCCTGGCATCCATATTCTCTATGGTCTTTATATACTGTCCCTTCATAATTTTGCCTTCAGGATGGCTTTGGTTAGCACACTCTCAACTTCAGCCCTCCCCCACCCCCACCATTAGGTAAACACTATATCCCTGTGACTTCACATAACTACCTCACTGGTGACTGAGTGGATGAAGTCATATTTTGTTTTTGTTTTTTAACCAGATTGTAAATCATAAGTTGCTAGCAAGCCTATGGGTTGGCTACATTTTGGCCACTACACAGTGTGCATTTATCCAATCTGCTGTAAAATGTGAAAAGGCCACACAACATAAAACCGCCTAGGCAGTAGGAGGTAGAAGGCAGCCTCTTTAGAAAAGCATGTAGTCCCATAACTCAATTTTGTTAGTGATGAATATACTTGTAAACGTGTAGGTGCTATACATGAATTTTAACTCTTTTCCATTGGTTGGTTGCAGACAAAGAATGTCTCTTGCCTGATAATTCTAGTACAATATTAAGTAAATTTTGCATTTCCCATTTTGTTATAATATTTTCAAGGTCATTGCTTGCTAACCTTGAAATCATTTCCAAAATATGTCATTATATCATTGTGTTAATAAATAACACAATCAAAAGGAAAAACTCATAAAATATATATGGAGGACATAGACTATATGACTCTATCAGTTCAAAGTTTGGAGGTCTGAGAGCCTAGGTTTAATATATTTTAGACCAAGTGAACATTATAAATTTTCCTACTTCCAGGTGAACATTATAAATTTTCCTATTTCCTTGAGTCTGACATACCATATTGCTGTGCTGCTATGGAAATATACCATTCAGAGTGGTTGAGGATATATGAAGAAAAGCCTTTAAATAAAAAAAATCATTTAGGACATATTGCATATTGTTAATATATAGATATTTTGGCTCTTCTTAATTTTAAAAGGTTAACTTGGGATATTTTATAACCTTTTGTAAATAAGAAAGTCTTCAGTGTAATAAGGTGTTCTCTGCTTTACAAAGATTTTTTATTTGGGGTTTATCAATGGCTACTGATAAAAATTAAACTTTCAACCACTATTATGTTACATGACTCTAATTTAATGCCATTGATATAGAGTCACATAACTCAATTTTGTTAGCGATGGATATACTTGTAAACTTATATGTGCCATATATTTATTTTAAGTCATTTCCATATGTTGGCTGCACAGGAAAACTGAAGTATCAACGTCCTAAAAGTTATACTGTCATATGAGAGACTGGTAAGAATCAGTTGAAATAAAACCACGTAGTCAAAAGAGGGGACTAGGATTCAGGCGGCTGTTCCTAGTACAGGATTTAAGCCAGTAATATCTATGTGAAAAAGCAATTCCTATTTTATGGGTCTAAGATGTTTCGAGTAGCAAATGATGAAATTCGAGTAGATCTCGAAGGACCTTTCCTCTATGGCAGAGACTAGTGATGCTCACTGTATGTCAGCCATTTGCTTTGGCCAATGAAACGTGGGTAGAAATGATATGTGTCACTTCTGGGTGGAAACATTGAAGAGATTGTGATCGATTCTCCGTTTTGCCTTTTTCTGCTGCAGCTACCTGAACGTTTATGATGGTGGACTCTCCGTCACCCTTGCACTCTTGAGTGGAAATGACATGAAGCAGAGACGCCTGTGAAAACCAAATGGGCAAGTAGTGAGATGAGAAATGCACCTTGTTCTTTTTAAGCTGCTGAGAGTTAGGTGTTTGTTCTTTATAGCATAATCGAGCCTTTCCCGAACAATACAAATGTTGGTACCAGAAGTAGAGCACCGTAACAACAACAACAACAAAATCCCATGATAAATGACATTAGCTTTGAAGTCCAGTAATGTTTGGAAGAGGAAACTCCCACCTGAGGCTGAAAAGATGAGGATATATTGACAAAACATTTGCCAAATAGGTCTTCCGTTATATTTTGGAATAAAGCTCATGTACCTAATGAACTTGCAGCTTCAGAAGAGATTGGAAAGCAGAATGTTAGTAGCAGGAGTTAGTTGCTTTTGGCAACGTTTGATCATTAAAAAAATGAGTTAGAGATCAGGGACATTGCTTCTTGGAAGATAAAGAGTAAAGGATAAAATGAAGAGAGACTTTGAATGTCTCAATTTAAGTAAAACTGACCCTTGAAGCAGAGGCTGAGAATAAAACTCCATGCTTATTGTTAAACTCTACAAATGGATATAGGTGTTTCAAAACAAAGGTCAAATTAAGTGTTACGGTCAATAAATCTTATACAGTGGGAGTAATGACTCAAGGGAAAACATCTGAAAGAGTAGTTCTCATTCTGAACGCCCTTGGCTTAAATAACTGGCCATTAATTTGACACAGAAACTTGGAAGCATTAGATCCAATAAATAAAATATTTCTAGAAAATATGTCTTGAACAGAACTGTTGAGGTTTTTGGCACATGAAACTGACTATAATAGATAAGAAGACTATTAAGTTTTTGAGGGAGTTATATTGCTAATTGGAGCAATGCCACTGTGATTACTAAGATTTAAAAGGAACCTCGAATTCCCAGCTATTTATGAACTGTAAGCCAGTTAAGAAAGCTGTTCAGTCCTTCAGGAGCCCATATAACATGCCACCCTATTCACATACGGCAAATTCGGTAGTGTAACTAGTGATGATAAAGACCAATGGGTTGGGAGGCCTTTCCCAGAGATCAGGATCATCCCCATTATGTCTTGCTTTGGATAATGAAGTGAAAATATTTCACGTTTGTAGCTTTGGGGGTTAATTAAATGGAAAGCACATAAAATTGCTCAATGAATATTAAAATTTCACATACACGGACATAAAAGACAATTTCCAGGCATTTGATGATTAACCCCAGGGGGGAAATAGTCCCTTAGATGTTGTTTTATTTCCCAAAGAATTTTTTATTTTTATTTTTTAAATTTCTTCTAAGACAATTTTTGACATTTTTAGGTTCACAGCAAAATTAAGAGGAAGATGAAGAGATTTCCTATATACCTCCAGCCCCTACACTTGCATACCCTCCCTATTATCAATATCCCCCACAAGACAGGTATGCTTGTTACAACTGATGTAACTGATAAACATCATAATCACCCAAAGTCTATAGTTTACATTGGGATTCACTCTTGGTGTTGTATATTCTATGGTTCTAGAGAAATGTATAATGACATGTATCTATATCCCACATGATATTTTCAGTGTCCCAGAAATCCTCTGTGCTCTGCCTATTCATTCTCCCCACTCCAAACAACCCTCGAAAACCACAGATATTTTTTACCATCTTCATAGTTCTGCCTTTTCAGAATGTCATATACTTGGAATCATATAGTACATAGCCTTTCAGATTGGCTTCTTCACTTAGTAATATGCATTTACCTTTCCCCTACATGTGTCCATGGCTTGATAGCTCATTTTTTTTTCATGCTGAATAATATTAGATTTTCTGAATGTACCACAATTTATTGAACCATTCACTTACTGAAGAGAATCTTGGTTGCTTCCAAATTTGGGGATTATAAATAAAGCTGCTGTAAACATCCATGTGCAGGTTTTTGTATAGACATAAATTTTAACTCCTTTTGTTAAATGCCAAGAAGTATGGTTGCTGAATGGCGTGGAAAGAGTATGTTGAGTTTTGCAAAAATTCAGCCAACTGTCTTCCAACATGACTGTACCATTTTGCATTTCCATAAGAAATAAATGAGAGTTCCTATTGCTCCACATCCTCACCAGCATTTGGTGTTGTCAGGATAATAGATTTTGGCCATTTTTAAAAGGTGTGTAGTGATAGATCATTGTTTTAAATTGCAATTTACTGATAATGTATGAAGTAGAGCGCCTTTTCATATACTGATTTTCCACCTGTATATTTTCTTTGGTGAGATATCTGTTCATGTCTGGCACATTTGTAATTTTTTAAATTTTTAAAAATTTTACTTCTTTGTATATTTTGGATAACAACTCTTTACCAGGGGTCTTTTGCAAATATTTTATCCCAGTCTGGCTTGTCCTGTCTTTCTCTTGGCATTGTCTCTCATGAAGTAGAAGCTTTTAATTTTAATGAAGTCCAACTTATCAACTATTTCTTTCATGGATCTTGCCTTTGGTGTTGCATCTAAAAAGTCATTGCCTTGCCCAAGGTCACCTAGGTTTTCCCCTATATTATCTTCTTGGAATTTTATAGTTTTATATTTTACCTTTAGGTCTGTGTCCATTTTGAGTCAATTTTTGTGAAGTGTGTAAGATCATGTCTAGATTTTTTTGTTGTTGCATGTGGATGTCCAATTATTCCAGCACCATTTGTTGAAAAGACTATTTTTCTCCATTGTATTGTCTTTGCTTCTTTGTCAAAGATTAATTAACTATATTTATGTGGGTATATTTCTGGGCTCTGTTTCATTTATTTTTTGTCTGTTCTTATAGCAATATCATATTGTCTTAGTTACTATAGCTTTATAGTAAGTTTTGAAGTTGGGTAGTGTCAGTCCCCCACCTTTGTTCTTTTTTAATATTGTATTGACTTGTCTGGGTCTCTCTCTCCATATAAACTTTAGAATCAGTTTGTCTATATCCACAAAATAACTTGCTGGGGTTTTGACTGGGATTGCATTCTCTCTATAAATCAGGTTGGGAAGAACTGACATCTTGACGATATTGAGTCTTCCTATCTATGAGCATGGAGTAAATCTCCATATATTTAGTTCTTTGATTTAATTTATCAGAGTTTTAAAATTTTTCCTTAAATAGATCTTGTACATATTGTATTAGATTTATATTTAAGTATTTCATTTTGGGGATGCTAATGTATTGTGTTTTTAATTTCAAATTCTACATATTCATTGCTGGTATATAGGAAAGTGCTTGACTTTTGTATATTAATCTTGTATCCTGCATCCTTGCTATAATCATTTTTTAGTTTCAGGATTTTTGTTACTGCTGATCTTTTAGATTTTCTACATAGACAATCATGTCTTCTGTGAATAAAGATGGTTTTATATCTTCCTTCCAATCTGTATACCTTTTTGTATTTCATATTCTTGTCTTATTGCATTAGTTAGTACTTTTAGTATGATGTTGAATGGATTGGTTAGTGGGAACATGCTTGCCTTGCTCCTGATCTTAATGGGGATACTCTGAGCCCTTAGAGGTTTTAATAAAAATATACTTCCTCTGACAAAGTAAGATAGTTATTTGAATTCTAACCAGTAGAAATTATAAATTTTCTTAGAATTAATGGCTTTTCCTTTCATGGACTTTTCTTGATCCAAAATCCTATAAAGGGTACTTGCATTTCAAGCAATGGCAGGCCAGGTACTTTGGACTAATTCTCCCACGTAAAACAACTGGGATAGCTGATTAAAATATAAAAATCATCTGCTCAGAGGTATTTGGAAGCTAACAAGGTAGCATAAAATTACTGTGCTAACATATGGGATAGTATGGAAGTTTGGGAGCCAGCTGGACGTATAGAGCCATTTTACTTTTATGGCGGGATTGATAATTCATGACCAACAGGCCATATTCCACCCACCTCCTATTTTTGTATGTAAAGTTTTATTAGAACATAGACTCACCCATTTATTTATATATTATCTGTGGTTACTTTCATGCTACAATAGCAGTGTTAAGTGAGTATAACAGGGACCTTATGGCCTACAGAACTTAAAATACTTAATAATTGATCATTAGGGTATTGGGTGATTCCAGAGGAGGCAACTGAGAGTCTGAAAGGCTGAGAAGAACTTTGAAATACCTTTCAGGGTTAGGGAGATAAAGTTTAAAGTCCAGCACGCCCTGACGGGTAGGCAGGACATCTTATTTCTAAAATTCGACTGAGGCGATCTCAAGTTTCTAGTGTCAACAGGCTCCAAGCAGAAGCAAACGCAAATCCCTCCTGGTGAAAGACTGTTTCTTCCAACAATTGTTCAAATACAATGGCCAGGGAAAAATAAAGAATAATCAGGTACAAAAGAAGACAAGGCTACATGAATAAAAACCAGCATAAACAATAAATAATGGGAACAGACTAAAATGAGCTCTGCAGACACAGTTCAAAACCCATCTGAGACTTGATATTGGAGGAGATATTTCCTATCAATGATTCATCAGATTTCCTTCAAAGTTTTTCTTTAAACCAACCACTTGGGTGGTTGGCATATGGCTAATAAAAAAAATGGTGCTTTCTTGATAGTATTTTAATACATCAAACCATTGTTTATGTCATGTCTATTCAGCTGTGTCTGTCTTATTCCTGTATTCTCAAAGGCATAGAATGTATATACTGTACAAATTGATTAATGTAAACCAGGAATGCTGCTCTCTCTAAATCACTTATTGAAACACCGTCAAGTAGCCTGTCTCCAAAAGATAATGGCTTTTGTAGCTTCCAATGCCTGACCAAGTAGCTGAGATTTCTGATGGACTGGTAAGATCAATCATTCATTTTAAATAGGCAGTCAAAACCAAAAATTTATTCACATCAAACAAGTACAGCTAAGTAAAGTTAAGCTATTAATGAAAGATGGAGCATAAATAAAATTGCCTAAAAGAAACACCATTCTGTTTGACAAGAGACAAATGAGGTTGTCAAAAATCACAGTGTGAAAACGGAATTGGTTTAAAATGGTCCAAACTACTTTTCAATTTATTAAAAGCCAGAGGAAAGTGAAGAGAGCCAAATATAGCTCTCAAAGGATGCTAATGCCAGGGACTTGGCAAAGATGGGTGCCTGGCAGGTGTAGGCAAAACCTTAGCCACTCAGCAAGGTAGAGCAGTCCACGCAGGTGACTGCCCAAGCAGGGGGATCATCCTTAAGTCAGTAATGCTATCCCAGATTAAGGAAGACATTTTGCAAGCATGCAGCATATCATTGCGAATCTTATGTAACCTGTGTGTTCTCTCAGTTTGCACGGTAATAGCTCTGACCTGTTAAGTCATTTATTGAGCCAGAAAAATGAAAGGCCAGTCAAATCTTTGAAGATAAATGGAAAGGAAGACAAATGCTTTTCAGATGTAGCCCTCTCCCTTCTGACAACAGACATCTTTTCAGCTCTAATCAACAATGTGGGCAATTTCTAAATCTGTAAAAAGTAGGCAGTTGCCAAGTACTTTCTGTCTTTCTCTGATCCATGTTACTTTTTAGATCTCTTCAATATTCTTTGAATATTAAAGACTGTACTTATTTAAAGAGGAATGGGGGGGGGCGTCTGGATGGCTCAGTCGGTTAAGCATCCAACTTTGGCTCAAGTCATGATCTCACAGTTTGTGAATTCAAGCCCCACGTCAGGCTGTGTGCTGACAGCTCAGAGCCTGGAGCCTGCTTCAGGTTCTGTGTCTCCCTCTCTCTCTGCCCCTTCCCTACTCACCCTCTGTCTGTCTGTCTGTCTCTCTCAAAAATAAATAAACGTTAAGAAAGAGGATTTGGAATATAAAGATGAGAACTAATTGTTATCCTCTCAGCTATTAAATCATCTTAAACTAATGCAGAATGTCTTGATAATTGGGTCCTGATCTATATTTTTAAATACATCCTACAATGGTTTTGGGCCTTCTTCTCGAAGTGTACTTTTCCTTAGTTTCTTCCAAAGGAGAGACCTAAGTTCTGCTGGTTATTGACTTCAGTAGTAACCTCTTTGTGTTTTGACTGATCTTTTTGCTTCATACCTGGAATGGTGAAATACCATGATCATGCTTGCTGATCATATCACTTCGGTGTACTTTGATTTTCGGGTTTCAGTGTACCTTCTGATTAATTTTTACCCATGTAGCTGTTCCTCTTCTTTATAAGGGAAAGAACTTTTTACCCTTAACACAGATATCACTGTCAGATATGAGAGACAGTGTAGTGGTTAAGTGCTTGGATTCTAGAATGAAACTTCCTTAGGTTTAAAACTCAGCACCCCCACGTATTAGCTTTGTGGCCTCAGGTAATCTATTTTAGTCTTTGCTTGGTAGTTTCCAGTTTTTAACCACCAAGAAAAAAGAAAATCTACTTGGAACATTTGCATAAGATTTGATTTCCATTTATCTTGGTTATACATCTAATAGAATTTCTGGATCCTACGGTAACGGTATGTTTGACTCTTAAGTAATTGCCGAATTCTTATCAAAAGTGGCCATACATTTTACATTCTCACTATCAAGGTATTAAGGTTCCAGTTTCTTGACATCGTCGCCAACAATTGGTATTTTCAGTCTTTATTATTATAGGGATTTTAGCGGGTTTGTAGTGATATCTAATTGTGGTGTTAATTTGCATGTTCTGAGTAATTATGGATATCTTTCCATGTACGTATAGAGTAGTTTGTATATCTTTTTTTAATGATACTGATATGCCTATTCAAATAATTTGCCCATTTTTAAAGATTTTATTTTAAATGTTTATTTTTGAGAGAGAAAGACAGAGACAGAGCTTGAGCAGGGGCAGGCAGAGAGAGAGGGAGACACAGAATCCAAAGGAGGCTCCAGGCTCTGAGCTGTCAGCACAGAGCCCCATGCGGAGCTCGAACTCACCAACTGTGACATCATGACCTGAGCCGAAGTCATACACTTAACTGACTGAGCCACCCAGGCCCCCCTAATTTGCCCATTTTAATGGTTGTATTTCTTATTTTTTAGTGGTTGTATTTCTTCTTATTTAGCTGTAAGAATTCTTTATATATTCTGGATGTAAGACTTTTACTTGTTTTATCAGGGCTTGGCAAATGTTTTCTGTAAAAGGTCAGAGAATAAATACAGTAAAACCTTGGTTTGGGAGTATAATTTGTCCTGGAACCATGCTTGTAATCCACAGCACTTGTATATCAAAACGAATTTCAAGAACCATTGGCTCAGTTGTGATCATGTGACCTTCGATGTCATGTACTACTCGTACATCGCTCGTTTATCAGGTTAAAATTTATTAGAAATGTTTGCTCGTCTTGCGGAACACTCACAGAACAAGTTACTCGCAATCCAAGGTTTTACTGTATTTTTGGCTTTGTCGGCCATACTGTTCCCACTGCAATAACTCATCTCTGCCACTGTAGCATGAAAACAGCCATAGACAATACTTGAACAAAAGGACATGACTGTGTTCCTATAAAACTTTAGTTATATAAAAACAAGCTGGCCCATGGACCATAATTTACTGACCCCTAAGTTACATGGCTTGCAAAAGCATTCTTGAGTGAGACAGTTGGAGGCTATGCAAATATTGTTTCCCTTTTACATCTCACCCACTCATTTTAGCATCTCCCTGTGGCTCTTCCTTTCAGCAATTATTACTATACTGTTCTGCTGGTGATTTTCTATTTCCTGCATTTCTTCTGCATTTATTACTTTGAATTCTTCTATAAAAATGAATTATTCCTTCTCCTTTATTTATTCAATAATTTATTCATAAGAGTATGATTTCATGTGTATTTGTTTCATTTCATTTAAGGGTTATAAACTGATACTCTTAATATTTGTTTTGTTGCTCCAGTTATTCTCTTTAGGAGCTCTTTCAGAGCTGTGTCCCTTTGGTCCCTGTATTCTTTTGACATGCCCCCATCCTTTGTGTTCTGAGCACTTCCTTACTCCCTGGAACTCTGAGATGCTTCAGGCTCATGTTGTATTTTTGTTACTTTAACCCTTGAATCAGCCATTTCTTCAAGGAGACCTATTCTTTGTTTGTTGTTGTTGTCGTCATCATCGTTTTATTGGAAAATGGTATTTAGAAACTAAGATGTGTGTTTGGCACACTCCTGCAATTTCACTGTATTCCTAAGGCCGTTTTAGTGGACAGCCCATATTTATATTGGACTAACCCACATGTACAAACACATTACTATATCTATCTACCTCTGTCCCCGCATGCATATATGTATTTGTATTTATAATAAAATACACATCAGTTCCACTGATATCTCTGGCTCTAATAAGGGCATCACATACTCACTCTACCTTTTCCTGCTTACTATTTGTAGATTCTTCAGCTGACAGTGAGAAATTCAGCCTTCATTGTCTACAATATATTTACTTCTGTATTCATATCTAGTATATGTGTGAAACAGTTCCATAATTGCCCACACATACCCTCTGAGAAACAGCTTTACCAACTAAAGTACAAGATTTATATACAGTTTTTTTTAATTTGGCCTTGCATTATTCAATCAAAACACTATGTTACAAAGACAATCATGTCAGCTCCTGTTTCCCATTCATTTCAGTGAAGTTATATCATGCGTTTGTAAGACAGGTCGACTCATTCGTCATAATCTGCATCCCATCCTGGTTTCCCTCTGACATTCTAGTTGATTTTTTTAGGTTTGCATACAATGAAGTTTCCTCTTTGTGGTGTATGGTTGTACAGATTTTCACAATGGACAAAGTCATGCATCCGCCATCACAACTTAGCTTTGTCTGCTAATCCTGACTTCTGAACTTGCTCAGAGCCACTTTCTGTTGACTGCTTCAATTTCTGAGTTTGTGCCACGCTTCCCTCCTTCTTCACATGTCAAGTAATTTTTTAAATTAAAAGCTGGCCATTTTTTACACATTGCAGGGACACTGGAATCTGTTCATCTGAAGATTATGGCTCATTTATTTTATCAAGCACTGAACTTGCATGGACTCAAGATTCACAAGCTTTCTTCCAATGATGTACAATAACTGACATCATTGGTTAGGTTTTTTTACTTAATGCTGCTGCTTTGTGTGGCCCTCTCGGTGTAATCTCATAGTTCAAAAAAAACTCGGCAAATTTAGTCTAAGATTTTTGCTCACTCTATGTTCCTTTGCTTCTAGAGTTTTCTTCCTAAATTTTCCATTGTTCTTCCACCCTTGAGTTCTCCCTTCTGACATCTCAAGCCAGTTAGGAAGGTCTCCAGTTTACATCATTTCAGCTGTGTGTGTGTGTGTGTGTGTGTGTGTGTTGAAGAATGTATTCTGTCAAAATCACAGCAAAGTCCCCTAGGGGCGCCTGAGTGGCTCAGTCGGTTAAGCGTCCAACTTTGCTCTGGTCATGATCTCATGGTTTGTGAGTCGGAGCCCCACTGTGGGGCTCTGGGCTAACAGCTCGGAGCCTGGAGCTGCTTCGGATTCTGTGTCTCCCTCTCTCTCTCTCTCTCTCTCTCTCTCTCTCTGTCCCTCCCCTGCTAGTGCTCTGTCTCTCTCTGTCTCTCAAAAATAAATAAAAGTTAAAAAAAAACAAAAAATAAAACAAATAAAAATTTAAAAAATATCACAGCAAAGTCCCAAATCTGATCATAAGAGTTCTCTGTATCAACATAAATTCCCACCTTCTAGATTTGACTTGATTTCTCAACAGATTCCGTTGGGTTATCTTCATGTCTATACGCCTAGTTTTAAGACTAGTCTAGAGATTTGGGCAAATATTGTATTCACAGTTTGGACATCAGCTTTTTTATTTTTAAAAAACTTTTTTTCTTATGTTTAATTTTATATTTGAGAGAGAGAGAGGGAGAGAGTGAGCAGGGGAGGGGCAAAGAGAGAGGGAGACACAGAATCTGAAGCAGGCTTAAGGCTCTGAGCTGTCAGCACAGAGCCCAATGTGGGACTCGAACTCACGAGCTGTGAGATCGTGACCTGAGCTGAAGTCGGTGCTCAACCAACTGAGCCACCCAGGTGCTCCTTGCACTATTCTTGTTATAGCTCTCTCGCCTTCAAACTTTCCACTTTACATTTCTATCTGCTCTGCTGCGGGCAGTTCTATAATCTGCCACCTCTAGCCAGGGGCTGAGTTTTTCTGGTACCAGGATTTGGGAATTAGAAAGCACTTCCAGGAAAAGAATATACAAACTTGCAATTATTTAAGTAGCAGTTATTCAAGAGTAAACCCTTAGCCAGTTTCAACCTGTTTGAGGTATTTTTCCAATATTTTCAGCTCGTTCACCTTAAAAAAATTTAGCTATTATCTGCATGAGGATGTGTATGGTGGCTTATCCTGCCATTACTGGAAGTATCCTTGTTTTTATTTTCTCTTACAACTATTAGAGAAAATACACTAGTATATTTTCTCGCATATTTGCCTTGTTCTAATCCTGTTCGTTCTTTCCTGCAGATGCAGGCTTTTGTCCGGTATCATTTCTTCTCAGCCATAGTCACTTCTTTTAAGGCTCTTGTAATGCTGTGTTACTAGAGATGAATTCCCTCAGACTTTGTTCCTGTTGCTGTCTTTATCTTTATTTTTTTTAAAGAATGTTTTCACTGGATTTTCAGTTTTTTGAATAGGCAAAATAATGCCCTCCCCAAGACGACTATAACCTCGTGCTTGAAACTTGTGAATGATTACCTGACATAGTAAAAAAGACTTTTCAGATATGATTAAGTTAACGGTCTTTCTGGGAGATTATACTGGATGATCTGGGTGGGCCAAATGTAATTATAAGAGACTTTATAAGAAGGTGGGAGGGTCAGAGTCAGAAAGAGATTGGAAGATGCTCATACTGCTGGTTTTGAAGATAGAGAAAAGGACCATGAAACAACGTCTGCAGGAAGCTTTTTAAGAGCTGGAAAAGGCAAGGGAATAAACACTCTCCCAGGACTTCTAGAAGCCTTGCAGCCTCACTGACATCTTGCTTTAAGCCCACTGAAACCCACATCAGGCTCTTGACTTCCAGAACTGGGCGATGACAAATTTATGTTGTGTTAGCCACCAAATTTACGATAATTTGTTATAATGACAATAGCAAATTAAGACACGGGTTAACTTTTCTTTTCGCACATTAAATATGTTGTCTTCTGTTCTCTGTGGTCAATGAAGAAAAGTCAGAAACTCTTCTTATCACTGTTCCTCCCTACGTATTGTGTCTTTTTTCATCCTAGCTGTGAAACGTTTTTCCTTTATCATTATAGTACAGCAGTTTCATTAAGATATGCTTAATGCAGCATCCTTCAGGATTATGCTGCCTAGTGTTTGCTCAGCTTTTTGGATTTGGGGGTGATGTTTTCAATGAATTTTTCAGCCATTATTTTTTTCAAACCCTGTTTCCCTCCTTTTCTTTCTTTTCCTCATTGTATGATAGACCATATAATACTGTCCCACAAATTATTGAGGCTCTATTTGTTTTCTTCCTCTCTCTCAGCACTTCGGTTGGAATAATTTATTTTACTGCCCTCAACTTCCCTGATCTTTTCTTGTGTATTGTCAAATCTACTATTAATTACATCTAATGATTTTTTTATTTTTTATTTCAGATTTTATATTTTTAGTTCTCAGATTCGTTTGCTTCTATTTGAAGACTTCATATCACTTTGCAATTCACCATCTTATTGTTCTTTTTTTTAAAGTTCATTTATTTATTTAGAGAGAGAGAGAGCACGTGGGAAGGGCAGAGAGAGAGAGAGAGGGAGAGAGAAAGAATCCCAAGCAGGCTCCGTGCTGTGAGCACAGAGTCCAATGTGGGGCTTGAACCCACGAATCGTGAGATCATGACCTGAGCTGAAATCAAGAGTCAGACATTTAACTGACTGAGCCACCCAGGCGCCCCCCAATTTATACTGTTCTCTAGTTCACATTTTCTTATAAATATATTAGCATGTTTATAGTAGCTATTTTAATGTCCTTGTCTGCAAATTTCAACATCTGGGTCATCTGTGGATCTGATTTTATTGTCCATTATCTTGTTTAGGGGGTCACATTTTCCTCCTTCTTGACATGTCTAGATATTTTGCATATTTACGGAGCATTGCAGAGCATTTGTTCTATTGATTCTAGATTCTGTTATTTTCCCCCAAAGAGTATTAACTTTTGTCATAGTAGGCAGTGAAATTACTAGCAAATCATGTTTATCATCCGAATACTTGGTTTTAGACTCTGTAGGACATGCCTAATTTAGTTTTGCCCTTGTTAGGCATAGTACATAGTCTTGGGATATGGAACGTAGCTCCAGAGTTTAAACCTTCTGAGTTTCTAATGGAAACCATGGGTGTTCATCAAACTCCCTTGACTTAGCAAAACTTGAACTAATAACTATGTTTTCCCAACTATTAGAAACTGCAAAACTATCTAAGTTCTTTGGACCTTTCCAGAAGTTGCTTTTCCTAAGACTTCTTGGACTCTCACCCTATGTAGACAGTTTTGGAAGAGTATAGAAGGATAATTTGTATACAAATGTTGGATTACGACCTCCATCTGTGGGTCCCTCCATCCCTGAATTCTTCCAATCAATTTTCAAGTGGTCTGGAAACTTTAATTAGCAACATTGTTGCACTCTGCTGGAACTATATCCCTCATTTTCAATGAAGTATGTTGCACCTAGGAAATCTTAAACACTGGAACAGAGATAAACAAAATAGAAAGCATGAAAAAATAGAATTAATGAAATTAAGTGCTTGTTCTTTGAAAAATGCAACAAAGTTGACAAAACTCTAGTTAGACTAAGAAAAAAAGAAAAAGTTGAAATTACTAAAATCAGAAATGAATGTGGGGGCATTAATACCTAAACTTACTGAAATTCAAAAAAGGGTTATAAGAGAATACTATGAACAACTGTATGCCAGAAAATGAGCTCACTTTAATGAAATGGACAAATTTATAGAGACACACAAACTACAAAGCCAATCAAGAAGTAAGAACAATCTGAACAGACCTATAAAAAGTAAAGGGTTCATATGAGAAATCAAAAATCTCACAACAGGAAAAGTCTGAGAGCAGATAGCAGCACTGGTGAATTCTACCAAACATTTAGAGAGGTAGAACAGTTATGGAGATGTAATGTACAGCATGGTGACTATAATTAATAATACTATATTGCATACTTGAAATTTGCTAAGAGGGTAGATTTTACATACACACACACACACAAAGATAACTATGTGAGATGATGGAAATATTAATTAGCTTGATTGTGGTAATCATTTCATAATATATACATATATCAAAATATCACATTGCACACTTTAAATATATACCATCTTTATTTGTTAATTATATGTCTATAAAGCTGGAGGAGGGGCACCCGAGTGGCTCAGTCAGTTGAGCGTCCGACTTCGGCTCAGGTCACGATCTCACAGTTTGTGGGTTCGAGCCCCGCATCAGGCTCTGTGCTGATGGTTCGGAACCTGGAGCCTGCTTTGGATTCTGCATCTCCCTCTCTTTCTGCCCCTTCTGCACTTGTGTTCTCTCTCTCTCTCTCTCTCAAAAATAAACATAAAAATTAAAAAAAAAAGCCTGGGGGAAAAAGAGGAGACCAATCATTCTCAAACTCTTCCAAAATATAGAAGAGGAGGGAACAATTTATAACATTCTATGAGGCCAACATTACTCTGATAACAAAGCCAGGAAGAGACATGATAAGAAAACTACAGAACATATTCTTTATGTATGTAGATGCAAAAATCCTCAACAAAATACCAGCAAATTGAATCCAGGGTGTATTCCAAAGATTATTCATAATGACCAAGTGAAATGTCTGCCAGGAATGCAAAGGTGACTCAATATATGAAAATTGATCAAATATAGTACACTGCATTAACACAATGAAGGGGAAAAAAAGTGCATAATTATCTTGATTAACCGAAAAAACATTTGACAAAATCGAATAGCCTTTCTTAATAAAAATGATCAACAATCTAGGAATAAAAGTAAACTTTCTCAGTGTAATAAAGGCAGTATATGGAAAAAACCCACATCTAACATCATACATACTCAATGGTGAAAGACTGAATGCCTTCCCTTGCAGTTCAGGAACAAAATAAAAGTGCCACTTTTATCACTTCTAATCAATCACTATTCTGTTCAATCACAATCTATATTATCACATCTGTACTGAAGTTCTAGACCGAAGAATGAGGCAACGAAAAGAAATAAAAGGCATCCAAAATGGAAAGGAAGAAGTAAAACTATCTCTATTTGCAGACGACATGATCTTATGTATAGAAAATCCAAACGAGTCAGAGAGGGAGGAAACCAAAAGAGACTCTTAAATACAGAGAACAAACTGAGGGTTGCTGGAGCAGAGGTGGGGGGATGGGCTGAATGGGTGATAGGCATTAAGGAGGGCACTTGTTAGGCTGTGCACTGGGTGTTATATGTAAGTGATGAATCCCTAAAATCTACTCCTGAAACCAATACTACACTGCATGATAAATAACTTCAATTTGAATAAGTAAATTTTAAAAAAGAATCCACAATAAAATATTAGAACCAATAATTGAAGTCAATAAAATTTCAGGACACAAGGTATGTAAACATCACTTGTATTTTTATATAGTAGCAATAGACAATCCGAATAAAATAAGAAATCATCTTATTTATAATAGAATCTATAAGATTAAAATGCCTAAAATTAAATTTAACCATGCAAGTGAAAGACATGTTCACTTAAAACCATAAAACATGGCTAGAAAAAATTTAAAGATCTAAATAAATGAGAAGACATTCCATGTTCATGGGTTGGAAAACTAAATGCTGTTACGATGACGGTTCTTCTCAAAATAACTTAGAGTCAATGTAATCCCTATGAAATCCAGATGGTCTTTTACAGATATAGATAGTCTGATCCTAAAACTCCTATGGAATTACAAGGGACCCCAGATAGCTAAATTAATCTTGAAACAGAACAAAGTTGGAGGACTCACATGTCCTGATTTCAAACTATACAACAAAGCTACAGTAATTAAACCAGTGTGGTGTTGGCATAAGGACAGACATATAGACCAATGAAATAGAATTGAAAATCCCCAAATAAATCCATACATCAATATGCAATTGACTTTCGATGAGGGTGCCAAGACCATTCAATGGGAGAAGAATGGTCCCTTCAACAAACAGTGCAGGGACAATGAGATGGACACATTCACAAAAGACTTTTAAACCTTATTTCACATCTTATACAAAACTAACTCAACATGGATCAAATATCTAAATGTAAAAGTTAAAACTATATAATTCTTGCAAGAAAACATAGGGCTAAACCTTCTTGACCTTGGATTTGACAGTGTTTCCTTAGATGTGATCCCCAAACAACAAAAGAAAAAAAATAGATGAATTAGACTATATCAAAATTAAACCTTTTATGCATCAAATGACACATTCAAGAGAGTAAATGTATATGTATATATATTACTACATATATTACACAGAAAGAGTATATATATATATATATATATATATGCTCAACATTATTAGTCATTAGGTAAATGAAAATCAAAACCACAGTGATATACCATTTCATATCCACTAGAATAGGTATAATCAAAAGCACAGAAAATAACAAGTATTAATTAGGATCTAGAGGAATTGGCTGTCACATATTGGTGGTAGGAATATAAAATGGCACAGTTACTGTGAATAAGTTTGGTGGTTCCTTAAAAATTTAACAAAATTATCATATGGCCCATTACACACTCCTATGTATATACTCAGTAGAATTGAAAGCAGATGCTCAAATTAATATTTGTACAAATATGTTAGTTACACTATCTTTAATAGTTAAAAGGTGGAAACAACCCAAATGACCAACAACTGATGAATGGATGAATAAAACATTGTATATTCATAAAATAGAATATAAAAGGAATAAGGAATGAAATTCTGATACATGTTATAACACAGAAGAGCCATGAACATACTGTGTGAGGAAAAGAAGCTAGACACAAAGGCAGTGTATGAATCCATTTATATGAGATATCCAGTAGAGGCAAATTCTTAAAAAACAGAAAACAAATTTGTAGTAGCCAGGGTTTAGGGAGACAGGGAAATGGAGAACAACTACTTAATGGGTAAGGGGGCTTCCTTTTGGGGTGATGAAAATGTTCTGGAACTAGATAGTGGTTATGGTTGCACAACATTGTGCATTTGCTAAATGTCACTGAATTGTTCACCTTAAATGGTGTATATGGTTAATTTTGTTATGTGTCCTTTGCCACAATAAGAAAACTTGAAGCAGAAAAAAGCAGATCTCATTTAAAATCCTTTTGGTCTTTAAATATTCATATTCTAGAGCTCATATTTGTTACCGATGGTACAGTTAGTCCTATATGAGCTAACACCGCCATTATTGAAAATGGGACATGACCCAGTGCCTTTGTAATCTATGGGTACCCCTTGTATGTGCCTGCCTTTCAAGTGTTAATTCTTTCTTGTACTGAGACACATTTGTTGGTTCTTGGTGGATTCCTCCATCGAGTAGCTCTTAATATGGTTTCGAGTTTTGGACAATACATTTCCTCACTGATTCCTTATGACAACATTTCATCCAGACCCTAGTGCCTGATGCAATATCTATTTTTGGGATTACCAACAATGCTGGCAATCCTCTTGAGCAGAATTCATTTCAAGACAACCCAGTTTTGTTTACTCCCAGAAGACCCATAACTGTCTCATGGTAAATGTGTACCTTTGCCCCATCACTGGTGGAGCTGAAGCTCTCTGTACACTTTCCCCCATGTCTCTCTCTGCTCTGTACTACAGGCTTCTTAAGTCAAAACTTACGTGCCTTCAGTCTTTTTCAACAATTATTTTTTGGCCCTCCCTTATATACCTTGGCGATGGGTCCTTTCTGTTGGCAGGCCAATTTTAAAGATAAAACAATTTCACAATATCTTAGCATGTTTTGGTGTACCATCTTACTTGAGCATGTGAGGCTAACTTGGCCCCTGTTTTCTTGGTCTCTTAACTTTCATGCCTGTGCTGAAACTGAGCCCCTGGGAAGAGTCATATTTAACACTCTGTTTTATTAATAAAAACTCTCTTGATGCTTCTTTTCTCCCTTCATTTTGTTTTCCTCTTGTTATGCATAGCCATTTAGATTTTGCTCAGCTTCTCTTATCTTACATTTTCACAATCATCATTCTGCTTAGCAAACTAAGGACGTTCCTTAAGATCTCCTTTACTCATCAGATCACAAAGTACTGTAAATAACAATTTTATCTTATATGAATAATTTTTTTCTCTGACAATTTTCTCTCTGTGTTTTTTTTATTAGAAAATAATAGCTTCTAGGGGCATCTGGGTGGCTTAGTTGGTTGAGCGTCCAACTCTTGATTTCAGCTCAGATCATGATCCCAGGGTTGTGGGATGGAGCCCTTGCTTTGGGCTGTTTGCTGTCTCTCTCTCTGTCCCTCTCCCCCACTTGCATGTGCTCTCACCCTAAAATACAAAAGACAAGAAAAGAAAATAGTAGCTTCTGGGCAAAGTGTGATTAAGAAGGTTGTTCCTTTAGAAAAAATATGTCCTGTTTTCTTTGGCCATCAGCTGCTTCTACTTTATAAATGCAAGCATACCTCATTTTATTGCGCTTTGCGGATATTGTGTTTTTCACAAATTGAAGGTTCGTGGGAACCCCGCATCAAACAAGTCTATCGGCACCATTTTTCCAACATCATTTGCTTGCTTGTGTCTCTGTCACATTTCAGTAATTCCCATAATATTTCCAAATTTTTCATTAGTATTATATTTTTATGGTGATCTTTGATCAGTGATTATGACTCACTGAAAGCTCAGATGATGGTTGGCATTTTTTGGCAATAAAGTATTTTTAAAATTAACATATGTGCATTGTTTTTTAGACTTAATGCTATTGCACACTTAATGGACTACAGTATAGTGTAAACATAAGTTTTATATGCACTAGGAAACAAAAAAGTCATTTGACTTGCTTTATTGCAATATTCATATTATTGCAGTGGTCTGGAACTGAACCCACAGTAATTCTGAGGTATGCCTGTACTTTATCTGACAAATAAAAACAATTGATAAATTTATCATATGTACCATAAAATAACTGTAGTTGTTTCACAAACTGTTGCCATTCAAGGAGTAAAGTTTATTTTTAATATTCTGAAGTCTTTATCTCTCCCCTATCCTAATATCACCTATTACCAAATTACTGTAAAATGCTCCTTAAATACTGCTGTTTGTTTTTTGGTTTGGAGAAAGAATCAGGGTGAGAAATGACAATGTGATTTACTGCATGCTGCACATGAAATTCACAAATAGAGCCAACATGGAGTGCGCTGTTATTCCCAGTAATTGCCATTATTCAAGCTAAATTACATTACCAATGAAGTTTGAATAAGAACCACACATTGTCTGGGAGTTCTTTGGAATTGTTTTACGACTCTAGAAAACCAAATAGGGTTTCTTCAACTCAACTTTACTTATTTCTTTTGGACCAAGTTATCACAGTCAACCTTACAATCCACTTCGCGCTTCTGAAATGTGATTCTTGTAATTCTTTGTGTCTCCTGAATAAACTGCTTCATTTGGTTCAGAAAAAGAGGTGTCTGCAAAATGATTAAGGTAATGTTGTGTAATTATGTACACTATTACAATGTAATTAACGTGATAAATAGACATATAACCTAGGTATCCTATACGACACATTCTCACATTTAATGGAAATAGTATAATTTATGGAGGTTGATAGCGAATCTGTCCTTCACCGCACCCAAACTCGGTCCAAGTAAAAGAGAAAAAAGCGGCAGCAATTTCATGGGTTCAAGTGACTGAGCTTGCCTTAGGCATCTTGCTGATCTTTAAATACACTGTCAGTCAAATAAATCTTTAAGCTTCATGACTGGACTGTACAATAGGATACGGTTTCATTTGAAGATTTTCCCAGATTCCTTCCACCACTGGTGAACTGCTATATAAGACGCCGACACCATGAAAGATAGAATGACACGTTTCAGACCTTTGTGGAGGGTTGAATGTTGTTCAACCTGGATCATCTTACGTAATGACTCCCATACCCCACCGCACATCAATATTTTCTGAGGATCTTTAAAAAATATACATGCCTATGCTCATTCTTCGTGTTAGAATTAATTTTTGGTCAGGGTGGAAGGAGAGATTTGGAGGAAGATACAACTGCTTTAGTACAAACTCTTTTTGTTCAATATGATGAAACAGACCTA
Source organism: Cryptoprocta ferox (assembly GCA_028646485.1). NCBI lineage: Eukaryota > Metazoa > Chordata > Mammalia > Carnivora > Eupleridae > Cryptoprocta > Cryptoprocta ferox. The sequence goes on from CM053579.1 coordinate 30,785,721, forward strand.
GGGAAGGGAGGCTACAAGGCAAAGGTCACACCTGTAGGTAGCGGGGTAACACTTCTAGAACTGTGTCTCTCCATTTCTGTCATATCATATCCTTTTCTGAAAAATATTAGAAAGTAAAACTATCATTCAATAATTGATTGATGTTTCAATTTTTTTAATGTTTACTTTAGAAAGAGACAGAGCATGAGCAGGGGAGGGGCACAGAGAGAGGGAGTCACAGAATCCGAAGCAGGCTCCAGGCTGTCAGCACAGAGCCTGACGTGGGGCTCAAACCCAGGAACAGTGAGATCATGACTTGAGCCAAAGTCAGACTCTTAATCGACTGAACCACCCAGGTGCTCCCAATAATGGATATTTCAAAATGAATTAAATACTGTGAAAACTAATCAATATGAGTGTAATTTTAAAGAAAAAATTATTTTGATACAAATATTTATTATTGCTTTGAAAATATAATATGAATCTCTATTTAGGCTGTTTTCTTGCTGCAAACTTTACCCTCCTAGATAATGTGAAAAGTTGCTTTGAAGATAAATCTTGCTACTTCACATTTCTCTCTCTTTTTCCTTTTCTTTTTCTCTTGACAAAAGTACAGAGGATGAGTTCATTATACTTCTCAGTTTATACTTCATCACTGGTCCAGTCAAAGCCTTTTTCATGTTATCTGTTTGTACATATTTATTCTTTTATCCTCACTCATAATAACCATAAAAACTACTGATTAAAGTATATGGAGTTTTTTGTCTTTTGTTTTTTTAATGTTTATTTTAATTTTTGAGAGAGGGAGAGGGAGAGAGAGGGAGAGACTGGGAGAGAGAGGGAGGGAGGGGAGAGAGAGAGAGAGACAGAGAGAGAGAGAGAGAGAGGCAGAGAGAGAGAGAGAGAGAGGCAGAGAGAGAGAGAGAGAATGAGTGGGGTAGGGGCAGAGATAGAGGGAGACACAGAATCCAAAGCATGCTCCAGGCTCTGAGCTGTCAGCACAGAGCCTGACATGGGGCTCAAACTCACAAATGATGAGATCATGACCTGAGCTGAAGCCGGAGGCTTAACCAACTGAGCCATCCAGGTGCTCCAAAAGTATGCTTTAGGTAAATGTGTTCAGCTATCTTTTAATTTTGTATATAGTATTTAGAAATCCTTAATTTTGAATCAGTCAACTTAATCAAAATTTTTTGCCATGGGGCAATGACTATGATTGTCTAATGAAACTTTAATCCCTGGGGCTGGGGAGGGAAGTAGGTCATCTCATCAGAGTATAAAAATCAGAACCCTATCAACAATAAAGAAAAGAAGTGCAGGTGGATTTTGGGTAAGCAACCTACAGTGTCTGCTGTGCTAAAGCACAGCCCAAAAGATCCTATATAGTATGGCATGTCCCTATTCTTCTGTCGTCATCTACTCCCCTTGCCCATCTATACTGCTATTCACTGTGTTCAACTTTAAAGTCTTTACACTTTTTTGCTTCTTTTGGCTGCGATGTGGAAGAAAATGACTGGGTAAGTAACCAACACTGTGTGCCAAAAGCCATTTTCATATCTTTTATTTTTATCACCCAAACAAGTTAACTGAGGTAGGAATGGGAAACTCAAGGTGGGAGCCACTTTCCCTTCTTAAAGCTCCTCAGTCTAATAATCTTGGTCACATTCTCTCTCCTGCTCACCTAATATAGTGGTAAAATATTTTGTGTATCTTAATATGTTCTCGTATAGTACCTCAGCTGATTCTTAAGGAAGACCCATAAGGTAGGCAGAAGAGCCCAAAGAGGCAAAGTGATCTACCTAGAATCATCCAAATGACCCTTGGATCGAAAATTATTTTTCCTTTTGGTGCTACCCAGGGAGGGGTCCATATGGCGTTGTTTTGCATTCCCATCGTAACCTAAATGGAAACTTCCACAATATCCAGAGCCCTTGGTGTCCTGCAAATAAAGGAAGAGGATGTCCTCAAATTCCTTGCAGCATGAGCCCACGTAGGTGGTACCAACCTTGACTTCCAAATGGAACAATACATCTACAAAAGGAAAAGTGATGGTATCTACAGCATAAATCTGAAGAGAACCTGGGAGAAGCTCGAACCATTGTTGTCATTGAAAACTCAGCTGATGTTAGTGTCATATCATCCAGGAATACTGGCCAGTGAGCTGTGCTGACGTTTGCTGCTACTACTGGGGGCAATACTATTGCTGGTCACCTCACTCCTGGAACCTTAACTAAACCAGATCCAGGCAACCTTCTGGGAGTCAAAACCTCTGGACGTTACTGGTCCCAGGGCTGACCACCAGCCGTTCACAGAGGCATCTTATGTTAACCTGCCCACCATCACTCTGTGTAACACAGACTCTCCTCCGTGCTATGTGAACGTTGCCATCCCTTGGAACAACAAGGGAGCTCACTCGGTGGGTCTGAAGTAGTGGATGTGGCCCGGGAAGTTCTGTGCATGCGTGGCACCATTTCCCGTGGACACCCATGGGAGGTCACGCCTGGTCTCTACTTCTAGAGAGATCCTGAGGAGACTGAAAAGGACGAGCAGGCTGCTGCTGAAGAGGCTGTGAGCAAGGAAAACTTCCAGGGTGAATGGACGGCTCCAGCTCCTGAGTTCACCACTACCCAACCTGAAGTCACAGAGTGGTCGGAAGGCGTGCACAGCCCTCTGTGCTTATTCAGTTCCCTACTGAAGGCAGGTCTGAAGCTCCCACTGCTCAGGCCACCGAATGGGCAGGAACAAACACTGAGTGGTCTTAAGCTGCTCTTCCACAATGGAAAACAACACAGAAATAACGATGATGGAAAATAAACAGTCTCTTTAAAAAAGTTATTTCACACAACTGTGACTCCGTAGGCATTGGTCTATAAATTCTTTCAACTGATCATTCACTATTAACTGTGATCATATTTTCACTTCTTTCATTTGAGAAACATTGTACTGGATAATAACAGGGGGTCATTTGGACAAAAGAGCCGAAAGAAACTGTAGAAAGAGAATGAATTTAGTTGAGGGGGAAACATAAGCCAAATCATGTCCAGGTCTCAGTACTTAGGCAGTAGGAAATCTGAGCCTACAGTCCAGTGAAGCCAGCCATTTGCATAAACCTCAGCAGGAAACTCCAGAATGGCTTTGCACCTGCTCCAAAATATTGGCAAATGAAGTGCTTTGAAACAGGCAAACCGGGGTGCACTGGAATTAGGCTTCAGCGGATCACTCATGCCCAGCCAGTCTGCAGGAGAATGGCCCAGATGGTCTGTATACTGTGTTGCTTATATTATACAGGATGTCTGTGGACTCTGACATTCAAATATCCACTGCGACATCAATTTCCATTGTTAGTTCTCCCACCAAAAAGCAGCAAGCAGACAAAAACAAAGCCATCTCCCTCGTAACTAAAATCAGATGGATGTGACCATTACCTTTTATTACGGATTATGTACTTTTGTTTACCCGATTATTGCTTGAGGTATCATAATATATGATCACACCTGACAAGTCATTTTGATTCGAATACACCATCTGAAAAAAAAAACCCTAGTTTTCTTTGATTAAATGTGTGTTTAAATGTGTACGTCTGTTCGTGCAGGTGTTTTGCATTGTACACTTTCTATGTAGAAAATGATTTTTGCTGTTTTACTTTTTCATCTAATGAAAGCATGCTTAATAGGACATTTACAGGGATATAAATGAGCTTAATTAGAAAGATGTAATTAACATTATGAGTCTTACGTTTAGCTTCTAATGTGCTTAACAGTGTACTATCCTGTACCTCCCTCACGCCTCATAGCCAAACCCCACTTCCTTCACTAGATGTATTGTCTACATTAATTTTGTATTAAAATATAGCTTACTGTTTTCCTTTTCCCTTGGAGTAAATGCTTTGAATGGTCTATTTTTATTATTTAAGAGATTTTCTTTTTTCCTAAAATTCAATTATTTGGAAACTAATATTTTAAGGGAGGGAATATTTAAAATGAAAATATTCAGTAGAACAGAAGAGAGTCTATAAATAGACCCATGCTTGAGTTTCATCTTAGGTAAGCTTATTAAATTGCCCTACGTTCCAGTTTATGCATAAATAAAGTGAAGATTTCAATACTTCTCTAAAATGTTTTAATGATTGAATACTTAATGAAGCATAAGGGAACGGTTCTAAATTCACCTTATGAGACAAGCATTACCCTGATATTAAAACTCAGACAAGGACACTACAAGAAAAGGAAACTACAGGACAATATGCCTAAAAAACATGGATGCAAAAATCCTCAACAAAACGTTAGCAAACTGAATTCAATAATATATTAAAAGGACAATTCACCATAATTAAATAGGATTTATTCCAGAAATGCATGATGGTTCAACATGCAAATTTATAGGATACACTATGTTAACAAAATGAAGGATAAATATCATATGACTGTCTTAATAGATGCAGAAAAAGTATTCAACAAAATTCAACATCCATTCACGATAAAAGCTCTCAACGAAGTGGATATAGAGGGAATGTACCTCAACATAATAAAGCCCATTGATGACAAGCCCACAACTAGCATCATACTCAATGGTGAAAACTAAGATCAGGAACAAGATAAGTATGTCCAACTCTAACCACTTTCATTCATACAGCGCTGGAAGTCCTAGCCAGAGCAATTTGGTGAGAAAAAAGAAACAAAAGGCATTCAGATCAGAATGGAAGAAGTAAACCTGTCTCTATTTGCAGATGGCATGATACTATACATAGAAAACATTAAAGACTCCACCAAAACATGGCTAGAATAAACAGACAACTTCAGTTGACTCATAAGATACAAAATCAATATATAAAAGTCAGCTGCATTTACATTAATAAAAGAAAAATTAAGAAAAGAATCCCACTTATAATTGCATCAAAAAAACAAGATACCTAGGAATAAACATAACCAAGAAGGTGAAGGATCTTATGCTGAAAACTGTAAGAAATTGATGAAAGAAATTGAAGAGGTCACAAAAATTGAAAAGATATTCCATGCTCAGGGAGGAATTAATAGTGCTAAAATGTCCATACTACTCAAAGCATTCTACAAATTCAACTGTAGTCCCTATCAAAATTCCACCGGTAATTTGCACAGAAATAGAATAAACAATCCAAAAATTTGTATGGAACCACAAAATAAAACCCGAATAGCAAAAGCAAGCTTGAGAAAGAACAGCTTGGGGCATCATGTTTCCTGACTTCAATACACTATAATACAATATTATATTGTATTATAAAGGTATAGTAGCCAAAATTATGCTATTGACATAAACACAGACACAGAGATCAATGGAAGAGAATAGAGAGCCCAGAAATAAACCCATGCATATATGGTCAGTTAATTTATAGCAACGGAGCCAAAAATACACAATAGGGAAAAGATAGTCACTTCAATAATTGTTGCTGGGAAAACTGGACAGCCATATTCAAAAGAATGAAACTGGATCCCTATCTTATATAAAAAAAAATCAACTCAAAATGGATTAAGGACTAAAACGTATGATCTAAAACCATAAAACTCTTAGAACAGAAAAACATAGTAGGTAACGTCTTTGACATCAGTCTTGGCAAAATAAAAAGCTTCTGCACGGCAATGAAAACTCTAAACAAAATGAAAAGGCAACCTAATGAATGGAAAAAATTATTTACAAATCACATATTGGATAAAGGGTTAATATCCAAAATATATAAAGAACTCATACAACTCAGAAAACAATATAAAAAAATTATAGAACTTCCCAATAAACAAAAGTAAAAAGCAGACTAACATCTCAGGAGAATAAGGGGCAGAGGCTTTAAACAGATATTTTACATAAAAGAAAATAGACTGGTGCCCAGGTGGCTCAGTTGGTTTAGGGTGCGACGTCAGCTCAGGTCATGGTCTCAAGGTTGGTGAGCTGATTGGTAACTTCAAGCCCCACACTGGGCTCGCTGCTGTCAGCACAAAGCTGGCTTCAAATCCTCTGTCCCCCTTTCTTACTGCCCCTTCCCCCAATCAAAAATAAAAAATAAACATTAAAAAAAGATTCTCTCTCTCTCTCCCTCTGCCCCTCTACCCCACTTGCTCACGTACTCTCAAAAAGAAAGAAAGAAAGAAAGAAAGAAAGAAAGAAAGAAGAAAGAAAGAAAATAGAAATGACCAAAATTAGTACTCAGACTTTATTAGTAATAAGGGAATCTGTTGAATCCTGAATTCTACTCCCTCTACTACTGCCTTTCATGTAGTGATCGTAACAGGAGAGGAAATGTGAGTTCATTAGTTACAGTGAGAGGAATTGCATGCCTTCCAAAAGATATGCCAATATCCTAATCCCCAAAACCTTTAAATGTTACCTTATATGGGAAAATATCTGGTTAATTTAAGTGTCTTGAGAAGAGAAGTTTATCCTGCATTATTGGGATGGGCCCTACATGTATTCACAGGTATCCTTATAAGAGAGAGGTAGAGGGACTTTTTTAAAAAAAAGCAATGTGAACAAAGAATCAGAAATTAGGCTGGTGCAATCAACAAGCCAAGAAATACCAAGCAATGCTGACAGTCACCAGATCCCAAAGGAGACATGGAACAGATTCTCCTTTAGAGTCAGAGGGACTGTGGCTCTGCCAGCACCGTGATTTTAGATTTCTGGTATCCAGAACCGTGAGATAATTGATTTCTGATTTCTGTTGTTTTAAGCTACCAAGTCTGCGGCAATTTGTTATGACAGTCCTGGGAAATGAATACACTGATATTTGGTTTATCTAAGCTGGCTAATAGAAAGGATGGGCAGGTGCTGTGATGGTCCTTAGATGAAACAAAATTGATTTCTCTTTTCCTCAATACCACCCATCTAAAAACAATTGTTTCCCCCTCCATCTGAAAAAAATTAAAGATTGGTAATATTCAATATTAGCAAAATATGAGGCAAAGTTCCATCTCATACATTTCTCACTAGAGGAATACGGTCTTATTAGTAGAGTCTTTTAGGAGAATAATTGTCAGTGACTATTCAATTTTTTAAGTTTATTTATTTATTTTGAGAGAGAGAGAGAGAGAGAGAGAGAGAAGCCCAAGCAGGCTCTGCATGGTCGGAGCAGAGCCCGTCACGGGGTTTGAACTCATGAACTGTGAGACAATGACCTGAGCTGAAACCAAGAGTCCCGACTGAGCCACTCAGGTGCCCAATGCATATTTAATTTTAAAGCCTGCATAGCGGGGCATCTGAGTGGCTCAGTCAGTTAAGCATCCAACTTCAATTCAGGTCATGATCTCAGGGTTTGTGAGTTAAAGCCTCCCATCAGGCTCTGTGCTGACAGCTCGGAGCCTGGAGCCTGCTTCAGATTCTGTGTCTCCCTCTCTCTCTGCCCTTCCCTGCTCTCTCTCTCTCTCTCTCTCTCAAAAATAAATATACATTTAAAAAATTAAAAAAAATTTTTTTACATTTATTTATTTTTGAGAGACAGAGTGAGACAGAGTGTGAGTGGAGGAGGGGCAGAGAAAGAAGGAGACACAGAATCCGAAGCGGGCTCCAGGCTCTGAGCAAACATTCAGCACAAAGCCTGATGCGGGGCTCAAACCCATGAACTGTGAGATCATGACCTGAGCCAAAGTCAGACGCTTAACTGACTGAGCGACCCAGACACCCCTAAAAATTTTTTTAAATAAAAAAAAATAAAGTCTGCACATCAATTCCACTTCCAAGTCTCTTCTGAATAACATTTTCTCTCTTCATTGTGAGGCGCTTACAAAAATATTCATTGCAGTATTGAGGGAGAGGAAAAGATGTATTTACTTATATGTCCCAGAAAGGAAAATAGGTAAATCAAATCTGGTTTAGCATACTAAGTGCTGGTTAAAAAAAGAAAGCAACAGATTTATATAACTGACATGGAATGAGATGTAATATATATATTTTTATTGAAAAATATCAGAGCATAAGACATGTAGCCTAATACGTATTATTATGAAAGGAAAGACCTTAAGTCCATCTGCAACACCACTGTTCCCATCATAGTCCAATCTATTATCCTCTGTGACCTTACTATCTCAGCTTTCTAGGACTTGATCTACAGTTTCTATCATAGGCATTTGGCCCAATAACCAATAAACCTCTTGCACTTCTCAACTCATCTTGGCGTCGGTTTCTCAGCAGAGCAAGCCTAACACACTGTATCTAAGGTGACTTCCTTCAGTCAGTATTTCCTCCTTTTGTTTATTTTCTTCAGAGTATTAATGTAACCAGAAATGATTGATAACTTGTGTACTCATTCATTGTCCTCCCACTACACAATGAACTCCATGAAGACCTTATTTTTTCTGATTCATCCTGTGGCTCCAGCATGGTGTGTGGCACTAATTAGGTACTCAATAGATAAATGTTGAATCAATTAATCTATTCATCAATCATGGAGTGAACAAAGAAAAGGTGAAACTACAAAATCTTGCTAGGGATATTAAAAAGAGGTGGGATACCTGGATGACTCAGTCTGCTATTTATCTGACTTTGCCTCAGGTCATGATCATTGTGGTTTGTGGGTTTGAGCCCTGCATCAGGCACTGTACTGAAGGCTCAGAGGCTGAAGCCTGCTTTGGATTCTGTGTGTCCCTCTTTCTTCCTGCTTCTCCCCTGCTTGCGCTCTGTCTCTCTCTCTCTCTCTCTCTCTCTCTCTCAAAAATAGAAAGTAAATATTAAAAATTAAAAAAAATAAAAAGAAGTAACAATGCTTAAGTTTATCTGTAGTGAGGAGAGTTAAGATTAAGGGACGATACAGAAGAAGGAATTTCAAATTTTACTCTGTATACTTCAAAAATTCAGCAAATTTGTGTTTTTCTCACTGAATTTAAAATTTTAAAGAAATTAAGGCTTTCCTCACCTGCTCCCCTTCTCCCTTAACCCTTTCTTCCCCCAGCCGGGTCAGACAGTGAATCCTGCAACTTAGCAAAGAGGGCCAGTTAGGAGGCTCCCTGGCACACCAGCCTGAAAACTCCCCCCACCCCCGAGAGGAAGGGGCCAGGGGACATTTGGAATGCAGCAGGACTAGACCTATCTGTCAAAGAGCCCCTTCAGATTCTGTGATCGTGGGGTAAAGAAGGTCACAGGGTCCCAACTTCAGAGAAACCTGGCTATATTCTCCCTATCTAGCTACCTCAAGAAACAAGCCAAAGTACACATGGTGGAGAATCCCAAATATCACTATGAGTAGGGAAATAAAATAACCAAAGGCACAACAAGAGAGACCAAGGGACACCATTAAAAGAACACTTCCTGAGCGGACAGGCCATGGACAGTCAATGAGCCTCCTTTAATATAGCAGAACTCGCAGGTGCAGAGCACATAACAAGCTTTTAAAACTTACAAGCGACAGAAAGCTAGCAAAATGATGAAACAGAAGAACTCTCCTCTAAAGAAATTCCAGGAAGAAATGACAGCTAAAGAATTGCTCAAAACAGATATAAGCAACATAAAGGAGCAAGAATTTAGAACAATAGTCATAAAATTAATCCCTGGGCTTGAAAAAGGCATGGAAGACACCAGAGAAGCTATTGCTACAAAGATTATGGACCTTAAAAATAGTTGTGATGATTTTAAAAATGCTATAAATGAGGTGCATAATAAAATGGAGGCGGCCACTACACGGATTGAAGAGGTAGAGAGGAGAAGAATAGGTGAATTAGAAGACACAATTATAGAAAAAGAGGAAGCTGAGAAAAAGAGAGATAAATTGATCCAGGAGCACGAAAGGAGAATTTGAGAACTGAGTGATGCAATCAAACGGAACAATATCCATATCAAGGAATTCCAGAAGAAGAAGAGGAAGGAAAAAGAGGCTGAAGGTGTACTTGAATAAACTATAGCTGAGAATGTCCCCGATCTGGGGAAGGAAACAGACATTGAAATCCAAGAGGCACAGAGAACTCCCCCCAGATGTAACTTGACTCGACCTTCAGCACAACATATCATAGTGAAACTGGCAAAATATAAGGATAAAGAGAGAATTCTGAAAGCAGCAAGGTATAAAAGGGCCCTAACATACAAAGGGAGACCTATCAGAGTAGTTGCAGATCTGTCTACTGAAATTTGGCAGGCCAGAAAGGAATGGCAGGAAATCTGCAATGTGATGAACAGAAAAAATATGCAGCCAAGAGTCCTCTATCCAGCAAGCCTGTCATTCAGAATAGAAGGAGAGATAAAGGTTTTCCCAAATAAACAAAAATTGAAAGAAATCATCACCACTAAAACAGCCCTACAAGAAACCCTACGGGGGATTCTATGAGGGAAATGTCACAAGGAACACAAGGTACCAGAGACACCACTACAAGCGTGAACCCTACAGAGAACACAATGACTCTAAACCCATATTTTTCAATAATAACACTGGATGTAAATGAACTAAATGCTCCAATCAAAAGACATAGGGTAGCAGAATGGATAAAAAAAACCCAAAATCCATCTATTTCCTGTCTACAAGAGACTCATTTTAGACCTGAAGACACCATCAGATTGAAAGTAAGGGGATGGAGAAATATCTATCATGTGACTGGAAGTCAAAAGAAAGCCAGAGTAGCCACACTTATATTGGACAAACTGGACTTTAAACTAAAGGCAGTAACAAGAGATGAAGAAGGGCATTATATAATAAGTACAGGGTCTCTCCATCAGGAAGAGCTAACAATTATAAACATCTACACACCGAATCTGGAGCACCCAAATACATAAAACAATTAATCACAAACAGAAACAATCTTATTGATAAGAATGTGCTAACTGCAGGGAATTCTAATACTCCACTTACAGCAATGGATAGATCAACTAGACAGAAAATCACTAAGGAAACAATGGACCTGAACGACACATTGGAACAGATGGATTTGACAGATATATTTAGAACTCTACATCCTGAGGCTATGGAATTCACTTTCTTCTTAAGTGCACATGGTACATTATCCAAGACAGACCACATACTGGGTCATAAAGCAGCCCTCCATATATATAAAAGAATTGGGATCATACCATGCACACTTCCAGATCACAACACTATGAAACTTGAAATCAATCACAGGAAAAACTCTGGAAAACCTCCAAAAACATGGAGGTTAAAGACCATCCTACTGAAGAACGATTGGGCCAATCAGGCAATTAGAGAAGAAATTTTTAAAAAAATATGGAAACAAATGAAAACGAAAATACAGCAATCCAAACTCTTTGGGATACAGCAAAGGCAGTCCTAAGAGGAAAGTATACTGCAATCCAGGCCTATTTCAACAAACTAGAAAAAGCACAAATACAAAATTTAACAATGCACCTAAAGGAAATAGAAGGAGAGCAGCAAGAGTACCCCAAACTCAGCAGAAGAAGAGAAACAATAAAGATCAGGGCAGAAATAAACAATATAGAATCCAAAAAAATAGTTGAACAGATCAATGAAACCAAGATTTGGTTTTTCGAAAAAATAAACAAAATTGATAAACCTCTAGCCAGGCTCCTCAGAAAGAAAAGAGAGAGCACCCAAATAGACAAAATCATGAATGAAAATGGATCTATTACAACAAATCCCTCAGAAATATAAGCATTAATCAGGGAATACTATGAAAAATTATATGCCAACAAACTGGCCAACCTAGAAGAAATGGACAAATTCCTAAACACACATGCACTACCAAAATTCAAATGGGAAGACATAGAAAATCTGAACAGACCCATAACCAGTGAAGGAATTGAATCAGTTATCAAAAATATCCCA
>CM053579.1:30797939-30903574 GCA_028646485.1 Cryptoprocta ferox
GAAAGAGCCTAAATGCCCATCAACTGATGAATGGATTAGGAAGATGTGGTTCATCTATACAATGGAAGACTACATGGCCATGAGAAAGAATAAAATCTGGCCATTCGTAGCAACGTGGATGGACCTCGAGGGTGTCATGCTAAGCGAAAGAAGTCAGGCAGAGAAGTGGAACAGGAGAAACTTAACAGAGGACCATGGGGGAGGGGAACAAAGAAAATAGTTGGGGAGAGGGAGGGAGGCAAACCATAAGAGACTCTTGAATACTGAGAAAAAACTGAGGGCTGATGGGGGTGGAGGAGAGGGGAAGGGGGGTGATAGGCATGGAGGAGGGCACTTGTTGGGAAGAGCCCTGGGTGTTATATGGAAACCAACTTGACAATAAACTACAAAAGAAAAAAAAATTTAAAGAAATTAAGATAAATAAGTAAAAATCAAAGGAGTAATCACTCACACCAATGGAAGAAAAAAAATTCAAACTGAATGCCAGTAGAAATCAACATAATTCATTTTTTCATTCAACTTCATGATAGTCTTGTTTTAATGAGATTTTAAAACTTACTATAAATTGTAATATCCCTTTAATGAACATAAAATAATCTTCATACTTGCTTCATAATCCCATAATTTAAAGAGAGAATGGGTAATGATTAGAATATGTAAGGAGAGGATGAGAAATGTTTCTAGAGACACTGTATATGACAAGACACAAAATATTGTGTAGCGTTTTCTAATCCTCATTTGTGATCTTATGATGATTAAGGAAAAGCTGCCCAAAAGAATTAATAATAGATTTTAAGAAAGGCATGTTGTCAGGTGAGCACCAGGACGTATTCTAATCATATGAGACCTCAAAGTATTAGCTGAGGTTATACAACTTCAGCAAACGAACAAGGTAGGTAGGAAAGACGTGTCTGTATAACAAACTCAGTGCTTTTGAATGCCTACTATGTGTCAGGTGTTGAGTTAGAAAATTTGGATAATAAAAAAGTCCTGGTTCTTAAGCTTATATGACTTATTAGGTTAATGGAGAATTCTGGTGTGCAGATGCATAAATATCTTTTTTTAATGTTTATTTATTGCTGAGAGACAGAGAGAGACAGAGCATGAGTGGAGAAGGGGCTGAGAGAGAGGGAGACACAGAACCTGAAGCAAGTTCCAGGCTCTGAGCTGTCAGCACAGAGCTGGACGCGGGTTTCAAACTCACAAACCATGAGATCATGATCTGAGCCAAAGTTGGATGCTTAACTGACTGAGCCACCCAGGTGCCCCATGTACCACTTATTCTTAATGCATCATCCTTTGCCATATTTTGAAGGATTTTATTTGTTAATATTTCATTAAGGATTTTATATCTGTGCACATACAGGATATTCTTTACTTGTTATGTGTTCATCAGGTTTTACAATCAGGTTATGTTGGTCTCATAAAATGAGTTACAAAGTTTTCCCTCCTCTTTTAGTTTCTGAGAGCTTAGTTTTTCCTTAAATGGTTGATGGGAATAAAGAGTGAAGCTTTCTGGGCCAAAAGTTTTCTTCATGGAAATCTTTTTATTTTGAATTCAATTTCTTTATTGGATGTACTGTAATGTCCATTTTTTTTATTCCGTTCAGTTTTGTTAAATTGTGTCTTTCAAGGAATTTGTGAATTTCGTGGAATCTGTTGAATTATTATCATAGAGTACTTGGACATATTTCCATATATTTGGTTCATAAGAAAACAAGTGCAAAGAAATTATAAAATTCTATTACTCATAACATAGCAGGCGCTATGAACTCCATGCTCACATCAGCTCTCCTTCCCTTCCAAGTCCCATGGGGCTGATGTGGCCTGAGCCTAGATGGATACTGTATACCTAACTTCATGGAAAAATGAGAGATTCATGAAGAATCATCTCCCAATATTTTCTTCTTTACCGTTGCTACCTGTGTTTTTTCTCGTTGTATTCCTTCTACATTCTTCATCATTGTTCATAAATCTGGAAAATATTTTCAAGGCACTATGGTTCATTTTCTGTCTTGCTCTTATTTTTATCATTGTGTTACAGTAACTTTTTGTTTGAGTCTTGTTTTTTTTTTTCTTTCTTGCACTTGTTAGGGTGGAAGCATACATCCCTACTTTTAAACCATCTTTATGCTCTAATGTGTGCATTTGAAGATAAGATTATCGGGGAGCCTGGGTACTCAGTCGGTTAAGTGTCTGACTTTGGCTCAGGTCATGATCTTGAGGCTTATGGGTTTGAGCTCCATGTGGGGCTCTGTGCTGACAACTCGCAGCCTGGAGCCTGCTTCGGATTCTGTGTCTCCCTCTCTCTCTGCCCCTCCCCTGCTTGCGCTCTGTCTCCGTCTCTCTCCCAAAAATAAATAAAACATTAACAAAATTTAAAAAATAATAAAAAATCAAGATAAAATTATCTTATTGCCACTTTACCTGCATCCCGCAAATTTTGATATGTTCTAATTTTATTATTATTTCATTATTATTCAGTTCTAAGTAGTTCCCAATTTCCCTCAGAATTTCATATTTGACCTTTATTTAGAAAAGTATTGCCGAATTTCTAAATATTTAGTAATTTCCTAGATAACTTATTAATTATTTTTAATTTAATTATGTTGTGGTAAATAGTAATTTCCTAGATAGCTTATTGTTAATTATTTCTAATTTAATTATGTTGTGGTAAATATTTAGTAATTTCCTAGATAGCTTATTGTTAATTATTTCTAATTTAATTATGTTGTGGCCAGGGAATATATTATCTCTGAGGTAGATCATTTGCAATGTTTGAGACATGTTTTATCGCCTAACATAAAATCTATGTTGATGAACACTCATGTGCATTAACCAAGGATGTATATTTCTGTAGCTATTGGGTGTATATTATATTGTATGAATGTCATTTAGATCATGTTTGTTGATAGCATTGTTCAAATAAGCTCTATTATTACTGACTTTTTGGCTATTCTATCAATTTCTGAGACAGAGTTGTGGAAGTTTCTAAGCATGATTGTTGATTTTTCTGTTGCTCACTTTATTTCAGACTATTTTACTTTATTGTGTCTGAAGCTCTGTTGTTGGATGCCTACGCATTTATGGTTCTTATGGCTCCTTGATTATTTGACACTTCAATGTTTCTCACTAGTAATACACCTGGAATTAATTCTATGTTATCTGCATGCATTTTATTGTCCCTTCTTTTTACTTTCATTCTTTCTGTGACTTTTTGATATAATCCATATTTTTTTAATAAACAGCATAGAGTTGGGTCTTGCCTTTTTATCCAGTCTGACAATCACCTCCTGGTAAGTGGAGTGTTTCATACATTTATATTTACAGTAATTATTGACATGTTTGGTTAGAACATACCACTTGGTGGTTGTCTCATCTGTTCTTTTTTTAACTCTTTTCCTTCTTTCCACACTTCTTTTGGATTGGTGTAATATTTTCAGTATTTAATCTTATTTATCCTGTTGACTTTTTAGCTCTAAGAGATTTTTAACAATTACTCTAAAAATTAGAATATGTATCTTTAATTTACCTTCATCTATCTTACCAGATGAAAAATCTTCAAACAATTTAATTTTATTTATCCATTTCAAGTCCTTTGGGCTATTTTTTTCATAGGTTTTATTCTATATATGTTATATACCCCATAACACATTGTTGGTTTTGATTTTCAATATTAATAATCTTGTCAATAATTACATGCATGTTTACACATATTGTTGCATGTGTAAGGCAGTTCGTTGGGAAACAGACTCTTAGATGGAGATCCCCATTAAGAAATTTTATTGGGGATATTCTCCATATTAATAACTGTAGAAGAGAAGGAAATAGGAGTTGGCAGGGAAGTAGGGATGTAAAGCTATCTCAACAAAGGCCTTCGCCTAATCCACTGGAGGCTGTCAAACTGGGATGAACCTTCAAATTTGTCCTGTGATGCAGCAAGGAAACTAAGATATTATATTCTCACATTGACACCAATAATTGGGTGCAAGGTAGTGCTGGAAAGAAGCTGTGATCTTGGAAAGAGTTAGTTTTCATCAATAAGGGCAATTTCTGATGAGGGCTGAAAGCTAAGGGCTATCAGTCAAGAGCACTCCTAGTAACTTGAAAACGTCCTTTAGCTCTGAACCTGAAGAGGATCTTGATAAAGCATCACGTAGCCCACTGCAGATATATAGATGATAGATAGATGATAGACAGAATAGAAATGCTACATACACATTTTGTTAGCACTTTGACAATGATGTGCATAGGTGTGACTTTCTCTTGATGGAACCTACCTGAAATTCATTGATCTTGGTTGGATCTGCAGGGTCTTTCATCAATCAAGAAAAATTCTTAGTCATCGCTTCAAATATTTTTTTTTCCTTCTCCATTCTTACTTTCTTTCCTGTGTCCAGCTACCATTATGCCTGCTAGACCATTTGGCATTGCCTACATCTTTCAGATGTCCTGTCAGGTTTTTTTTCTCTTACTTTGTTTCATTTTGGATAAATTTTTATTGACTTTCTTCAAAGTCCCCGACCATTTATTCCACCATGTATATTCTGCTATTTAGCCTGCTGAATTAATTTTTAATTCCAATGCTCTCTTTTTCATTTTAGTGTTTCCACTTAATCATTTTATACATTTTGCATCCTTCTGCTTACATTGCACCTCTATTCAAACATGTAGGTCATCTTTTTCTCTAGACTCTTCTACATCATCCATCATACTTATTTTAAAAACTTTCTCTGTTAATTCCTGTATCTGAGTGAATATTTGTCATCTACTATTGATGACTTTCCCTCTTTCTTATGGGTCATGTATTCCTACTTCTGTGCATTTTTCTAAGATGTATTTGTTTACCACTTCTTTTCTTTTCTCTTCTTTCTTTTTTCTTTTTTTCTTCTTTTCTTTTCTCTTCTTCCTTTCCTTTCCTTTTTCTTTCCAGTATTATACATTCAAAATACTTGCATGTCTCGAGTGCCTGGGTGGCATAGTTGGTTAAGTGTCTGACTCTTGACTTCAGCTCAGGTAATGATCTCATAGTTTGTGAGTTTGAGCCCCTCTCATCAGGCTTTGTGCTGACAGTGCAGAGCCTGCTTGTGACTCTTTCTCTCCCTCTCTCTCCCTCTCTCTCTCTGCCCCTCCCCTGCTCATGCTCTCTCTTTCTCTCTCAAAATAAATAAATAAATAAATAAATAAAATACGTGCATGTCTGATAATGGCTTTTGTTTCTGACAGGGGAATGCTATCTTGATGGGCATAGTAAACTCAGATTTTATTGCTTTTTCAAAACAGTCTTTGATATTTCCCCCCTGCATCCTAACTCCTTGCCACTCTTAAGGTAGTCTGTGGACCGATAGCTTTGTCATCACCTGAACGTTTGATAAAATTGCAGACTGTATAACCCTATTCCAGACCTACTGAATCAGAATTCACTTTGTGAAAAGACCTTTAGGGCAATGCTGTGTACATTATAATTGGAGGAGCACCGCTGTAGTTTTCCCCTTTTGTGATGACAAGCCTGATTCTAGTCTGAATCTTTACCTTTGTAATTAAACCGATATTCCTGAGTGAAAGCTTTTTATATTTTTTCCTTGACTTTGAAATTAAGGAATTTCACCAGGGGTTTTGTCTAGTTGTGCATCTGTTTTCATCAATCCTGCCTAGTAGCTTTTTCAAACACTAAAGTTAAGTATTTTTATATATAACATATATTTTATTATTGCTATACTTCCACCTATGCATTTTTCTCTTGTATAAAATGATACAGTATTGTTATTATTATATAAACTAGTTCCATTCAAATCCTAGCTTTGTCACGTAAAAACTCGGGGCACCAGGGTGGTCAGTCGGTTAAGCGTCTGACTTCAGCTCAGGTCATGATCTCACGGTTTGTGGGTTCGAGCCCCATGTTGGGCTCTGTGCTGACAGCTCAGGGCCTGGAGCCTGCTTCAGATTCTGTGTCTCCCCTTCTCTCTGCCCCTCCCCTGTTCACACTCTGTCTCTCTCTGTTTCTCAATAATAAATAAATGTTAAAAAAATTTAAAAATTCTGTAACTCTGGGAATTTTTCTTAACTTTGCTTTAGTTTTCTTATCTATAAAATAATTATGATAATAATAGTACCCACTCCATATGTGTTTTGTTTCGTGTTGTGTTTTGAGGTTTAAATGAGTTAATACTTATATATTCCTTAGGAAGAGTGCCTAGCAAATTTCTAGTGCTCAGTAAATGATAGCTAAATTTCATATCTTTAAGGGCACCTGAGTGGCTCTCTCAGTTGAGCATCCGACTCTTGATCCCGGCTCAGGTCATGATGTCATAGTTCATGGGTTTGAGTCCTGTGTCAGGCTCTGCACTGACAGTGCGGAGCCTGCTTGGGATTCTTTTTCTCCTTCTCTCTCTGCCCCTCCTCTGCTTGTGTTCTCTCTCTCTCTCTCTTTCTCTCTCTCAAAATGAATAAATTAAAAAATAATAAAATGAAAGTCATTTCCTCTAAATAAAAAAATAAATCTCATATCTTACACTATATATCCCCATCTCTTCGTGTTTTTGGTCTACATGGCATTTTTCCATGTAATCTTCTAAACCACTAAATAATGTTTCAGTAGTGGTTATTTACGGAATTTCAAAAATAAAAAATCATGGCTTAAAAATAGTTTCAGAAAGCCTATTTTACATAATGCTCACTATATTTTCATTGAGAATTCTATTTTTCTTCTTTTATGACCTTGAACTCTATCGCAAGGGGATAAAATCGTTTTATGGATTTTGGTT
Organism: Cryptoprocta ferox; assembly: GCA_028646485.1. Lineage (NCBI taxonomy): Eukaryota > Metazoa > Chordata > Mammalia > Carnivora > Eupleridae > Cryptoprocta > Cryptoprocta ferox. The sequence goes on from CM053579.1 coordinate 30,804,704, forward strand.
GATTTTGTTTCTTCATGTCACTCAGTCCTTTAACAGGGTTTTACATTTTTATGTCTCCTCATAATTTGGGGCTTCCATAGAATCACACATGTGACATCATTACAGTTCCCTGACAGGCAGTAATCCAACAATAAATGACTAACCCTGAAGTGTCTGCTGTTTTTCACCCTCTGCCACAATGCATGAAGAATGTCTCTGTGCTCTCAAGTCTCCCCATTGCTCTTCCAGCTACCGGGACTAGAAATAGGTCATGTTACCATTGCATCATCCTTTTAGGACCACTGATGTCAGCAGAATCTAGTACACACTGTGGGCACTATCTGAAGCAAGGCGGCAGGTATTCCTCCTTCTGATGGACTTCTGCCAGATGGGTTCCCGCAGATGACTATGAAATCTAGTCTTCTGTTTTTCAATAAGAGGTAAGCCTTTGACTCTGCTGGTGTTCCCTTGGCTCTTGCACATTGTCGAGGAGAATGCAGTTTCACTCTTGAAGAACGAAATTCCCTTCCTCAATAGATCTTGAATGCCTCAGAAGCATTTTCTAGGCTATGACAGCACATCGGTCCTGAATCCACCTTTCAAGACCCGCGTGCACATGCACGCGCACCCACACGTTTTGTATTTTATACACTTCTATATGTTAAAATGATGTATTTTAAGAGCAATATGTATTATTAAAAATGTAAATAATATCTTCTTTAAATGAGTGAAAGGTTATGTGGGAAGCAGACAACTACCAGAGACTATTCTAAGTATGGCTGATGACAGGGCACCTGGGTGTCTCAGTCAGTTGGGCCTCCGACTTTGGCTCAGGTCATGATCTCATGGGTTCGTGGGTTCGAGCCCCGTGTCAGGCTCTGTGCTGACAGCTCAGAGCCTGGTGCCTGCTTCAGATTCTGTCTCCATCTCTCTCTGCCCCTTCCTGACTCACATTCTGTGCTCAAAAATAAATGTTAAAAAAAAAGAAGTATGGCTGATGACAAATTATGGAAAGAGCCTAAATGTTCATCAACTGATGAATGGATAAAGATGTGGTTTATATATACAATGGAATACTACTTGGCAATGAGAAAGAATGAAATCATGCTATTTGCAGCAATGTGGATGGAACTGGAGGGTACTATGCTGAGTGAAATAAGTCCATCAGAGAAAGACAGTTATCATATGTTTTTACTCATATCTGGAACTTGAGAAACTTAACAAAGGACCATGGGGGAAGGGAAGGTGGAAAAATAGTTACAGAGAGGGAGGAAGGCAAACCATAAGAGACTCTTAAATATAGAGAACAACCTGAGGGTTGACGGGGGGCAGGGTGGAGGGAAAAAGGGATGATGGGCACTGAGGAGGGCACTTGCTGGGATGAGCACTGGGTGTTGTATGTAAGCAATGAATGACAGGAATCTACTCCCAAAAGCAAGAGCACACTTTACACACTGTATGTTAGCCAACTTGACAATAAATTATATTTTTAAAAAAGTATGGCTGATGAGAAAAGGAAACAAATAGGGTAAAAGAGAAAAACTAGGATCAAGAGATGTTTTGCCTGTTTTTTTTTTTTTTTGGCATTTGTTTTTAAAGAGGGAATAGCTATGGGGCACCTGGATGGCTCAGTTGCTTAAGTGGCCAATGTCAGCTCAGGTCATGATCTCACGGTTTGTGGGTTTAAGTCCCCACATTGGGCTCTGTGCTGACAGCTCAGAGCTTGGAGCCTGCTTTGGATTCTGTGTTTCTCTCTGTCTCTGTCTCTCTCTCTCTCTCTCTCTCTGTCTCTGCTGTTAATAAATAAACATTAAAATTTAAAGATGAAATAGCCTTGAGCATGTTTACATATTAAAGTGCAGGGATTGTGAACAAAAAGATGTTAAGATACAGAAGAGAGATGAGATGAGAATATAGTCCTTTTTCAACTAACCAGGGTGCTTGCATTATAGGCACAATCTTAACAATTGGCTGTTAGACTCTCTCTTTTGTTTCATCTCATTTGGTTGAAAATTCATTTTAAAGTTTCAAATCATCTTTGTGCCTTAGTAACGAAATTCTAGTGAAGAAGCTTCCAACATATCTGGATCATAATAGATATGTAGAAAATGGGATTTGTGTTTAAATAAGTATTTGAAACACATTTTACAAGGCTTTTTTTTCAGTAGAACTTATTACCTTATTTACTTATTTAGAGAGAGACTGAGAGAGTGAAAGAGAATGAGCAGGGGAAAGGGAGAGAGAGAGAGAGAGAGAAGAGAGAGAGAGAGAATCCCAAGTAGCCTTCACTCTTAGCGTGAGCTCAATGCAGGGCTTGATCCCACGGCCCTGGGATCATGATCTGAGCCAAAAATCAAGTCAGACACTCAACTGACTGAGCCATCCAGCTGCCCTAGAACTTACTACTTCAAGGTGTTATAGGAAAAATTACTCAGGCTTTCCTCAAGTTATTTGATCATGCCATTCCCTACTTCTGCCGACCCTGAGATCATCTTAGGAGGCTATTATCATGTAACACACATTGGGAAACTGTTTAAATCGCTATATTCTTGTCAATTTCTTTTATCAATCATCTATTATTGTGGAATTAGAAAGTCTCAGTGGTGTATGCTAATAAATATATATTTCTTTCACATCTGTATATCAGCTACTCCAGGCTGGTTGAGGACACAACCAATCTTGTTAGCAAAATTCAAGTACCTGCTTTGTATTATATCTACGCATGACCCATTGACTGAAGCAAGTTATATGGCCAAGTCCAAAGTTAAGGAGCTGGGAAGTATATGACCCTCTCTGTGGAGGGATTGCAAAGTTACATGAAAAAGGGTGAGGCGGGGCACCTGTGTGGCTCCGTCAGCTAAGCGCCTGACTTCAGCTCAGGTCATGATCTTGTGGTTCACAAGTTCGAGCCCCGCATCAGGCTCTGTGCTGACAGCTCAGAGCCTGGAGCCTGCTTCAGATTCTGTGTCTCCCTCTCTCTCTGCCCCTCCCCTGCTCATGCTCTGTCTCTCTCTCAAAAGTAAACAAAAATATTAAAAAAATAATTTGTTTAAAAGGCTGAGACTATGGAGTGTATGGAAGAATTCGGCCTAGTAACTCAATCTACCAGAGTTCTCAGGATTATCATTTTGAATGGTGCTGCATGTAGGAGTCGAGACACCTGAGTTTGAAGTGTTTCTCACTGGAAGTTCTATTGACATTTTACAAGGGGCAATCCTTCCTGGATGTCAGATTTGAGCATTGCTGGCTTTCCCCTACTAAATGCCAGTGAGCAGCCTGACAAACTTTTCCAAATACTCCCCAGGGAATCGATAACATCACTAATTGAGAGGCACAGTTTGATTCTACTGTTTACTAACTTTGTGACCTGGGGCACACAATTATCATCTCACTTTCCTAAGCCGTTAAGAAGAGGTTGGAATTAACAAACTCTAACTTCTGTTTCAGCATTAACATTCGACAAATTGAAAGATAGAAAACAGGGATGGCTGGAATGAATATATCTGAAAACCAGACTATATGCTCCAGGCCATTTCTTCTACCTCCAAATCATCCTGAAAGTGTATGGTTCCTTTCTCATACTTTAAGATGACAGTAACAAGCTAAAGAATGTCAGAGGAAAGCAATTAGAATGGTTGTTGAGGACTGAACGACGTCATGTTAGTGACATTTGATCCAACTGGGGTTGTTTAGTCAAGAAATAAAGAATGAACTTGGTTAGACAAGAGAATTGGAGCATGAGGATAAAAGTCCAATAACAATTTCATTAGCTCATTAGTTCATTATTGAGTGCCTGATATGTGCTATATGCCATGTTGGGCCTTTTCAAATTTATCATGGAAGACAGACTTAATATGCATTATTCAGCGTCATTGGGTGAAATGGTAGGTAAGTTAATTTTGACTTAAAATGAGAAAGAAGGACATAATTATTAGGGAGTCTGAAAAAGAAATGGATGATTTCAGGAGTCAGTGAGGTCCCCATCATTTGAGATTTTCAGCTTTCCAGAGAGTAGGCAGTTAATCTTATCCATCTTTGACTCCCTGGTAACTTAGCACATGCTGAGCACATAGTAGGTGTTCAGTAGGAATTTGTTATATAAACAAACACATCAAATGGGTGACAGACATCATTCCTTTCTAAAGTTACCCAACTCAAAAATTTGGTGATTTTAAAGAGAATGTGGAATCCCACAAAGTCACAGTCTTTTCTTTTCCTCACCTCATAAAGTATGCTAAGGGGAATATCTCTTCAAAAGAAGCTTGAGGATAAAACAGAGGAAGAAACTAAGTTACTTTCTCCAAAAGAAGCCAGATTGATGTATATGGAAGGGGATACAAAGAAATACTGGGGTTTGTGTGGTGATATCTAGTTGCGGGCTGACAGTATGCACATGAGTCATACATTCCCTTTTGCCACCCTTATTCCCTTTTGCCTATAATACTTTGAGAAGTTCTAAGATAAGTTTTCTAGGGAAATCACCCTAATTCTCCATTTCCTTCATTGCTTTTGAATTGCTACAACAGATTGTTTCTTGTCATTAGTTTCCTTCAAACAAATAAACAAAGCTGAATAGAAGGATAATATCAGAGGAAAACAAGTCAATTACAGGCTTCTGTTAGTTAGGTTTTGGTTAATCAAGGTTTTATCTCACTACAAATGTGGGAAAGGATGTTCTTATTGATTGGAAACAAACAGTTGCCAGACATAAGCAACAGAGTGGGAAATCATATTCGAGTCACCCATGACTCCCCAAGGAAAATCTTAGATCTAGAAGGGCTCTTCTTGACATGACTTCATCATTCAAATATAGTTTTTATTTTCACCGCATATAAATTTCAGTGTTAAAATAGGAAATAAAGTCTAAAAGCTAATCTCTTGCCAAATTAACTACCTATTGCAACCTGACGTTAGGTGGTTGAGTCAGAATTACATTGAAATTAAAAGATAAGTCTTGGGTATCAAGTCATACTGGATGCACATTTATTCAGCCCTCATCCCAACACTAGAAATGTGCTCATCCTGTGGGCAATAAAAAAAGTTGATGAAATATACTTCTTATTTCTGGCTAGGATAAAATAACAGAGACTGGGTTTATCCTCCCATTGAAAACAACTAGAAGATTGGACCACATCTGTGCAGTAACTATTTTCAGACATTGGACAACAGGCACCACAAGGGAAATAAATGAGGTGAGCCTGGTGATAACATTGACTGTTTACCTAAAGGCATATTCCACATAATAAAGCAGCAGTGGGACTCGGTCTAGAACAGGATGGTTTCCCTGAATTCAAGACACAGCCATTAGAGAAGCTGAGTGTGCAGAGTGCTGAGAAGGGAGATCTACACAGGAAAAGAAATCCGGAAACTTGCTTGATGAAGATATACTTCAAAAATGAAGACAGAATCATAATACTCAACTGAATTTTTTGAAAAATGAGAAAAATTTTCACTGGCAAACCTACACTAAAAGAAATGCCAAAAGAATTTCATCAGGCTAAGGGAAATTATACTTGATATGAAATCAAATCTAAAAAAACAAAGGATAATAAGAATAAAAAGTTTAATATGTGAGTAAATATAATAGACTTGTTTTTGCTCTTAATTCATGTAAAAAGCTATTGACAATTTAAAGCAAATATTATAAGGTATTCTGGGCTTAGACATATGTAGACAAAAATTACATGATGGCAAAAACAAAAAGAAGAGGGGTTAAATAAAAATATACTGCTATAAAGTGCTTAGGCTGTCTGTAAACTGTATAATAATTAATTCAAGGAAGAGAATAAGTAAAGGATATATAATGTAATTAGTAAAAATATTCTCAAATCTACAAAGAGTCAATAAAACCATCAGAATGAAGGGGCAAGTGGGTGGCTCACTTGGTTAAGCGACCGACTTCGGCTCAGGTCATGATCTCACCGCTCATGGCTTCGAGCCCCGCATCTGGCTCTGTGCTACAGCTCAGAGCCTGGAGCCTGCTTCTGATTCTGCATCTCCCTCTCTCTCTGCCCCTCCCCAACTCGCAATCTATTTCTCTCTCAAAAATGAATAAATATTTAAAAAAAAAACCCGGCAGAATGAAGACATCTGAAAATTAAGAATAACAATGACAAAAATTGCCAGGATCAGCATTTTCTGGATGCTGGAAATTAACTGAATGCTTGCAACAATCCAGACAGCATTTATTCTAGAATATAAGCTGAAATTCAGTAAAAACAGTGAGCTCTGTGGCTTTTTAACTTGCTCAGTTCCTGTTCTCTTGCCCTCACTGTGGTTCACAGTAGCCTTGTACACCAGCAACCCACAATTGTGGTGGAAAGCACCACTTTGACGGCCACCAAAGGGGACAAAGCAGAGCTGGGGCCCCTTCCCAGTCCTCATTCCCAGAAATTGTTGCTTTCTTTTATTTTTATTAATTCAATTTTTTAAATTTTTTAGATAGCGAACATGAGCAACCGAGGGAGAAGGGTAGAAGGAGAGAAAGAGAGAATCTTAAGCAGTCTCCATGCTCGGCACAGAGCCTGACACGGGGCTCGAACCCACAACCCTGGGATCATGACCTGAAACTCAATGCTCCAGCAACTGAGCCATCCAGGCACTCCCCAAAATTGTTATTTTTTTGGTCTGGTGGTTCCCTGGAAGACCCTACTTGCAAGGCACTCTATTTGACGTGACCTGAAATTAATTTAAAAACAAAGCTGTTCCCTGGGGTGTTTGTCCACACATTTAAAAAAAAAAAACAATCTTGTTTAAAATAACAGATGCTTAGAGTGGTGCATATCATTTGGGGCAAAAGATGGTAGTCAAAAACCTTCAAAGGAATGCCTAGGGAATAAGATGTCCATAGGAGCTTTGGAAAGCTCTGACATATTACTGGGAATCTAGAAGATGATGTGAACGTGTAGGGCTGTGTGCACGTGCTCAACCAAAATCCGAGAAGACTTCCTCAGCTATCACTAAATCCCTAGCTACAAATCCCTGCTACAATTAGCAATCCTTGCAAGGCAATGGAACTAATATAGGAGCAAGGTTTTCTATATTAATGACATTGACTTGGTACTAATTTAAAATAGAGTGTTATGTTATTAATTTTAATATTGTGGACAAGCACCAAGAAAATGACCCTCCAAAATACAGTAAGGAAATGGCAAGGGGATGAAAATGGTCCACTGGAAAATGTCTATTTAAACCAAAACCACCTATCAAATAATTCAATGTATAGGACATGTCCAGAAGAGGCAAATCTATAGAGACAGAAAATAATTAGTTGTACCTAAGGGCTGGAGGAATTGGGTAAATGGGGAGAAACTGCTAATATGTGTGGGGTTTCTTTTGAGGGTGAGGGAGATATTGTGAAAGTAAATAGTGGCACTTTTATGCATCTTTGTGAATAAACTAAAATCACTGAATTGTATACTTTAAAAAGGTGAATTTCATGTTTTTTAAATTATATTATAATTTTAAAATACACAACAGGAATGTAAAACACTAAGCAGATAGCCCATAAAGAAGAACAAATGGAATTGTAAAAAGTCTATCCAAAAGAAGACAGGAAAATGGAAAAGAGGTACCAAGAAGGGATGGGAGAAATAGAAAACAAATCCTAAGACGGTAGACTACATCCAATAATGTCAATAATTACAATAAAAGTAGATGAATAAACCCTTTAGTTAAAAGGCAGAGATTGTCAAAATAGATATGAAGGAAAACCCAATCACATGCTGCGTATAAGAGATTCACTTTACATATAGAGATAGAAACAGGTGGAAAGGAAAAGAATGTAAACAAACAATATCATGATAATTTTACGATGACTATTATTGTCAAGATGGACCATATACTGGACCGTAATACAAATGATTTCTGAAAATATCAAAGGATTAGAATAACACAGGGTATTTACATCTTTTGAAGCTTTGTATACTAACTCAAAACCAAAGTGATTTGAAGGGGAGATATATTAATAATAAGATTGGAAATAATAGAGGAAACCAACAAAGTAAAACATAGATTCCTTAAAATGGCTCTTAAGATTTATAAATAGCTAGCAAGAATAATCAAGAAAATAAATGACTGTAAATGGGCCAAATCAGAAGTGAAAGGGGAGTCATAAATCTAGGTACTACAGACATTTAAAAAATTATGGAGTATTATAAACAACTTTATGCCAATAATTTGAGAACACTGACAAAATGGACAATTTCCTTTAAAGATACAACTTACCAAATTGCCTCAAAGTAGCTGACAATCTAAATTTGTCATTAAAATCTTGTTATAAAGGAAACTTCAGACCCAGAGGAATATTCCACAACCTTTTTTATGATGCCAATACAATACAGATACTAAGAGCTGAAAAAGATATTACAAGGAGAGAAAATTATAGATCAATATCCTCCATGAACATAAAAATTCATTTAAAATATTAACACATCAAATTCAGCAACATATAAAAGCGACAATTCATTGTATGCAGATAGGTTTTATCTCATGATTGCAAACTAGCTTCAACATTGGAAAGTCAATCAATGTAATTGACTACATTAATCAAACAAAAGAGATAAAACACATGATTATCTCAATGGATGCAGAAAATACATGAGACAAATATCAATGACCACTCATAAAATTTTTTAAAAATAATCTTTTAGCACAGTAAAAATTGAAAATGATAAAGTACATTTATGATAAACCTAAAAGTAACCCTAAACTTAATGCTGAAACATTTAATGTTTTCCACTTGAGATTGGGAACAATGCAAGGATGTTCACCCTCCTCACTTTTAATCAACACTGTACTGAAAATTCCAGACACATAAATTAGAGAAGAAGCAGCAAACGTGTGTTTATTTTCATGGCATCATTGGCCATATAGAATGACCTAAGGAAGCTGCCCTCCCAAATTTTTAGTATTAATTAGTGATTTTAGCAAATGCTTTGGATACAAGGTCAATATAAAAAAATCGAATTGCATTTCTATATACTACCAACAAACAATGTTAACATAAATGTAAAAGTAAAAAGTTAAAATAGCATAAAATAAAGTAGTAATCAATTTGAAAAATATGCAAAATCTTTTCACCAAAAGCCCAACACATCACAGAGGTAAAGAATAAATGGATAGAGGCCTTTCTTTTGTTTTTAGATGAAAATTTTTTTGAACAATGCCTTTGGACTTGAAGTGAGAGCTAATTCCCTCTTAAGCAGAGCTCTTTCCTTTTATTACATCAAGATTAGAAGATGGGGAAATTTGGGGACCTACGCACAGTGCATAAAATCAAAATTCTGATTCCCTTCCAAATAAAGATCTTGGTCTCCAACTTTCTGCATGTGTGCGATTAAGCATATGTGACTGGGAATGCCGCTGTACAAAATAAATGACTCACTGAAATGCAAAGCAATTCCCTGAAATCTTGCTTCAATTTCCCAAGGAATAGTAGTTCTCGGTACTTTGAGCCTTCTCTTTTGAAGAAATATCTAGTAACAAAAGAATTAGTAATGTTATGATTTTTCGGATTTAGATGGTAGCATCAGGATATGAGCCTGATGAACGTATTTTCATCTTCAAGAGGAATTTATCCTCCAAATCAGTTTGCTTGGAGAAAGTGTGCATTCATCATTTGTATTCTCCATTTTGCAGAAGGCTTACCTCCTGTCATCGGGCCATTCAGGAATCACATTAGCGCGTTACACTCAATGAAAACTGCTGTGCAAAATAGTGTCTCCTAGGTTTCCCATAAACAAGAATTTGAACTCATAGCTTAGGAGTCAATGCCATTTTAGAAGTGAATTGTGAAGGGAATTTCATATATTACCCTGCTTCTCCATAGAGGGTGAAAAATGGATTATTATTGCAAAACCACATGAAGACTCCAAAGGCTGAGAAACTGGGGCTGCTGTTTGATTTATGGTTAAGAAAATGGATATTGTAGTCCCTGTCTGGGCTTGGAGCCCTAGTATTTGCTTGTGATTTTTTTTTATGTTCCCAGAATCAAGGATTCCGAGGGGAAACCTTGGGTTTTACAGTGGGGTTCTGGTTATTGTGCTCATACTGAGAAACCAACCCGTCCATCTCACCTATTATATTCCACTTTGCCTGTATAAAATCATGTGTCTTAACGCTGACTTATCAAACCCATGTGCTAGTGAGTCCTCTCATTAAAGGGGATTTTTCTATTTCTTGTTGAAATACTGCTTATTGTTCTTACTGCATAGTTAATTATGTCTGTTATGTTTAAACTCATAAACCAACAATAGAGTAAAAAAAGCATTTGACAGTTTCCCGACCAGAATCTTTTAGGACTTGTTGAGGTCAGGGAATATATATCATTCAGCTTTGCATCCTCAGTGTTCAGAACAATGCCTGGTAAATGAGTATCCAAGAAACCCATGCTTAATAGGTAACTACGTAAATAAAGTAAAACACCTCCATTTTAAAACTATACAATATCATAACTGGTTTCACTGATTTTTCCCTAAGTTTCATGTGTATGTGTATGAGTGTGCATGATTTTATGGATGAAATCATAGCCTCAAGCCCATCTAATTACTAGAATTCTTCTGTTCAAAGTCAACAGGTGAAACCAGAACTGATCTTTCCTGTAGGTTATAAAATCTTTTTCTCTGGAAAAGCAGTAGCCATTTCTCCTGATCAAGCATGCAGGGTCAGGATCATCTCACACACATTCCCACACATTCAAAACATAACTAAGTCTACTGCCACTGCTTTATAATTTCCCAAGCCCTTCCCTGACACTACATGGATAGACCCTGTTAATGCTCTGGTTACCAAATTCCTTGGTTACTACTTTCTGACTTTATTTCCCTTAGTGCCTATACTATAGCATAATGAAATGCCCAGCACTAAAACCAGTTTTTTTTTAAACTCATAACACGTCTTCATGTTCTTATGATGGTTTGCTACTGGACATTGGGTTATTTAAATATTCATTTTCTCACTTTAAACAATATAGTACACATACGCACGTGTGTATTTCTGTAAATAGAAAAGAAGGCATCCTTGACCTTGAGAAAATTGTAATCTATAGGGGAAAACACACACACACACACACACACACACACACACACACACATTAAGGTACGTTTGCAAACCAGTCATTTAAAACTCCCTTGCATGTTATCAAGATATGTATATTTGGATATACATATACATGTACTTTAGAACTAACTAGAAATATTGATCATTTTTTATGATAACCTGTTTTCATGTCTCCTGTGAATGATACTTCCCTTCTCTTATTCTCCCAGTCTTTCTAGCTGCCTGTCTCCAATGCAAAATAGTCTACTATGTATCAAATTCTTATTGAGATTCTAATTTATTTAAGAATCATTAGATGCCATACCAGAAATCTCAAAGCATGTGATCAGTAATGCATGGAGAAGCTGCACAATCCAAAAGGCATGCCTTTGTTTTAAATGGATCCTGGACCCACAGATTTTAATGCATGAAGGGACACACGTGCTCAAAAAAAGACAGACCTTATTCATGTCTCCAAAGGGTGCAGCTTTCTTCAGCTGCAGGTCCCCGACACCAGGATCATGCCTATAATTTTCAGTCCAGACATGTTTGTAACAACATTAGCACGAATTATTTTACCCAGGACTTTAGATTGACAATAGAAAAAAAATTAATTGATTATAATCAAGACCACCCTATCATATGAGTTATACAGTTTACAACAATCAACTTAAGCACAACTGCATAAAAAATTACAGATGTTATGCTTTGTGCTTTAGCTATTAATATCCGTTTTTTGTTACTAAGTTGGTGAAGCCATTATCAAGGTGCAGCTTAAAAGGACTGTGTTTATTCTGATAGAATCCATATCTTCTTCCACTGCCTTGACTCTGGAGCTGGTAGTCTTCTATGACTGATACCAGTCTGGATTTGAATTTCTTGTGTCACGCATATGAATTCCAGAAGATTCTATCTTCCTATCTGCAATGCCTCAAACTTCACACTTTCTGTGCAGCCTTCATCAGCTACATGTGCATGGCCATACCAACCCCTCTTCTTGCTTTGCTACTGGACAGATCTATTAAAGTCCTGGAACTGCCACACATTTTCTTTGGAATGTTCAGTGCCTCTCTCTCTCTCTCTCGAGAATGCCTTCTTTCTCCCTGCTGTGCTCTTGCTCTGAGAACTTATTCTCTTTCTCCCTTCTGTGCCTGTGATTGGCTGTGCAGGGACAGCGAGAGGTTTTGCTGTCTGCCTTGGCTTCTTGGCACAGACAGGAACACTATCTATGTAACTGAACATTATCCGAAGAAAGCTCCAGGCTGCTTAGAAGACACAGACTGCATTATCAAAGGCTCCCATTTCCTGTCTTCAAAGACCACCCCGGCAAAACTTGGCCAGATTAGAACAGCATAGAATTATGTGAAATGGGACCACAAAAGCAGTGGGCAGGAATATCGAATATCCCTGGGCCCTAGGAATTCTGCTCAGCCACAGACGGTAAGTGACACATATCTATGAAAAGAAGAAAATAAGAAAGTTCTCCAGGGAGAGCCAGTCATCGGGGGCTCAAAATGTAGCTGGTTACCTCCAGGAGCTTGACCAGGTTCTCACAGTGAATATCAGAGAAAACTCCCCTGATAACTTCTGGCAGGTGGAGGGGAAATGGACCCATTTTGAAATATGGCAGACCTTTCTTTCTTCTTAACAAAGTCTAGCCTCAGGAGAAACTATTTAACCAGAACCTAAACTGCTGGGGTTTTATCAGCGCCTTCTAGCAGGGAAGAGGGAAATACCAAACTCCAGCCCACTCTAGTCATCCTGTCCCACTGAAGGAAGGGGTGGGGACTGAGAAGTACAGTTGACTCTGGAACAACATGGGTTTCAAGTGCATGGGTCCATTTACACAGCGAGTTTTTATAGTCCAGTACTGTGAATGTAGTTTCTCTTCCTTATGACTTTCTTAATAACATTTTCTTTTCTCTAGCATCCTTTATTGTAAGAATGCAGTCTATAATACACATAACATACAAAATATGCATTAGTCGACTATTTATGCTCTTGGTAAGGCTCCCAGGCAACAGTAGGCTGTTAGCAGTTAACTTTCTTGGGGGTCAAAAGTTATACATGGATTTTTGACTGCACAGGGCAGTGAGTGCTCCTAACCTACCCATCGTTCAAAGGCCAACTGTACACGTGAAGCTCAGAGTCCAGGGGCACACGTTCACTAAAAGATTGAGACCTGTTCTCAGGACTATAGAACACTTTCTTTCCCCCCAACACCTTAATGCCACAGTTCTAAAGGTGTATTTACAGCAGTTTCTTTTATGCAGTACATCAAGAAAAAATTACAAGACATACTGAGAGGCAAACTTTCTCTCTCTCTCCCTTTCACACACACACACACACACACACACACACACACACACACACACAGTTCGAAGAGAGAGCAAGCATCAGAACCAGACTTAGATATAGCAGGGATGTTGGAATGATCAGTCCGGTGATTTAAAACAACTATGATTAGGGCGCCTGGGTGGCTCAGTCGGTTAAGCCTCGGACTTCGGCTCAGGTCATGATCTCACATACGTGGGTTCGAGCCCTGCGTCGGGCTCTGTGCTGCCGGCTCACAGCCTGGAGCCTGCTTCGGATTCTGTGTCTCCCTCTCTCTCTGCCCCTCCCCCACTCATGTTCTGTCTCTGTCTCAAAAATAAATAAAACATTTAAAAAATTAAAAAAAAACAACTATGATTAAGAAGCTAAGGGTTCTAATATATAAAGTATATAGTCTGCAAGAACAAATGGGAAATATAAGCAATTAGATGGAAATTCTAAGAGAGACAAAAAGAAATGCTAGAGATCCAAAACACAATAGAAATGAAGAATGGCTATGATGGGCTTATGAGCAGACTGGACACGGCTGAGAAAAAAATCTCTGAACTTGAGGATATTTCAGCAGAAACCAATGAAACTGAAAAACAAAGAAAAAAAGCCTGGTGAGAGGGGATCAGAACAGAATGTTCAAGAACTGTGGGACAACTACAAAAGATAGAACATATGCATAATGGGCATTCCAGAAAAGGAAGAGAGAAAGGAATAGAAGAAACATTAAAAAATGAGAGAATTTTCCCCAAACTAATGTTAGGCACCAAACCATAGATCCAGGAAGCTCAGAGAATATCAAGCAGAATAAATGCATACCTCTCGTAGGAGATCTTGAAGAAGAGAATAGACTAAGGTAGAGTCAATATTCTAAGAAAAATTTTCATAATGAAGAAACAGATGTATCTTAGGATTCAAGAAGCACAGTGATACCTCTCACCCCCAGAAAAAAATACATACTTAGATGCAGTGCAGTGAAACTGTAGAACAGTGAAGAAAACAGGTCACTCAACAAGAAAGAAAAGACAAATTTTGTACAAAGCATTGAAAAATCACCTGACAATAGGCTCATTCAAACGTGTATTCCAAAATGCTATGATATTCCCAAAATTTTGTGTGGAAATGAAGAACTATGATTTATAATAGCAATTATTTATATTAGGTCAGGTCGAAAGTTCTGATTGGTTTAGGGGCACCTGGGTGGTTCAGTTGGTTAAGCGTCCAACTCTTGATTTTGGCTCAGGTCATGATCTCATGATTCATGGGATCAAGCCCAGGCTGTGAGCGCGGAGCCTGCTTGGGATTCTCTCTCCCTCTTTGTACCTCTCTCTCTCTCTCTCTCTCTCTCTCATAATAAATTAATAAACTTAAAGAAAGTTCTGCTTTCTTAATAGGAGGAAAAGCTATAATTCCACAAGATGGTTTCTCTCTCCCTCTTTCTCTCTCTCAAAATAAATTAATAAACTTCAAAAAAGAGAAAGACAGATACCATATGTTTTCACTCATGAGTGGAACAGGAGAAACTTAGTAGAGGACCATGGGGGAGGGGAAGGGGGAAAAATAGCTGCGGAGAGGGAGGGAGGCAAACCCATGAGAGACTCTTGAATACTGAGAACAAACTGAGCGCTGATGGGGGAGGGGGAGAAGGGAAGCGGGTGATGGGCATGGAGGAGGGCACTTGTCAGATGAGCACTGGGTGTTACATGGAAACCAACTTGACAATAAACTATAAAAGAAAAAAAAGAAAGTTCTGATTTTTTTAAATAGGAGGAAAAGCTATAGTTCCACATGATGGTTCACAACTGAGGATAACCAGCCATCCTTTTTTATATATAGTGTGGAGTTCACTTTAAGCCACAAAATGTAGCTGGTTATAAGGAACATTCAAACAACCATATAGAACTTTCATGTTCCGTCTTCCTCAAAACATGTCAGAACACTCATGAGTGAGAATGCCATCATCATGGAGTCTTGAACCTGTTCTAAACTATAAAAATGAAACAAATCATTACTGTACTAACTATATGAACAGTATCAAATTTATATGAATATGATTTGACATCACTTATGAGAATAATTTCCATAAAGATACATCCTCCTTTGCAGATACCCATAACAGTTATCTTTGTTGAAGGATTGACATATTGCTGTTTTTAAAATGTGTTTATTTCACTGCATTATAGGAACTGGTAGAGAATAAGAGAATAAATAGCACTTTTTTCAAAGCGAAATTGAGAATTCTAACAACAAAGTTAGAACATTTTTTTGATTGATTGTCCCTTGTTCTTTACAATTCAGAAGGCTTGTTGTTCTGAATTGGACAATATTGTTCTCGGAAGTGGTTCTATTCAGAAGCTTTATCGATAGGAGTTAAATGCCAAACAATCTTTTTATTAATGTCCACATGAGGCTTAACTCTCAAATGTTACAAATGTATTCCTAACTCTTGGGATTTTCACAGCATTGATCAAAAAGGAAAAGAAAGGTATGCTTTTTGTTTGTCCCTAAGAACCACATCGCAGATAAGTCTCTATATTTAAAAAAACACTTGGAACATACTTTACATAAATATTCTTTCAGTGTTTTTGGCTTTGCTCCAAAAACATCCAAATGACTCTAAAGACTAAGAACAATGTACTGGCCATGTATGGATGATGAGGGGGAGTTAGTGAAAATAAAAACAAAAAAACAGTCATTCATCAAACACAAACTTACTTTTGGAAAGTAAATATGTGGAGAACATACATAAAATATCCTGTGAAATAAACCTTATTAAAAGCATAGTTCAAGTCTTCTATATTTTTATTATATTTGGTGTGATTTATTGGTGTTGGAAAGAAGTTTTTTTTACAATATCACATTTGTAGTTCTACCCATTTTTGTGTTATGCATATATATGCCACATATAAAAATATATAGTATATTTGATGTGTTGAAGAGATTATTTTTAAAAAATTTTTAATGTTTATTTGTGTGTGAGAGAGAGAGAGAGAGAGAGACAGAGCAGGGGAGGGGCAGAGAGAGAGAGAGACACAAGATCCAAAGCAGGCTCCAGACTCTGAGCTGTCAGCACAGTGCCCGATACAGGGCTCAAACTCACGAACCGCAAGATCATGACCTCAACTGAAGTCAGATACTTATCTGACTGACTCACCCAGGCACTCTTATTTTTTATTGAGTAAATTTGATGTGTATCGTTGTGTAAGTTTAAGGTATACAGTGTATTAATTTGATACATATATATTGTACTATGATTGCTGATATGGTGATACTGATCACATTATGTAATTATAGTATAATATTATTGTCTATATTCATTATACTGTGGTCATTACAAGTTTGTAGCCTTAAACGCCATTCACTGCCATCCCCTTATAATCATAACTTTACTCTGGTTTTTACAAGTTCAACTTTTTTAGATTCCACATGTAAGTGGTATCATACAGTCTTTGTCTTTCTCTGACTTATGTCATTTACCATAATGTGGTCAAGGTCCATCCATGTTGTTGCAAATGGGAGAATATATCTTCCTTTCTCACGGCTGAATAATATTTCATTCTGTGTATGTACCATATCTTTTTATCCATTCATCTGCTGATGGGCATTTGCGTTGTTTCCATACCTTGACTATTGTGAATAACGCTGTGATAAAAATGGGGGTGCATATATATCACCAGAATCTTGTTTTCATTTCTTTGGGTATATACTCAGAAGTGGAACTGCTGGATCATATGGGAGATCTATTTATAGTTTTTTGAAGAACCCCCATGTTGTTTTCTATAGTGGTTAGACCAATTTACATTCCCACCAACAATGTATAAGGGTTCCCTTTTCACCATATCCTTGCCAGCACCTATTGACTCTTGTCTTCTTGATGGTAGCCATTCCAACAAGTGTGAGGTGATATCTCATTGTGGTTTTGATTTTCATTTCCCTGATGGTTAGTGATGTTGGATATTTTTTCATGCGTCTGTTGGTCATCTGTATGTCTTCTTTGAGGAAATGCCTATTTAGTTCTGCTGCTCATTTTTTTAAATGTGTATTTATTTATTTTGAGAGAGAGTGTGCATATGGGGGGGGGGCAGAGAGAGAGAGAGGAGAGAGAGAGAATACCAAGCAGGCTCCACTCTGTCAGCACAGAGCCAGACACAGGGCTTGATCTCATGACCTGAGCCGAAATCAAGAGTCAGACACTAAATCAACTAAGCCACCCAGGCACACCTGATGCTCATTTTTAAATTAGTTTTTTCTTTCTTTTTGCTAGTGGGTTGACTGAGTTCATATATTTTGGATATTATTCCCTTATTTAATATATGGTTTGCAAAAATTTTCTCTTGTTCTTTAGGTTGTCTTTTCATTTTGTTAATTGTTTCTTTTCCTGTGCAGAAGCTTTTGAGTTTGATGTAGTGTCATTTGTTGATTTTTTTTCTTTTGTTGTTTATGCTTTTGGCATCATGCCCCAAAAACTATTGCCAAGACCAATATTGATGTGTTCTTTCCCTATATTTTCTTCTAGGTCTTATGTTCAAGTCTTTGATATGTTTTGAGTTAATTTTTGTGAGAGGTATGTGATACGGGTTTAATTTCATTGTTTTGCAGAGATGGTCATGTAATTTTTATCTTTCAGTTTATTGATGTGATGTATTACATTTATATTTTCAAGTCATATATCTAATAATGGTTTAATATACAAAAAACATAAAGAACTCATATAACTCAATAACAAGAAATAATCTGATTAAAATGGGCAGAACATCTGAATAGACATTTTTCCACAGAAGACATCTAGATGGCCCACAGGCACATGAAAACATGCTCAACATTACTCATTATCAGGGAAATGCAAATTAAAAACACAACGAGACATCACCTCCTACCTGTCAGAATGGCTAGTACCAAAAAGTTAAGAAATAGGGGTGCCTGGGTGGCTCAGTCAGTTAAGCGTCTAACTCTTAGTTTCAGCTCAGGTCATGATCTCATGGGTGTGGGATGGAGTCCACTTGGGATTTTCGCTTCCTCCCTCTCTGCCCTTCCCCTTCTCACGTGCTCTCTCTCTCTCTCTCTCTCTCTCTCTCAAAACAAACAAACAAACAAACAAAGTATTAAAAAAAAGACAAGACATAACAAGTGTTGGCAAGGATGTGGAGAAAAGGGAACCCTCATGCACTGTTGGTGGGAATGTAAACTGGTATAGCCACTGTGGAAAACAGTATGGAGATTCCTTTAAAAATTAAAAGTATCACAACCATATGATCCAGTAATTCTACTACTGGGAAAACAGAAACACTAATTTGAAAGATATATGCATCCCTAAGTTCACTGAAGCATTATTTATATAGCCAAAATAAGGAAACAACCTAAGTGTCCACGGATGGATGAATGGATAAAGAAGATGTGGTAAACGTCTACAATGTAACACTACTCAGCCACACACACAAAAAAATGTTACCATTTCCAACAACTTGGACAGACCTTAAGGATATTATGCTATGTGAAATAAGTAAGAGAAAGACAAATATTGCATGATCTCACTTGTATGTGGACAATAAAAAAACCAAAACAAGCAAACAAAAGAAAACCCAGACTCAGATATGGAGAACAGATTGGTGATTGCCAGAGGGGAGGAAGGTGCTGGGCGGGCGGGCGGGGGAGGGGGGGTGAAATGGGTGAAGGAGATTAGGAATTAACAAACTTCTAGTTATTAAATAAATAAGTCGTAGGGTTTTGATGTAAAGGATGGGGAATAAAGTCAATAATATTGTATTAATTTTGTAAGGCAACAAATTGTAACTACACTTACGGTGACCATTTTGCAATGTATACAAATGCTGAATCACTATACTGAACACCTGAAATTAACATGATATTATATGTCAATTATACCACAGTACAAAAAGAACAGATAATGGCAACAAAGTGATTTAGAAAGATTGAAAATAGGGGCGCCTGGGTGGCTCAGTCTGTTAAGCGTCCAACTTCGGCTCAGGTCATAATCTCACAGTTCGTGGGTTTGAGCCCCACATCAGGCTCTGTGCTGACAGCTTGGAGCCTGGAGCCTGTTTCAGATTCTGTATCTGCCTCTCCTCTGCTCACACTCTGTCTCTCTCTGTCTCACTCTCAAAAATAAATAAAGATTTTAAAAATTTTAAAAAAGAAAGATTGAAAATAAAAGAACATGGAAAAATGTACATAAAATTAGCAGAATCCATAACCTTAATATCAGGCAAGGTTGAATCTAAGGCAAAAGTTTTAAATGAAACAAAAACAGCATTGAAAGTACTGAAAGTTACAGCCACAGTAAAGTTATAATAATTATAAATATCTCTGCATCAAATAACATGGAAGCAATATTCATAGAGTCAAAACTACAAGATACCAAAGAAAAAGTAAACAGGAATACATTATTGGCAGTAGATTTATTTATTCACTTAGTCCATTTCAGGCCAAGTGGACAAGGAATAAATACAGAAGACCTAAATAACACAATTTGTAAAGTGTAGGTATTTGATATGTATTATATTCTATACCATGAAATACAGAATACATTTTGTACTAAAGGATCCCTTGCAATATTCTCAAAAAAATGACTATGTTTTGCTAGAAGAAAAACATCGTCGTTTTTCAAAATACATGAAAAGGAGAACAATGCTAACAATATTCATTAATTAAAATTAAATAAGGGGCACCTGGGTGACTCAGTCGGTTAAGCGTCCAACTTCGGCTCAGGTCATGATCTCACAGTTCGTGGGTTCGAGCCCCACGTCAGGCTCTGTGCTGACAGCTAGCTCAGAGCCTGAAGGCTACTTCAGATTCTGTGTCTCCCTCTCTCTCTGCCCCTCCCTCGCTCACTCTCTGTCTCTCTCTCTCTCAAAATAAAATAAAGACATTTAAAAAATTAAAAAAATTAAATAAATGTGGAACTTGTTAACAAAACCAGGAGACCAAAAGATCATGCTTTAGACACTTTATCTTAAACAATTAAAAAAGAAAATAAAACCTTACATTAGAATATCTAATAAATGATTATAATAGAAACACTACATATCAGAACATAAGTGAAGTTTCTAGAGCTGTGCTCTAATAAAATTCGACAGTTTTAAGTACTTGTATTAACAAGAATATTAAAAACTAAAAATATATGAATCATCAAGCCAGAAAAGGGGGAAAAGGACAAATAGAAAATAAGTCAAATGAAATCAAAAGTTAGCAATTAAAAAGCTAGAAGAAAATTTAATAAATTTTTAAAAATAGTTGGCTTTTTGAATAACCATAAAATTCATCAGCACTCATCTGACCTGATTTAAAAAGAAAAGCATGAGGGGGGTTAAAATGAAGAATAAAATAAGCACAGATAAAGACATAGCAGCAAATAGTAAGAGATTACTTTGTTCAATGCTGTGCAAATAAATTTGAATACAACAATGAAGGAGTATTTTAGAAAAAGATACCAAAGGTCATTCAGGAAGACATAGAAAATTCATCCTAAACAAGAATTAGGGGACAACAACTTTACGGCATTTCTACTTTTTGTGATTTAACTTGCAGATAAATTTACGTATAGCAGAAATGATGTAGGCATAAGGTTATTTCCTGAAGGATTATGTGTAATAGCAAAAAATTGAACCTAAATTCCATTTGTACAGAATTGCTTAAAATGAATGATAATACAGCAATATAGAATAGTATGCAGCTGAAAAAAAGAATAACAAACATATGGAAGCTTTTTGTGTTATAATGGAAAAATTTCCAAGATATAGTGTAAAGCAAAAAAAAATTGATACACAAATGAGTGTATGGCACATTAGCAAAGCCTAAAAAACATCACTGTATTTGATTTTGTATGTGGATGTTTGTGTATGCATACACATATACATGCATAAAAGTTTTCTGGAAGTATAACAAGAAAGTAATAACATAGCTAGATTCTATTCAGTAAAACTGGGTACTTAGGGGACAAAAGTAAGAAAGATTTTTTCATTTTATATCCTTTTTTACATTTTGAATTTTGAATCATGAGAATGTTATCAATTTAAAAATAAGTATAATTTAAACTTTTTTAATGTTTTATTTTTGATGGGGGGGGGCGGAGAACGAGAGGGGGAGGGGCGGAGAGAGAAGGAGACAGAGTCCAAAGCAGGTTCCAGGCTCTGAGCTGTCAGCATAGAACCTGACTCAGGGCTCGAACTGGTGAACTGCGAGATCATGACCTGACCCGAAGTCAGACACTTAACCGACTGAGCCACCCAGGCACCCCATCAAAATAAGCATAATTTAATTTTTTAAAATAATAAAGGAAAAGCAACTGCGCACGCACACACACACGCGCACACACACACACACACACATCCTTTATCAAGAGAGGAGCTGAAAATTCAGGGTTGCTTTTGGTATTTGAGCTCTAAACCCTCATCCCTACCTCTTAAAATATACCCAAAGCAAAACTGGAGAAGCCTGGTATTTTTCCATTATTTTGAATCACCTTGTCCTTCAGTGTCAACATAAAATGAAAATGTTAATACACGTGAGAAAAAGGAATGTATTTTTAAAATTCAAATCAAATCTTTTTAAATGACCAGAAGTCATTGTGAATAAAACCAGTTTCAAAACTTAACTCATAAAAGAGACACAGGTTTGGCTACAAAGAAGGAACAGGTGAATCTTAATTCAGGTTTAATAATTCCTCTCCTGTCTGGAAACTTTCAGCTACACTTCCTGTGTGCTACAGAAATGAAAGAGTTCTAAAGACCTTTCCACCTCAATTATAGTCAGCTTTGTGGAAGCAGGGGAGAACTTGTAAGAAGTAGAACAGGGTTTGGCAAATCCCAACCTTCTTTGATATTTCATTAACATATCATTAAGAAATGTCAGTTCTTGGACTTTAATTTTTTTTTTTCAGAAAGGTAATGCAATTTGTAGTCTAAGCTGCTATGTTCGGTGATATGTACCATGGGCATCATTTAATCATTGGAAAGATAATTTTTTTTAGTGTTCGCAAGGTCTATTTTTTTATTTCCAGGACTGTAAACAGCCACCTCTATAACATTGGATGACTCATAATGTTTTGATGTCCTAGTCTGAATCTTTCCAAATTGGATTGATAAAATCAATGACTTGAAGTCATCTCTGTAACGTTCTCTCTGTAACGTTCTTAACAAAATCACGTTTAAGTAATGGATAGTCTCAAGTTCAGAAACAATCCCTTAGGCTCTAACAATACAAGTTACAGTGATTTCACCTGCTGAAGAGAAAGTAAACGTGCGAGAACAGTTTTAGCCTATCAGGAATCATTTGAGCTATATCCAAGGACAGGAGCTACTTGAACTGTACTGTGTCAATGCGTATGTTTAAGATGGTCAAGTTCATCACATGACCCCTTTAGTGCTAACTGCCTAGTGAATGATTAAGGACCAATTATTAAAAAAAAAAATTTAAGTGTATTTATTTTGGGAGAGAGAGAGAGAGAGCATGTGCACAGGTGGAGGAGGGGCAGAGAGAAGGAGAGACAGAATCCCAAGCAGACTCCACGGCGTTAGTGCAGTACCCAATGCAGGGCTTGAACTCACGAACTGTGAGATCATGCATGACCTGAGCTGAGACCAAGAGTTGGACACTTAACCTAGTGAGCCACCAAGGCTCCCCAGGCCCAATTATTTTAGATTGGTCAGAATGTTTGCTATGTATAACTTTAATCAATCTTTTTTTCTTTTTGCATTTCCCTTATCTTTACTAATCTGTTTAGTAAGCAAAACCCAAAATTCTTATCCAGAACAAGCACTTTCTAAAAACCTATCTTGTACTCTTCAGTGTCTCTCATGTAGAGTAGAAGCTGTCACCTGATAGTCTTGGGGAAAACATTTTATCTTTACTCTGCAGGTTTAAATCCTGCCATGCTGTTTTTCATTTATTTTTGCTTTTAATAGCTTTCGTGAGGTATAACTGACATACAGTAAGCTGCATATATTCAAAGGGTACAGTTTGGTAAGTTTTGACCTATCAGCCATGAAACTACCATCACAATGCAGATAATGAGCATGTCATCCATAACTCTCCAAAGTTTCTTTGTGCCACTTTTTCCCTTCCTGCTCCCTCCTCTCCAAGCAAGCATTCATCTACTTTTTGTCAATACAGATTCATTTTACTAGAAATTTATATAAATGGAACCATACATGGAGGCATATGTAGGTGGCTCAGTGGATTAAGCATCCGACTCTTGATCTCGGCTCAGGTCATGGTGTCCCCAGTTGGTGAGATCGAGGTTTTGTGAGATTGAGCCCCTCATCAGGCTCTGTTCTACCAGCATGGAGCCTACTTGGGATTCTCTCTCTGTACCCCTTCCCAGCTTGTGCACTCATGCATCCTCTCTCTCTCTCTCTCTCTCTCTCTCTCAAAATAAATAAATAAACTTAAAAAAATAAGTATGTACTCTTTGTCTTCTTTCACTAAACATAATTTTTTAAAATGTATTTATTTTGAAGAGAGTGAGAGAGAGCAAGAGAGCGAGAGAGCGAGAGAGCGAGAGAGAGCGAGAGAGAGAGAGAGAGAGAGAGACAGAGACAGAGACAGAGACAGAGAATGAGCAGAGGAGGGGCAGAGAGAGAGAGGGAAATACAGAATCTGAGACAGGCTCCAGGCTTCAAGCTGTCAGCACAGAGCCTGATGCGGGGCTAACTCACAAACCACAAGAGCGTGACCTGAGCCAAAGTCGGAGGCTTAACCGACTGAGCCACCCAGGTGCCCCTCACTAAGCATAATTATGAGATGTAGCCATGTTGTTGAATTACCATTAATTTTTTCATATAGCTAAGTAGTATTCCATTGCCACAGATATTCTACAATCTGTTTATTCATTCACCAGTGGATGGACTGCTTTTAGATTGGTTATTACATACAAACCTGTGATGAATAATTATGTACAAATCTTTGTATGGGAATAGACTTTCATTTCTCTTGCATAACTGCATATATATACTGTGAAATGATCACCATCATAAGGCTAATTAACATCTATCACCATACATAGTGACAATTGTTTTCCTGTAATGAGAATTTTTAAGATCTATTCTCTTAGCCACTTTTAAACATGCTGTACAGTATTATTAACTATAGTCACCATGCGAGACATTACATCTCCATGACTTCTTTATTTTAAAATGGGAAGTTCATACCTTTTGACTCATTTCATCCATTTTGGACCACCCCCACCTCCCACGTCTGGCAACCGCCAGTCTGTTCTCTGTATCTATGAAATAATTTTTAGCATATTTTTATTGTAGTAAAATATACATAATATTTATCATTTTAACCATTTTTAAGTGTACAGTTCTGTGGTTTTAAGTACATCACATTGTTGTGTAATCCCTATCACCATCCATCTTCAGAAATCTTCATCTTGCAAAACTAAAACTCTGTACTCATTAAATGTTAACTCCCCATTCCCCTCTCCTACAGCTCCTGGCAACTAGCATTTTACTTTCTCTTTGAATGTGACTATTCTCCGTATCTCATGTCAGCCCAGTGAATACTTGGGCTTTTAGTGACTGGCTTATGTCACTAAGCATAATATCTTCAAGGTTCATGTAGGTTATATATAGCATGTGTCAGAATTCCTTTCTTTCTTAGGGGTAATAATATTCCATTGTATGTACATATCACTTTTTAAAAAATCTATTCATCCAAAGATGGACATTTGGCTTGCTTCTACCTTTTGGCTATTGTAAATAATTCCTGCCATGAACATGGGTATACGAATATCCATTTGAGTCCCTGCTTTCACTTCTTTTGGGTATATACTCAGAAGTGAAATTGCTGGTTCATATGGTAATTCTATGTTTAATTTATTTAGGAATCACCATACTGTTTTCCAGAGTGGCTGCACCATTTTATATTCCCACCAGAAATGCAGAAGGGTTCCAATTTCTCCATATCCTCACCAATACTTGCTATTTTTTTTTAAATAATAGTCACCCTAATGGTCATGATTATATAACCTAGTGAATACTAAGTAAAATGAATGAAAACTTAATTAAATGATGCCCAAGATTTTTAAGAGATCTTAAGCCCTAGAACCCCTTTGTTCAAACAAACAATATGTAAAAGCTTACTCTATGAAAGAGATAACAATATGGTCATTCTATTTGAAGTGAGGATGCGGCAACACAGCTCTGTCAAATTTCTAGGCTCCCAGCCTTATTCTTCTCCCTGTGGTACGCTAAACAGACAGTCTAAAGCAGTCAACGGTGTCCAAATGGCTCCTCGGTGGCTCAGTTGGTTAAGCGTCTGACTCTTGATTTTGGCTCAGGTCATGATCTCACAGTTCATGAGGTCAAGCCCTACATCGGGCTCCACATTCACAGTGTGCAGACTGCTTGGGATTCTCCCTCTCCCGCTCTCTCTGCCCCTCCTCAATTTGTACTCTCTCTCTCTCTCTCTCTCTCTCAAAATAAACATTTTGGGTGGGAATGGGCTAAATGGGTGATGGGCATTAAGGAGGGCACTTGTTGGGATGAGCACTGGGTGTTATATGTAAGTGATGAGTCACTAAATTCTACTCCTGAAATAAAAAGTAATAATAATCATAAAAATAAATATATAAGCAAGTTTGAAAAAAATTTAAAAATTTAAAAAAACTGTAATTGTTCAGACTTGTATCTTCTGCTTTGGTAACTAGTATAGCCACCATTTCATTCAGTAAAGTTAGTTTCAAAAGTTAAGGCAAATAATTAAAAACTCAGAGCTAGACTTGAGGCTGTTAAATATCCTGTGTAATCCTAAAAGTACCCTCACGGTTCCTCGGTATCTCAAAGTACTTTGGCCAATCCATATTATCCCTTAATCCTCTCAAATTGACTTGAATGTATTGACATCATTTAAAACCTAATTTCAAGCTGATGAACTTTTCCTGTCCTTGTATTTTAAATATGAATAGGCTGACATCTAAATTGCATGATCATCCAATCATCCTTAGATGCACGATTTTCCGACAAATATACTCTACAGGAGTCATTACTTAGTAAGTCCCCAATACTCCATCATTCTCTTACGAAAATCTAAATTCATGAATGCTTGTTAAATATGTATACATAAGAGTTTCTGAATCAATCAGACGGTAAAGAGGCAGCATTGTGTAATGGGTGAG
The DNA here is from genome assembly GCA_028646485.1 of Cryptoprocta ferox. Lineage (NCBI taxonomy): Eukaryota > Metazoa > Chordata > Mammalia > Carnivora > Eupleridae > Cryptoprocta > Cryptoprocta ferox. Next base: position 30,831,177 of record CM053579.1, read on the forward strand.
AACGTGAACTATAGAACCAGACTGCCTGAGTTAGATCCTAATTCTACTACTTACAAGTTGTGCCATCTTGGGTCAACCAAGGAACTTCTCTGGGCCTCAACTTTCTGACCTGTCAAATAAAGATAATGACATTGGAACCTATTTCATGGAATTGCTATGAGAATTAACTTGACTAATATTTACAAAATTACTAGGAGAATGCTTGGCACATAGCAAATAAATAAAATTAGATGAAATTTGCTTCTTTTCTGACAAGGGTTATGTTAGAGCTATATTTCCCTACAGATGTGCTGAGTTCTAATACAGACTTCCTTGACTTATGATGAGGTTGTGTCCCAATGAAATCACTGTAAATTGAAAATATAATAAGCCAGGGGGCTCCTGGGTGGCTCAGTTGGTTAAGCATCTGACTCTTGATTTCTGCTTGGGTCATGATCCCAGGGTTGTGGGATCAAGCCCTGGGTCAGGCTCTGTGCCGAGCATGGAACCTGTTCGAGATTCTCTCTTTCTCACTCTGCCCCTTTCCCCAGCTTCCACTCTCTTTCTCAAAAAAACAAATAAAAGAAAATATCTTAAGTCAAAAATGCATTTAATACACCTAACCTATTGAACAGCATAGCTTAGCCTAGCTGTGCTAAGCTAGGCTAACTGTGCTCAGAACACATCCATTAGCCTACAGTTGGGCAAAGTCATCTAACACAAAGCCTATATTATAATAATGTGTTGAATACCTCATGTAATTTATTGAATACTGTACTGTGATGAAAGTGAACAATACAACAGAATAGTTGGGCACATAACTGTTGTTAGCGTGTCAATTGGTGACCTTCATGATTGGTAGCTGACTGGGAGCTGTGTCTGCCTGGCCTCATGAGAGAGGACTGAACTGCATATCTCTAGCCTGGGAAAGGATCAAAATTCAAAATTTGAAATACAGTTTCTACTGAATATATATCACTTTTGCACCATTATAAAGTCAAAAAACCTTAGGTCAAGCTATCGTAAGTCAGGGACTGTCTGTGTATATTGTTTATGTGCTACCTCACTTTATAAAGCCAAAGAACTGAATATAGACTCAATCAATGTCTTTCTACATTTTTTAACAAAGTTTTATTTGTTTGTTTGTTTATTTATTTATTTATTTTGAGAGCGAGCTAGAGAGAGTGAGAGAGAATCCCAAGTAGGGTCTGTGCTATCAGCACAGAGCCTGACACAGGGCTCAATCTCATGAACTGTGAGATCATGACCTGAGCCAAAATCAAGAGGAGGACATTTAATTGACTGAGCCACCCAGTGCCCCTCTACAAAGTGTTTTAAATGCCAATAGAATAAGAATAGATGACTGAGAGCATTCACCTCCCTCTGTAACCTGGTGCCTGACACTTTTTTCTTGCCCTCTCCCACCAATCTCTAAAATACCTCTGATTCCAGCCGTAACGAAATACTTATAATTATGCAAAGGACGTATGCTGTTTCAACTTCTGCACCATTTCACATCCCATTTCTTCTTGTAACATTTCTTCGTCAAGCTAAATCAGGTGAGATTTCAATACTGATTAGGAAATTGTGATAAGCTGGTGAATTTATCTGAGTTCTGGGCGTGATGACAGGGACAGGCTATCAAAACAATCCCTAAATCAATGGGGCGCCTGGGTGGCTCAGTCGGTTGAGTGTCCGACTTCACCTCAGATCATGATCACAAGGCTTGTGAGTTTGAGCCCCATGTCGGGCTCTGTGCTGACAGCTCAGAGCCTGGAACCTGCTTTGGATTCTGTGACTCTCTCTCTCTCTCTCTCTCTGCCCATCCTCCACTTATGCTCTGTCTCCCTGTCTCTCTCAAAAGTAAATAAATATTAAAATTTTTTTTAAAAATCCCTAAATCAAGAAACACCGTCTCTAAGCAAAATAGAAAATATTCCAGATTAGCTTTCTCACCAAGTGTTATTGCATAAAATTCATTCCACTTAATGTACAACTTATTTCTTTCATAGAGAAAGAAAATAGGTGGCTGTGCTGCACATAACCAGAGCATTGGTCTATTATCCTATCCTCTGTTTCCTCTCCCTGGAGTTTGTCCCTTGGCAATGTTGCTTAGTGCTCCTGATTCAACCATAGACCATTATTCATCACTGATCACCCTTTAGAAACTCTGGACACAGTTACCTCATAAGCTGCCATTCCCGTTCCGTGCAAGCCAGTGGCAATTTCTGCTCCCTTGGTGTAACTACCACCGACACTAGATGGAAACATATTCAAAACCTTCATCCCACTTCCCAGTCAAGAGCCTGAGATAACCACTATGATTTCTCCCATCGTATACTACTATTGGGTATGTTTAAATTTCAGACGAATATGATATAGTATGTTCTGCTTATCTTAACATTAATGTAAATAAGATGCAATCATATTGTTCCACATAGTAGTAGTTTGTTCTTTTCATTGTTGTTCCCACACATGAATTTACAGCAATTAATTTAAACATGATATAGTTGGACATTTGTGTTATTTTCAGCTTTGTGTGTTACAAGTACATTTTTAGAAAGGTTTTTACATGTCTTTTGGTACAAAGATGTACTTTTTTCTTTTGTGTGTATACCCTAAAGTGGAATTCCTGGGTAATAGAAATAAACACGCACATGTGAATGTACACACACACACACACACATGCACACACACAAACCTCCCAAGGGCAAGTATTTTTCGAGATATGACTCTAAACCTATAATGGTGAGAGAATCAACAGTCATTCACTAGGTGACTCCCGCCTTTCATGCCATATACTAGGCATGATTTGCCTCATAATGTGTTAGACAGATTGTTTTCCAGTATAAGCCATATTTAACATGATGACAAAGATAGGGTTGGTTCCTTTCTTTTATTACTTACCACTCACCTATGCCTCTCAAACATTACACCTCCAGACATGCTTTAGATCCCAAAGGGCCATAATATTACCATGAAAGCCTCTTAACTTCCATTCTTTTACCTAGGAAAATTCAACTAGGAAACCTTAGGATGCCAGTAATTCTCACCTAAGGGTCTCTCTAGTCTTTTGTCTCTGAATAGGAGAGAAGGAGGCATGTAGTATCAGTAAGAGATGGCTTACTTCTTCTGGTTGCCTAAGGGTCATAGAAGCATGTATAGTAAAAGGAATGAGGCATTTTCCCAACTATGTTCCAGCAAGTGTAAAGTAGTGGTATCCTGAGAAAACAGGTGTTCTAGATTTGTGGAAAATGACAGCCTAAAGAGAATATGGCAGGATTCTTTACTATAAGAATTATTGGGTCCTTTAATATTTTATGAATCCCTATGTTAGCAAGGTGGACTTTATAACTTCCCAAATTTACTGAACATGAAATTATTTTCTCAGACTACCTAGTAACATCTTTTTTGGAATCCGTGATCATTAGAACCCAGTTTGAGAAATACATTCAGAGGGATATAAGAGATGCCACATGGCCAAATGCACTGAGCACATTACTTCCCTCCAGAGGGGAGGGAGAAGAATCCTCTGCTCAACAGTTATTCACTGCGTGACTCATGTGTTCCTTTCTGTACAATGGGTACAGGGGAGATGAAAATAAGATTCAGGCCCTCCTCTAGAGTGACTCACCGTATTGGGTAGCTCTCACTTATGCAAAAATTCATCTTATTCAGGGCTAAAATGGAAGAGCAACTTTTTTTTATCTGGAAGCAAACCTAGGGATAATATCTCCCTGAGGCTAAATAGTTCTTTCTATTTCTTTTTTTAAATGTTTATTTAATTTTTGAGAGACACAGAGAGACAGAGCGTGAGTGGGGAAGGGGCAGAGAAAGAGGGAGACATAGAATCCAACAGGCTCCAGGCTCTGAGCTGTCAGCACAGAGCCGACGCGGGGCTCGAATTCACAAACTGTGAGATCATGACCTGAGCCGAAGTCGGTCACCTAACCGACTGAGCCACACAGGCGCCCCCAGTTCTTCCTGTTTATTTATGAACATAAGCATACATCGCCCTTAATTCTGACCAGCATTTATAAAGGCGCCCTGGATTTTAGAATTACAAGATACTCTATTTGGATAGTACTTTGCATTTTTTCAAGATATTGCATGTTCTTTATGTCATTTAAACCACCCAACTCCTATGATGATCGGACAAGAGAAAGATTATTATTTCTATTAGATATATGGAGAAATTGAGATAGGGAAATAATACGGAAGTTAGCACGGTAGCGTCGGAAAATAACTGAAACGAGGAGAAAATGCATGTCCTGGTTCCCCAGCAGATATTAATTGGCTGTATGACTTTATATAGTTGTTTACCTGTTGGTTTCTCCTTTGAAATAATAAAATCTGTGCTATGTACCTATTGGGGTTGTTGTGACTTTAAATGCAGACAAAATACTTTGCCATTGTATCAGCACTAGACGAATGGGAGGTATTCTTATTAACTTGTTCACAGCTATACATTTCATCAGGGATGCAGTTAGTATGAGAAACCAACCCTCATGGATGGTAGTGCTTTTCTATTTATTAAGATATGGGAAGTCCTGCAAATGTCTTTTTCTTTTTTTTCATTTTTATTTTTTAAAAAAAATTTTTAACGTTTTTATTTATTATTAAGAGACAGAGAGAGACAGAGCATGAGCAGGACAGGGGCTGAGAGAGACACACACACAGAATCTGAAGCAGGCTCCAGGCTCTGAGCTAGCTGTCAGCACAGAGCCTGAGGAGGGGCTCGAACTCACAAACCGTGAGATCATGACCTGAGCTGAAGTCGGACTCTTAACCGACTGAGCCACCCAGGTGCCCCTCAAATGTCTTTTTCAAATGTCTTCCTGTTTTTCCCGATTTCATGCTGGACCTACAGTAGCCTGAGCAAGCTTTGAAAACATGAAAATTTTTAACATGTCATTCTTCTGCCTAAAACTGTCTTATGATTTCCCAACACACTAAAAATAAAAAATCTACCTTCTGTTCCATACATGATCTACAAGACCAGGCCTGATCTGGCTGATGCCTATCTTACCAACCTGTATTTACAATTCCTCTCATTTGCTACCCTTCAGATACATCTACTTTTATTTCCTTGAATTCTCCAAGCTTTTTCCTATCTCAGAGCTTTGGTATATGCTAGTGCCTCTGTGTGAAATGACCTCTCTTCCTTCACCTGGCTAATGGCTCCTCATATTTTAGATCTCAGATTAAATGTCACTTCTTCAGAAAGGCCATCTGGGTATGTTATATATATCATGGCATTTTCTCTCATTTTTCTCCCTTTTTGAAAAACTGTCATAGTCTTTATAATCTTTATTTTGAAAATACCAACTGAAGTATAATTTTTTTTATTTAAAACGTTTTTAATGTTTATTTATTTTTAAGACAGAGAGACAGTGTCCGAGTAGGGGAGGGGCAGGGAGAGAAAGGGAGAAACAGAATCCAAAGCAGGTTCCAGTCTCTGAGCCGTCAGCACAGAGCCAGATTCAGGGCTCGAACTCATGAACTGTGAGATCATGACCTGAGCCGAAGTCGGATGCTTAACTCACTGAGCCATCCAGGTGCCCTGAAGTTTCTTTTTTAATGTTTGCTTTCCCTGATGTGCTATAAAACTCATGAAGGCAAAGACTTTGTATGTTTTGTTTATTGGCTTATGCACAATGCTTATTATAGTAACTGACACATAGTAGCCATTCAATAAGTGTTTATTGAATTGTTTGGTTGTGAATTTTTTATCAGAAGAATCAATGTTCTCTTGATAAAAGAAAGAGTACTACTTTCTGAGGGCAAGCAGCTACTAAGCCTTTTTTTTTAAAGAATAATCATTAATAGTATCAAATATTTTGAGATTATATTACTAATTTTTACCCTGTGATCCCTATCCAAAGCATACTAGTCCTCCGTCCATAATAGCTCACTGGCAGCACCGTCCACTTTTGTCTTTACTGTCAGTACCCACTTCTCCGATTTGTCACTAACTTTGGGAGAAAATAGCTCCTCCTGACAAATGTGCATCTGTTGGGCAAGTGAATGGAGCCACTGCTGATGGGAAGGATATATTAACTGCAGTATCTATACAGTATGCTATTTTTTAAAGTTTATTTATTTATTTTGAGACAGAGAAAGTATGAGCAGGGGAAGGAGGGGAGAGAGAGAGAGAGAGAGAATGAGAGAGAGAGAGAGAGATTGAATCCCAAGCAGTTTCCACACTGTCAGTGCAGAGCCCGACACAGGGCTCGATCTTGCAAACAATGAGATCATGAGATCATGACCTGAGCCGAAATCAAGAGTATGATGCTAAACCCACTGAGCCACCAGGTGCCCTTAGAGTATGCTATTTTTAAAGGAATTCTTGAGCATTAAATGTTTCCCTTAATCACATGTCATTTTGATTCTGATATAAAAGGACTAGAATAAATAACATTTTATTTGTATGATATTTACCTTGTACTAAATGGCAACAGAAGACAAAAGTCAAATACTGACTCATCAGGTAAAATTCACTATAGTCCTTTCTTTCTCCTCATGTCCCAAGGAATTGCTCCTGCTTTCCAGATATTTCAGCTTGAATGAAACAAATGACTCATAGATCATGGGGCTGCTGAGGATGTCTTGCAAAAGCCTGTATATTTTGTTAATCTTTGAGCCCATCTGTGGTCTTCCTGGGCCAACCCTAGAAATGATCTGTAAAACATTTTACAATTATCTTTCGATGCTTCCGGATTCCTAATGATACCAGGACACTAAGCTTTGGTTATAACATAGCATCTTCTACACGAAGGAAAAAAGATATATAAAACAAACCATGTTTTCAATTTTAATTTCTTCTTTTTTATCTTGTCATCAATTAATGGTTCAGCATAGTAGCTGGCTTCTGTTTATTTTACTTACTACCTTATTCCTTACTTTACTCACTCATGCATTTGTTTTTTAACATCTTCTTTGGAAACAAGTTGAAATTAGCTTAGTAATTGAGAGGATAGTACAGAAAGATCTCCCATTGGGTTGGCCCAGGAAGACCACCTGGCTTCCCCCAGCAACAATATCTAACAAAACATTGTACAATGACCTAACCACGAAACTGACATCACTGCAACACAGAGTTTGTTCAAATTGCAACAGTATTTATATGCATTCTTTTTGTTTTTGGTGAATAATTCTGTGAAATATTATCACATGCATAGATCTGTGTAACCACCACCACGATCAGGACACAGAACTATTCCATCATCCTAAAGAAATTCTTTCACCCGATCTGTTTATAACTACACACTTCTGACAACTCTAACCCCTGGCAAACACTGATCGGTTATCCATCGCACTAGTTTTGTTATTTTGAGAGTGTTATGTACATGGAATCATAAACAAGGTAATTTTTAGACACTAGTTTTCTTTCTTTCTTTTTCTTTCTTTCTTTCTTTCTTTCTTTCTTTCTTTCTTTCTTTCTTTCTTTCTTTCTTTTTCTTTCTTTCTTCTTTCTCTCTCTCCTTCCTTCCTTCCCTCTTTCTCTTTCTTTCTTTCTTTCTTTCTTTCTTTTTCTTTCTTTCTTCTTTCTCTCTCTCCTTCCTTCCTTCCCTCTTTCTCTTTCTTTCTTTCTTTCTTTCTTTCTTTCTTTCTTTCTTTCTTTCTTTCTTTCTTTCTTGTTTCTTTCCAGTATAGTTAACATACAGTGTTATATTAGTTTCAAGTGTATGATATAGTGATTCAACAATTCCATACATCATCTGGTGCTCATCATAACAAGGCTCCTTAATCCCCATCATCTATTTCACCCACCCTTCACTCCCTCTCCTCTGGTAACCATTGGTTTATTCTCTATAATTCCTGATTTGCCTATCTCTCTCTCTCTCTCTTTTTTCCCTTTGCTCATTTGTTTTGCTTCTTGAATTCCACATATGAGTGAAACCATATGGTATTTGTCTTTCTCTGATTTATTTTGCTTACCATTAAACTCTCTAGCTCTATCTATGTCATTGCAAATGGCAACATTGCATTCTTTTTATGACTGAATAATATTCCATTATATATATATATATATATACATATATATATGTATATGTATATATACCACCTCTTTATCCATTCATCTATCATTGAACACTTGGGCTACTTTCATAATTTGGCTATTGTAGATAATGCTGTTATAAATATAGGGGTGCATGTATCCCTTTGAATTAGAGTTTTTATATTTTGGGGGTAAATACCCAGTAGTGTGATTATTGGCTCCTAGGGTAGTTCTATTTTTAACTTTTTGAGGAACCTCCATACTGTTTTCCAGAGTTGCTACCAGTTTTCATCCCTATCAACAATGCATGAGGCTTCCTTTTTCTCCATATCCTCGCCAACACTTGTTTTTTGTGTTTTTTTTTTTTTTATTTTAGCCATTGTTGACAGGTATGAAGTGATATCTCATTGTAGTTTTGTTTTGCATTTCCTTACTGGTGAATGATGGTGAGCATCTTTTCATGTGTCTGCTGGTGATCTGTATGTCTTCTTTGGAAAAATGCATATTCATGTCTTCTGCCCATTTTTAAACTGGATTATTTGTTTTTTGGATGTTGAGTTGTATCACTTCTTTATATATTTATTATATTTATATTTTGGATACTAACTCTTTATCAGATATGTCATTTGAAAATATGTTCTCCCATTCAGTATGTTTTTTAGTTTGGTTGGTTGTTTCCTTTGCTGTGCAGAGCTTTTTATTTTGATGTAGCCCCAATAGTTTATTTTTGCTTTTGTTTCCCTTGCCTCAGGAGACACAGGTAGAAAAGTGTTGCTATGGCCAATATCAGAGAGATTACTGTCTGTGCTCTCTTCTATGATTTATATGGTTTCAGGTCTCACAGGTTTTGAATCCATTTTGAATTTACTTTTATGTATGGTGTAAGAAAGTTGTCCAGTTTCATTCTTTTGCATGTAGGTGACCAGTTTTCCCAACAGTTTGTTTAATTCCCATTGGATAGTCTTTCCTTCTTTGTTGAAGATTAATTGACCATATAATTGTGGCTTTATTTCTGGGTTTTCTATTCCATTCTATTGATCTATGTGTCTATTTTTGTGCCAGTACCATACTGTTTTGATAACTACAGCTTTGTAATATTGCTTGAGGTCTGGAATTGACAAAGTACACCTTTCTTCCATAAATAAAAGCCCTCAACAACATCAGTTTAGAAAGAACATACTTCAACATAATAAAGGCCATATATGAAAAATCTGCAGCAAACATCATAATGGGAAAAATAGAGCTTTCCCCCTAAGGTCAGGAATAATACAAAGGTATCCACTCTCACCATTTTATTCAACATTGTACTGGAAGTCCTAGCCACAGCAATCAGACAACAAAAAGTAATATGAGGCATCCAAATTTCTAAGGAAGAAATAAAACTTTCAGTATCTGCAGATGACATGATACTACATCTAGAAAACCCTAAAAGCCCCACCAAAATAAATATTAGAACTGATAAATACATTTGATAAAGTCGAAGGATATGAAATCAATGTCCAGAAATCTTTTGCATTTCTATACATCAATAATGAAGTAGCAAAAAGAGCAATTAAGAAAACAATATCATTTATAATTGTACCCCAAATAATAAGAAGCCTAGGAATAAACCTAATTAAAGAGGTGAAAGACCAGTACTCTGAACACTATAAAACACTGATGAAAGAAATTGAAGACAACACTTAGATGGAAAGACATTCCATGCTCATGGATTGGAAGAATGAATATTGTTAAAATGTCTATACTACCCAAAGCAATCTACAGATTTGATGCAATCCATATCAAAATACCAAAAGCATTTTTAATAAATTTTTTAATGTTTATTTTTGAGAGAGAGAGACAGAGCACGAGCAGGGGAGTGGCAGAAAGAGTGGGAGACACAGAATCTGAAGCAGACTCCAGGTTCTGGCTGTCAGCACAGAGCCTGATGCGGGACTTGAACCCACAAACTGTGAGGGACTTGAACCCACAAACTGTGAGATCATGACCTGAGCAGAAGTCAGACACCTAACCAACTGAGACACTGAGGCACCTCACCAACAGCATTTTTAAATGTTTATTTATTTACTTTGAGAGAGAAAGAGAGAGAGAGAGAAAGAATGAATGCAGGAGCAGGGTAGGGGCAGAGAGGGAGGGAGAGAGAGAATCTCAAGCAAGCTCCCTGCTGTCAGCACAGAAACTGATGTGGGGTTCAATCCCACGAACCGTGAGATCATGACCTGGGCTAAAAATGAAAGTCTGACACTTAACCAACTGAGCCACCCAGATGACCCCCAACAGCAGTTTTGACAGAACTAGAAGAAACAATCCTAAAATTTAGATGGAACTATAAAAGATCCCATATAGCCAGAGAAATCTTGAGAAAGAAAAGACACTGGCATTTTAAAATTCAGCATATTGCTGTTCAGATCCATACATGTATCAGTAATGTTTCATGTTACTGCTGAGTAGTTTTCCATGGTAATGCATTCACCAGTTGTAGGGCATTTTGGCTTTATCCAGTTTAGGGCATTACAAATAATACTGCTAATAACATTCCCATACAGAATGTTATGTGAATATATGCCTTCAATTCTCTTGAGAAAACACTTAGGAGTAGAACTGCTGGGTCATCTGGTAAGTGTATGTTTAATTTTAGTAAAACTGCCAACATATTTTTCAGAGTGACTGTGCCATTTTCATTCTCATCAGCAACGTAGGAGTAATCCACTCTTTCAATATCCTTGTCAGAATTTCGTGTTATGACTAATTTCTATTTTAGCCATTCTTTTAGGTATATAGTACTATCTCATTATGACTTTAATTTTATTCTCCTTAATGGTGAAGAAAGTTGAACATCCTTTCACGGCTTACTTGGCATTTATATATTCTCTTTGGTGATATGTACTGTTCCTGGCGTTTGCCCATTTCTAATTGACTTTTTACTGCTGGTTTTAGAAAGTTCTGTAAATGTTCAGGATATAAATCCTTTTGCTGGAGAGTTGATTTGCAAACATTTTCTCCCAGTCTGGCTTGCCTTTTCACTTCTGTAAGGGGGTTTTCACAGTGCAACGGTTTTAAATTTTAATGAACTCTAATTTTCATTTTGTCCTTTTATAGATCATGTCCTTGGTGTTGAGTCTAAGAACTCTTTGCCTAATCTGAAACAATGAAGGTTTTATCTTATTTTTTTTCTGAAAGATTATAGTTTTACACTTTAAATTTAGAAGTGTGATCAATTTTGAGTTAATATTTATATGAGGTATGAGGTTTAGGTTGAGCTTTTTCTTTCTTTCCTTTTTTTTTGAACCTATGGATATCCAGTTGTTCAAAACGACTGTCTATCCTTCCTTCTTTGAGTTGCTTTTGCATCTTTGTCAAAAATCAGTTGGCCACAGGGATCCTGGGTGGCTCAGTCAGTTGAGCATCCGACTTCAACTCAGGTCATGATCTCATGGTTCATGAGTTCAAGTCCCATGTCAGGATGTGTGCTGACAGCTCAGAGCCTGGAGCCTGCTTCCAATTGTGTGTCTCCCTCTCTCTCTTCCCTTCCCCCACTTTCTCTCTCTCTCTCTCTCTCTCTCTCTCTCTTAAAAATAAATAAACATTGGGGCGCCTGGGTGGCTCAGTCGGTTAAGCGGCCGACTTTGGCTCAGGTCATGATCTCACAGTTCGTGGGTTCGAGCCCCGCATCTGGCTCTGTGCTGACAGCTCAGAGCCTGGAGCCTGCTTCGGATTCTGTGTCTCCCTCTCTCTCTGCCCCTCCCCCACTCGTGCTCTGTCTCTCTCTGTCTCAAAAATAAACTATATAAAAAATATTAAAATAAATAAATAAATAGATAAATAAATATAAATTAAAAAACCTTTTTAAACAATCAGTTGGCCATACATTTTGGGTCACATTGTCTTCATTATTGTAGCTATCTGGTGAGTCTTAAAATCAGGCTTTGTGATTCTACCAACCTTAATCTTCTTTCAAAATTGTCTTATATATTCCACATTCTCTAGGTTTCCATACAAAATTTAAAATCAACGTGCTTATATCTACCAAAAAAAGTCCTGTTGGAACGTTGATGGGGATTGCACTACACCTGTAGATCAGTTTGTGAGACTTGACGTCTTTGCTACTCTCAGTCTTCCAGTCCATAAACACATTATGCCTCTCCATTTATTTCTTTTCTTCATACATGATTTGTCAGACATATACCTACGTATTTCACTTTGGGGATATTCTAAATGGTACTGTATTTTAAGTTTTGATTTCCATTGCTAAAACCTGTTTTGTTCTTTGCTAGTATAAAAACCCAGGATTTATTTTTATGGGGCAACCCTGTATCTGTGCAATTGCCAAATTCCCTTGTTGATTCCTGAAGAAGTTTCTTTAAAATAATTTTATACTTATAGATGGACGCATACATATATTCATTCCTCAAGATTTTTCACATGGATCATCATGTAGCATGAAGTTTTGGCTTTAGGTTTACACTATAACTTTGTGAATAGGAGACTTATAATGATTTTCTCTCTCTCTCTCTCTCTCTCTCTCTCTCTCTCTCTCTCTCTCTCTCTCTCTTTTACAGACTATTCGAGGCGTTTAAAAGTTTTCTCTCTTCTTTAATTCTAAGGCTCCAAATCAAGTACTAACACTAGATAAGGCTTTGCATCTCCAACACAGTATTCCTAAATTGAAAATTCTGTCTCTCTCTCCTCCTTCATTTTGGCCCGATTGGAGTATCAAAGGTTATCCTGATGCCATCTGCACATCTCTGCAGAAAAGGCCTTCTGAAGCATCCAAGTTTAGAGATAAGAATTCATAATAAAAATAACTACAGAGGCCAGTCTTTCTCTCTTGTGAAAAATACAAGCAACTACAAGTTTCTTTCCAAATATAAAAATGTGCTTTGCATCCAATCATCAGATATTATTATAACTACAAATACACCAGCCTTTCTTCATGTTTATTCTCAAAGAGGTTCTGCCAACAGCAGAAATCATATTTCTTCTGAGATGTTCTCTTTAGAGGTCTTCTTTGCAGAGAGGACATTTATACATACATAAAGCTAATGGTTGTCTCTTCCATACACCTCAAGTTGTCTCTATGTACTTACCCAAACTTAGGACAAGCCAGCTCCTACCTTCTGGACAATTAAGTATTGCAGACGGAGAGTGGTTCAAATTTATTGCATTCGTTCATGTTTGAGTTCCTTGTTGAGAGGCATTCTCCCTTTGGAGGGTATCAGAATCCAATGAGGTGAATTTGGGTATGGTGGTGCAAAAAGCTGGTCATTGATCACCACCATTCCCTCCTTGAAAATTACTAGATAACATTTTCTATATTTGGGGTTGTATGGGGTTAGCAAGAGTATTTTTAACCTAGTAAACATGGTTGCTTATTAGGCTTTTCTTTCCCAACTGGATTAGTGTCATATTAAAAATCCCACAGGGGACATATACTATTCATTGGATCTTTGATATCTTCGCTGAAGTATTTTTATAAACTTCTGGATGCCAAGATGGGATACACATTAGTCTTACAAATCCCTGTACAGAAAAATGTTGGCACTCTTTCTCAATCTATGTCATCTACAAGAGTCAAATGAACTGAAGTACTGAACTACTATGTTTATTAGTTTTATATTTTTTTATTTTTTGAGTTTATTTATTTATTTTGAGAGAGAGAGAGAGAGAGAGAGAGAGAATCCCAAGCAGGCTCCACATGTCAGCACAGAGCCCAGTGTGGCACTAGATCTCATGAGCCATGAGATCACGCCCTGAGCCAAAATCAAGAGTCAGACGTTTAACTGACTGAGCCACCTAGGGGCCCCTATGTTTAAAATAACTTAATTCTATGCAGTCTTAATTTTAATAGACTTTTGCTGACAAAATCTTATGATTTTAATTCCGTTATCTCAAATTAGCTCATTTGACTCTGAGATAAAATTGATATCAGCAATAAACTCAAATGGATAGAATTGATTTTTAATAAGAAATTTTTTAAATTTTTTTTAATGCTTGTTTATTTTAGAGAGAGAGAAACAGAGTGTGAGCAGGGGAGGGGCAGAGAGGTACACACAGAATTGGAAGCAGGCTCCAGGCTCTGGGCTGTCAGCACAGAGCCTGATGCAGGGCTCAAACTCACCAACTGTGAGATCATGACCTGAACTGAAGTTGGATGCTTAACCTACTGAGCTACCCAGGCACCCCAATAAGAAAATTTTGAAAGGAAAACTGATATGTAAATAAGTAAAAGTTGATGTGCATTTGTATGATGTCAAAGTAGGACTTGGGAGGGGGGCAGATATTTTATTCAGAAGGTAAACATTACTAAAGACAATGCAATGAAATTGAGTTAACTGAATTAAAATTCATGATGCATCTCACAGAAATGTGTCAACCCACTTTCTGGAAAATTCCTATTTATGCTGGTTACTATACTTTTTAAATGAGCAGAATTATCGATATTTGCCTCCCTTCAATGTTAATGTCCTGAGACAAAGTCCAAGTTGCATTGCCCTAGTTCCAGCTTTTACTTATAAATCAAAATACACATCTATTAACCGAAACCCAGGTAACCTATATCCTCAAGTTACTGTGTGTCTTATCTGCATTCCACCAGAAAAGAGGAGATCAGAGTTTTAATTTTTAAAATGCAAAAAAAAATTAATCCGGAGTCATCAACCTGGAGTCAGCCTACATTCACCCCAATTTCCTAAATCTACTGGGTCTACATATAATGTTCTGAATAATAAGAATGGATCTTCAATCACAATGATAGCCTTGAAACCTTCCTTAATTATAAAGTCAGGCAATTTGGCACATTCCATGGGAGATGAGGAAGAGGGAGACATGTGCTATTCAAATATTAAAACAGGTGGCAGAGATGGTGCATTTGTGCGGCCAGGCCATAAATGAAAAATCGCTGTACCATTTGCTTAGTTTTGCTGTGCACCTAATACTGCTCTAAAAAAAGTCTATTTAAAAAATAAATAAACAGGGGTGCCTGGGTGGCTCAGTCGGTTGAGCGTCTGGCTTCGGCTCAGGTCATGATCTCACAGTTCCTGGGTTCGAGCCCTGCGTCAGGCTCTGTGCTGACAGCTCAGAGCCTGGAGCCTGTCTTAAGAGTCTGTGTCTCCCTCTCTCTCTCTGACCCTCCCCTGCTCATGCTGTCTCTCCCTCTCTCAAAAATAATAAAACACTGGGGCGCCTGGGTGGTTCAGTCGGATAAGTGTCCGACTTCGGCTCGGGTCATGATCTCACAGTACGTGGGTTCGAGCCCCGCGTCAGGCTCTGTGCTGACTGCTAGCTCAGAGCCTGGAGGCTGTCTTCGGATTCTGTGTCTCCCTCTCTCTCTCTCTCTGACCCTCCCCTGCTCACGCTCTCTCTCTCTCTCTCTCTCTCTAAAAAATAAAAACATTAAAAAAAATAAAACATTAAAAAAATTAAAAAATAAATAAATGGCATTTCCTGCTCATCTTTAGCTATCCCAAAGTTCAAAGAATCGGAATCAAACTTCCAAAAGTATATGCCAGTTCAATAGTGCTCTTCTTTTTCTCTCTGTGTTTCAAGTCAGAATGATAAATTACCAGCCCTCTGTGCTTTAGGTATGAGTCCCACATCAAGTGAGGCTGATAGAGAATGCTCCTGCAGGCTCACGTAGCTATACGGCACTTGGCAGTGACAAATACATTCAGCTGACAGTAATAGAGACTCATCAACACTTAGATGGGGAGCTTCATTCAGCCCACACTTAGTAGGAGGAACAGCTTCTAAAGCACTTTTTCATGCGCTCCTGTTTCTCTGCCAGTAAAGACAAAGTATTACAAGCATTTTCGACTACCTCATCAGCAGGTACAGAACATCTTCCTGTTTGCCAGATTTTGGAGTCAGATTTAGAAGTTTCAGTTCTGATGTGCCCTTCCTGCCCCAGTAGCTTATTATGCCTTCTGTTTCTTGGCATTGCCTCGCGGTAACCTGGGAAGACGCTTCTTATTAAAATGGGTATTAGTTAATGTCTGTGTAGGCTTTCAGACTTATAACAGTTGGGGGAAAAAATCAAAAGGCATGGAAAAGCAGAGAGCATTACTTCGGTAAAAACAAGAGGAAGAATAAGCAAGAATCTGGGGAAACCTATAGCCTAATGTGTAGGTATAAGTGGGGTTGCCTATATTCCTATAGTTGAAAAAGCCTAAAATAGAAAATGATCCACATTTTCTTTCTGTGGGATATTCTAGGGGCGAAATATTTGCCATTTAATTAGCTTTAAGGATGACAGTCAGAAGGTTGATTTTTGTCAAAATGCTCCAATCCCGGAGCCAGGCTGATTTACATAACAGCAATGCCATAAAGAGAGGTAAGACTGTTGCAACACTGTATGCTAAACTAAAACAATATGCTAGATAGAGGTGCCTGGGTGGCTCAGTCGGTTAAAGGTCCAACTCTTGGTTTTGGCTCAGGTCAGGATCTCACGGCTTGGTGGATTCGAGCCCCACATCCCACATCCGGCTCTGCTAATGGCAGTGCGGAGCCTGATTGGGATTCTGTCTCCATCTCTACCCCTCCCACACTCGCCTCTCTCTCTCTCTCAGAATAAATTAATAAACTTAAAAAAATTAAAAAGAATATGCTAGATAACTCTAAAAATTAGAAATAATTTTAAAGTCCTCTTTCTCAGAAAGCTTAAGAATGTGGAGGGAAATACAAAGAAAGGTATCTGTATCTTTTTCAGGCAGTCTAAAGGAATATAGCCAAAAGGAGGTTTCTGGCAGATGTTTTGCCTCCGCTCATTAATCTGGACAGAAACAGATTTTAGCAATTGAATTCTAGGTGGGTTTTCCATAAACCTTAAAACACCTCTCAACGTACTGTACTTATATTGCCATGCTAGGGTTGTTGAGAAAATATGCCTGGCATCCTTTGGAATTGGCAGAGCCGATGATTTTCAAAAGGGACTAAATTCCTGGCATCTTTCCTAAGCTTATTAAAGTGTTATATTTTGCCTTCCACGTGTCACTTTTTAACCAGAACGCTCTCGTAATTTTATCCTAACTCTATGACAGCTCCTGTGTTTTAAGACAGCCAGTATTATAATGTTTTGTACACATAGCAAGGGAATAAATGGTCCCTCCATGAATAATTTTCACTTTTGCAGGATGAAGTTATTAAGCAGCAAGCTTCAATAGACCTGCTGTCATTGTTTTAGAGATGGCAAAAAGAAATGATATTCAAGATGATATGTCTGACTGCCACGAACAGCCATTGCAATAATACTCATTCACTTCAGGTGAAGGGCCACAGATTTTAAAATCCATTCCAATAAATTGGGGAGGGGGAGAATCTGTTCTAAGTGAATAATTGTAAAGAAGCTTGGTTATGTTATGAGGTTATGATAAAAGCACAAAATGAACTCATAAAAGAATTCCCAGCCAAATACATAAAATACGGAGTCAAGCCTGTTAGAAAGCCTGTGTCTGGAGGAAAAAAGATAGCAGTTACATTAAAGATATTCCACATGGGGCAGAGAGTGATGGAAAGAGAGAGAGAAACAAAGTAGATAACCCGGTGAGTAGCTGTGGACTGCATTTGATCTACAGGGTAATAATGTATGGAATACTGAAGTTCTTTATAATGGAGGTTTTCTATATACCTATGATATTTACAATATGCAGTGAGCTTGAATTTCTCTTTTACGTTAGGAAGCAAGATAAATTCATGTGCTTCCAGAATTGCCCGCCATACTCCTTCTCAAAGAGCCACTGAGGGTCTCCTGGTTACCAGAGATAAAGTATCCTTTTAGGGACAAAAAATTTCCTTACCACTAGTTACAACTGTGAAAGTTTTCTGGGAGTGAGACAGGAGGTGATGCCTTTTGGTCCTTTTTCCCATTACCATTTTTCACTCTCCTCATGCTGTCAAAGAAATGAATATGAGATATCAGCATCTGATGAAGCCTTAAAACGTTGCTATCTTTCTCAAAGCTGTCAGTCCTTTAACTGAGGAACAAAGAAATAAGCAAAAAAAAAAAAAATCAAACTACAACCATGTCATCTGTCCAATTTGGGGGTCCAGGTTTATCCTTGGACAAGAGATCTGATAAAGTCACAAAGTCATACTACTCTCTCCATATCTGAGCAAGATGAATGGGCACACACTGACTAGTTCCACCCTTCTTTTGGCTACAAATGTGGTGGCTCTGATAATGCATGTAAGGAAAGCTGTAGTTCAAGGGTAAGCATCGGTACACACCCTGTACATATAAAAGGCAACATGGAAGCATCTTACCAGTCTAACATTAGGTACCTTATAAAAACTTGGGATGTCACAATTGGAAGGAATCTTGGAGATCACCTAGTTCAATTATCACATTCCTTAGAGATGGAGAAATTGAGGCTTATGGGGAATTATACAACAGAACTCTGCTAGTTAGCGCTAGATCCAGGATTAGCTCCCATATCTTGTGATTACTAGTCTGGCAAGATATCCCACATAACTAGACGGCTTCTCAGGTTCCCTCCCAATGTTGGGGATGATTACTTAAACATGATCTAAAATACAAACTTACGTTTATGGTATATGCAGTCTTTCTCTTGAAGATTAAAGAGTGCATATTCTGTTTAACTTTTCCTTTACTATTTTATTTTATTTTTTAAGTTTATTAACTTTTGAGAGAGAGAGAGCATGAGCAAGCAGGGGAAGGGCAGAGAGAGAGAGAGAGAGAGAGAGAGAGAATCCAAAGCAGGTACCACACTGCCAGGGAGGAGCCCAACAGGGGGCTTGAACCCACGAACCATGATTTCATGACCTGAGCTGAAATCAAGAGTTGGACGCTTAACTGACTGAGCCACCCAGGCACCCCTATTTTATTTTTCTTAAGAAGGCTTCATGCCCAGCACAGAGCCCAGTGCAGAGCTTGAACTCACAACCCTGAGATCAAGACCTGAGCTGAGATCAAGAGTCGCATGCTTGACTGACCGAGCCACCCAGGCCGCCCAAGAGTGCATATTTTGAGACTAAAGAGAACCACATGTTTTCCCTAATGGTTTTCTTTGACCACTGTATTTTCATACTCTAGAATTATTGAGTTGAACAAACCTTGATATTTAGTATTAAAGTGTTTCCCATTATTCACCTATTGATTCAAGTTTTCTTAATGGTATAATTCATTTTTATTTCAAAGCACTTTGGCCATGAACTCCCAGGAACAACAATATTACATTCTAAAAATAGGACAAATTTTAAATGCGTCATTTGTCAAAGGCCTATCTCAGAAAAAAAATTGATTTTTGAGTACCTGGCCATAAAATATTTTCCAATATATACTATTAGGGTTTAAGTGCAAAACTCTTTCAGTGCTATTTGTGTCTTAATAAGGACCCAAATTTAGTCTCTTAAAATGCATTAGTCTAATGCACATATTTTCATATTATTATTGTGTATACTTAGCATTCCTCTCTCCTCAGTGACACGGTACACTTCTCTAAGTGTAGTAAGCATAGGAATCACTTCATGGGGCCTTTCTTGTATTCTTCCCTGCATACAACACATGGCTGGGTACCTAGTCAGTGTTCCATATCTAGTTCTAGAGTGAACAGATTTATTACTTATGTCTAAGATAATAGTTATATAGTTTTCTTTGAAGGACACAGGCTTTAGAGACAGATAATCTTGGATAGGACGATACAAATTTACCAGCTGTGTGGTCTTGTAGAAATTACTTGACAAGGGCTGACACTCAGTTTCTTGCCTGCAATACTGAGAAAATATCAATGATTCTAACTGCCTTACAAGCTTGCCATGAAAGGAGATAACATTTGTGAAATATCTAGCACACTTCCTGCTTTACACAGTGGACATAAGCAATAAATGTTCACTCGCTTTTCTCTCCGTTTTTTTTTTTTCCTAATTAGAATCAAATAAGGACAGAAATGACCTGGAAGACCTTAACAGAAAGCAAACAAACAAAAAATCATGCCATGGAATCATGCAGAACAAATTACTTTATGGCAATTCATTATTTATACAATGAAGATAATATTATTATCCTCACAAAGCTAATGGGGAGATTGAGTGAGAATAATAATGTAAGTCAAGCAATTACTGCATTTCCCAGTTCAGACTAGAAGCTCAATACATGACATTTATTATTGGAATATTTTATTCAACCGAAGTTCTTTAGTATGAACTCAATTTTTAATATATTTGTCAGTTCTAAAATTATAATTCAGAGATAATATTGCCTAACGATATATAGATATTTAAATTTATGTTTATTTCTTTATTTCTGTAGACAGAGAGAAAGGAAGAGAGAGAGAGAGAGAGAGAGAGAGAGAGAGAGAGAGAGAGAGAGAAAGCAAGCCAGGAAGGGATTGAGAGAGAGGGAGAGAGAAATCCCAAGCGGGCTCTGCCTGATGCTTGATGGGAGTGGGGGGAAGGCTTGAACTCACCCACTGTGAGATCATGACCTGAGCCAAAACCAAGTTGAGGTTTAACCATCTGAGTCACCCAGGCACCCCACCTAACTATATTTATGATATACCCATGGCATTAGCTGTAGAGCCTGTAGATAATGTATTTACGGGTAGCTTTCAGATTTATTCTCAGCCTATGTAAGTGTGTCTTCTGTGCTGCTGTTCAAAAGAATCAGAGGCCACCGCTCAATAGACTGCAGAGAGAGAAGGAAGGGAACAGCACTGGGGCCACAGCAAGGAGAAAAGGGAAACACTGGGGATGAGAAAACTAACTAGCTTTCCAAACATCCACAAAAGCAAAGAAAATCATGTAGAGAACTCTTATGTCCACATTACCAGTTTCCACAATCATGAAACTTTTGCCAGCTTTGTTTCCTCTATCAAGTCCTAACTGTATGTGTGGGCATTGGACTATTTTAAATATAATACCAGACATCATGCCATTTCACCCACAAATACTTCAGGATGCTTGATACAGACTTTTTATTAACCTAAACACCATGCCATGCTGTTATCACATCTCCCCAAACTAATGCTATTTCCGTACTATCACCTCATACTCCGCCCATTATTAAATCGATCTGATTTTCTCAAAATATTTTTATAGTCGATTTTGTTCCCATCAGGATTCCAACAGAGTCTGTACATTATCTTTAGCTGTTCCTTCTCTTATGTGTCTTCTATTCTGCAAGAGTCATTTCCCTTTCTTTGCCAATCTGAGTTGTAATATGGGCAAATTGGTAATCCTCATTCAGAGATTTTGGCTGGAGCTAGAAATGCAGAAAGTAAGTGAGAATGGCTCATTGTAGATGCTCAGATATGGTGACCATTATTAGTTGAATTATTCAGTGAACACTAACAGACACTAAAAATAGTCTGAGTACATCTGCTGAATGGGAATAGAAGTTACTCTTTAAAACAAAAGGACAGGAAAACAAACAAAAGTCATCTTGTTTGTGTTGCTTAACCTTACTCATGTGTATCATCAATTGATTTACTGTTACACTTTCTGTTCAGAAGGTAAAGGAGGTTCTCTAGAGTCATGCAGGGCGCACCACTGAAATGGTTACTGTACTAGTGATAACACACACACACACACACACACACACACACTTCGGTTTATGTTTTTCCCCCAGAACTACCCTCTGGAGAAACTTAGCTTCAAGCTTTTATCCTGCAGCATGATCCAAGCTTGCTTTTCCATGAAAATTGTAGCTTCAAGGTGAATTTAGCTGATAAACCCTAAAATGATCTGTACTTTTCGCTGTTTAACACATTGGAACATTTTCCTTAACCATTCTTTATTGCTCCTCAGCTTCTCCAGGCTTGGCAGTGTGCTGGAGGGCATTCATCTGACTCATGCAGTTTGCTGCAAAATAAGGTAATAGTCACTGAATTGATAACTCCATTATAGGAACAGCATCTTTGAGGTAAGCAAAGTTCACCCCTAAAAGAGCAGTTGTTCTTGGACCACTAGCATATCACTTTGTACAGAAATTTATTCTGGAATTTACATTTTATTTTTTTATTTAATTTTTAACGTTTATTATTTATTTTTGATAGAGAGAGAAAGAGTGCAAACAGGGGAGGGGCAGAGAGAGAGGGAGACACAGAATCCGGAGCAGGCTCCAGGCTCCAAGCTGTCAGCACAGAGCCCAATGCGGGGCTTGAACCCACGAACCGTGAGATCTTGACCTGAGCCGAAGTTGGATGCTTAACCGACTGAGTCACCCAGGTGCCTCTAGAATTTACATTTTAAAAATCCACACTAGCATTTTGTGTTCCCTCAGTTTACAGCTCTTATTCAAGGTGTCTTATTTCTTCATCAACTATATCTTTTAGGATTAGTCTCCTCATCCTGGCATTCAAAATTCTCAAAAATTTCACCCAGAGGTGGAATTGCTGTGAAGCCAATTGAACTTAACCTGTAGGTACCTCACTTGCATTGGTCCCTTTCCAAGCTCGGGCAGGGCCTTAGCAATGTCTTCATATGGCCATGTATTTCTGAAAAGTTTGCAAAAGTACCATACTTTAACTATATTCACGTAGGACCACTGTTTCATTCCACTCTGATTTTGCCTCATGTCAGATGGCATTGGAGGGATCATAGTCATAGGCCTTTTTAACATCTGACAGAAGAGAAGTTGACAAGTTATCAGAAACTGACAAAGATAACATAAAATTCATAAGTTGCCATTATAATGTGTACACTGATGACAAATTTGTTAATGAGTGCCATCAATTCAAAGAGTGTCTAAGATTAGTCATTGCCCAAGAAAATCTGAAGTGTCAAAGAATGTTTCAGCTTACATATGAAAGAAATTCGATAGCAGTTTTATCAAATTTGACAATCCTAAAAATTTACATGACATTATTTATAATGAGTCGTGAAGCTGAAAGAACCATTATTAAGCTAGCAGTGAAAAAAATAAATTCCTATCTGTCACACTACAGGTTAAAAGCAATCATCTCTCTATTCTTTCCATGGACATTTATATTACAAAACCATTGTCTTAAGAAGAAGCAATCAACAAGTGTCAGGCAAAACTTGTATAAAGAAAAGTATTGTAGAGGTGTTCAAGCCATGATTTAATTAAAAATGTTATTTTTCTAGATTTAAAGCAAATGTTTGTCTGCTTTCTAAAACCTGAAGTTTGTTGAGATTGCTTTTCTATAATATTTTTGTTCACAACTAAAATTGCTTTCAAAATTTTATACTATATCTCTTAAAGAGGGCCCCAAATTATACAAGATTTAGAACCCACTATATCTAGAAGTGCCCCCAATCTGACCACTCATTACCTAGGTAAAATTGTCTCCCACTACTTCCCAATATGAACCCTCTGTTTTCATTGAACCAGCTTCCATTCCTGGTGATCAAGCCAGTTTCCTGGCCATCCATATTGATACCTGTCTGTACTTTGCCCAACTATGCATACATTCTTCTCCCTCCTTAAAGAGTTAACTCAACAGCCATCACCTGTGGGAAATTTTTCTTGATTTGATCCTTCCCCCTCAGATGCAGTTTGGTCACCCTTTTCTCTGAATCAGCTTTCCCTTTATATTATATAGGAGTCATGTACTCTAAGTCAATCCCTCACTAGATTGTGATTGTTCGCAGAGCAGGAGGAAACTTCTTTAGGGTGGTTTCTGCCAGAATGCCTGGTACATTATTTTATTTTCCTCACTGTAGGCTTTCAACTGATGTTGGTTGGATCAGTAGGTGGGTGTGTAGCAGGAGCCTATTTTTAGAACACAACTGAATTCCACCCCTATGAAGCTATTTGTTCCTGTCTACCCAAGCCCAAATTGATTTCCCCCTTTTTAAAAATTTCCTTTTGCATTATGTTGTGTATCTTGATCATTTATCGTATAACATCAATGAATATACTGTCTTCCCATTTGAATTGAGAGTAGGAACCATGAAATAGATTTCCCTGGGAATTCTCCTGGAGCCTTGCTATTCCATTAGATTGTTTAGCTGCATTTTTAAGCACATTTTACTTATTTCTCCACTATAAAATATTCTTCTCTTTATTTTCATTGATGATGGAATGTAACATTCACAATCACTGAGATAACTTTCCAACACCTGTATACTCATTTACTTATTGTTGTCTCTCAACACACTCATTTAAATATATATATAATTAAATATATATAGTCTTTCAACACATTTATTAAACATTTTTTTTCATTTTATTTATTTTAAAGGGAGAGAGAGAGTGAGTTGGGGAGGGGCAGAGAGAGAAGGAGAGAGAGAATCCCAAACAGGCTCTACACTGTAAGCCCAGAGCCCGACATGGGGCTTGATCCCACAAACTGTGAGATCATGACCTGAGCCCAAGCTCACAAACTGTGAGATCATGACCTGAGCCAAAATCAAGAGTTGAATGCTCAACTGACTGAGCCCCTCAGGTGCTCCTCTCAACACGCTTATTTAAAAATATATGTGTATGTATGTGTGTGTATACAATATTACATAATATATATATATATATGTATATATATATATATATATATAATTAAAAAGGAGACAGCTTAAATAGAAAGTCAGGATTGCTAGTCATATAGGATAGTTATGATTTCTAGCTTCTGCCAAATGCTCTAATCCCAAATCTGTTTCCTGTTTATGGAACTGGAATATTGCCAAATGTTAGAAAGTTGTTAAAGACTCACTAGCCTCAGTTAGTGACTTTCTCCTTAACATAATCCACTCATTCATATAAGTGATATTTGTTGTCTTCCTACTCAGTGCCTGGATACTCAAGGTATCTCGCCTCATTGGGACTGTAACTGGGACAAAACAGCAAGCAATACAAATAAGCACACAAGTTAATCAGAGTTGGAACAAATTCACCAAAGAAAATGAAATGGAGTTATATCAAAGAGAAGGAATGGGATGAGAGTCATTTTTCATTGGGCAATCAGAATAATAAAAAGGAGATTGCTAAGAAAATTGCTTTCTCCCTCAGTTATTATTTATAAAGGCCATGTCTGTGTGTCACCTAGAATAACCCATGCATAGCACAGATGTACATGTCTTACATTTTGACAAACAGTAGACCATATTTACATGCTGAAGTAAATAGATATGGATAAATGTCTTAGCTCTACCACTTATCAGCTGTGAAATCTTGGCCAACTTACCTAGTTTCTTTAAGCTTCAGTTTCCTTTTCAGAAAAAAAAAACTGAGGACAATCACGACAAAATAAAAAATAAAAACCAAAGGACTACTATAAAGATGAAGAGAAAGTAGGTAATACACTTAGAATCCTTCGCAAAAGTCCTGCGGCAATTTCACCATTTAACAATTGTAAGGTCCCTTTGCGAACTACAGGGAGCCTTTCGTGGTTAGAAATGGGCAAAGGTTGTACAGTTCCTACCCCCAAACCCCACCACTCAGTGGTATGCCTCACTGAAAATAGGTCTTTGACCAAATCCTGTCATATGTACAAATATTTATAAGCACAAAATCATTCATGACTGCATGTAGCTCAAGTGAATTTCCACCATGCACTGAGACACACAGACTGAAATTTGCAGAAACGGCTTACTCTAGGGCAGATACAGTGATATTCTTCCAGCAGGAGCAGCCAGTGTGGTGGTCTCATCAGGTGGCAGAGTCCTCTGTGAAGCAGAGGGACACAGAATCGATGGGGATGTGGATCATGAGTGTTGCACAGATGGTCTTAGGTTGCTGGAATTACCAGATTCTTCTACCTGATTCTCCTAAGGGTAGCTTGACCTGTAAATATTTCTAACCAGCCATCTCTCTTCAACTCTCTAGTTACGAAACATAGTTAACATCTCTTTTATAGAAAAAAAAATTTTTAGTATATTTATTTTTTTAGAGAGACAGAGAGAGAGAGAGAGAGAGAGCGCACAAGCATGAGTGGGGGAGGAGCAGAGAGAGAGGGAGACACAGAATCTGAAGCAGGCTCCAGGCTCTGAGTCAGATGCTTAACTGAGCCACCCAGAACCACCCAGGTGCCCCATAGTAACATCTCTTATTTTAATTACAAAACCTCTGTATCAATTTTGATAATAATATTGTAAATGCTAAATAATGATTTCTGTTTTGCTGATTCCAACTCCAATTACTTCAAATGCCTATTAACTGTCCATGCGGTGAAGCTGTCTTAATTTGTACATACATTTATATAATTCTGTAGATACTGAAGTAGTTTTAAAGTAAAACACTCCACTATATAACAACTCAATAATATTAGCTATTATTTACAGCCTAATAAATAGAGGTAGAACCTTTGTTGTAACAATTAGAAACCGTCTAAAGGAAAATTCAATTACCTTATCATTGGATAAGTACATATTTTTTCTATCCCTAATGATTCTGTGAAAGTAAACAAAAAAAGAAAACAAAGTAAACAACAGAAACAACCAAAAAAAAGTAAACAACAACGACAACAAAAAAGACTGATTAACTCCGTCTGGTTTACCCAGAGCATTAACCTTTATGAACTCATAAGCCATGTTAGACAAATAGCAGGTGCTTAATGTAAACTTACTTTGGGATAGACAAGAAATCCCAAAACATTGATTGTTGCTATTATAATGATGACTGCTTCTGTTTCACATGGAAAGAGAGAAAGAAAATTCATAGTTTTCCTTCATTTTCACTCCAGGTTTACTCATTTGTAGCAAAAAAGGCATGGTATACAACAGAAATACACGATGCACTCAATCCCACTCTGCCCCTTTGCTTCCATTTCCTTATTTGTCAAGCATGGCTCATACCCATTCTCCCTAACTGGCAGAGCGGTTTTGAAAAGAGAATGAAGTCGCTAGATGAAGACAGGCATTGAAAAATTTAAAAGCACTACCCTAATACAGACTGCTATTATTACTATTTTTCCTTTGGCTTGATTTTTAATCAGGAGGCATAGTAACATAGGAGCCAACCATAATTGCATTAGCGACAATAGTCCAATGAGACATCAGGGGATGGCAGAAGGCAGAGCACAAAGATATATCAGCATCCATAGAAGCCATTCATTTTTCATAAATGCCAAAGTAAAACAAATTTGTTCTTCAATGGAGAAGCTTATGGTGTTATTTATAGAGCTGTAGTAAGCTCTAGTTCTCCGTCTCCAACTTTCTACATTTGTATTTTATATTTATATTTAGAAGTCTAGCAGATACGCTTTCTTGATGTTTTTCAATTGTACTCAAATACACTGTTACAACCAATGCCGTAGGCTAGGTAGCTGCCTATATGCTGTGCTTCCAAAAGTGCAAAAGGTTCTTCTTTCTCTGATCATACTTCTATATTCCTAAACCGGCCAAGACCATTTGTATCAACTTATATGAGTTTTCCTAAAAAGATTTTGACTAGACTCGGGTGTTCTCTTACACTGGAGGAGAAATATATTAGTAACCATACTGTAGTGATTTATTGTGTTGTTAATGTAACGTCAATGTCCAGGAAGCAATGGAATGAGTAAAAACACGGAGAAAAAGCTCCAAAATGATTTTCTTTCTTGGTCTTGTGAAATATAAAGGAAGCAGAGGGAGAGAGGAGGGACAGCAGGGGACTACTTGAGGACAACAACAGAAGGGACAGAGAGATGGGGTGAACAGAGGATCAACCTGACATCCTTCACCACTTTGAGATACATTTGAAAACAGAGATGAGTAATCAACTGACTTGGCAAAAGCCAATTTGCCTCTCAGTTCCCATTGAGAGTCCTCAAGCATTCAGAGATAGGGAGGCCACGTCAAAATGAAAAATCCCCAACGGCAAATGTTACCTCATTTATAGTTCGGCCTCTGGCCAGCCTTGTAAAGAAGTATCGCATAGAAAATATTATTTCATTTCAACCTTGTCATGCTCTGTGTAAAGCTAGATATTCTTCAGTTCAAAAGCCACCTACTACTGGTTGGGCACTGTAATAAAATCTGTAATGGATACAAGTTGAAAAAAAGGGGGATCTTTCATTTCCAAGAACTAACATGTTTTATAATCCTCTCCTAGTAATGCTCAGTTGTAGGCACTTACATCTTCTCACTGCAGGATATGAAGCCATACCTGACCAAGGCAAAGGGTATATAAGGAGACACATCTCTATCACCAAGACTCTGAATTAATCCTGGTGCTATAAGTCAAATGTCTGATACCTCTCACCTTCTCTATGAAACCATATATATCCACTTTGTGCTATTGAGCTAGGTCTTGGTTTCTGGTTGTTAATTTGTTGACTGGAACTGAAGCCTTGTCTGGATCTGGAATACTGGATCCTAGAGTATGTTTGGGGCGTTGAAAAACTTTCCGCATATTGCCAATTATCTTTTTCTATATTTCCTCCGGAGTCTTGCTCAAAATTTAATATAACACCTATAAACACACAGTGCTGCAATAAATCTGAAATTGCCAACCACCACTTTCTGAAGCCTCCTGTTTCTCTGACTTTACACACTAGATCAGATTCCTTAGGACTCCATTGCCAGCCAAGATAAAGCACAAGTTAATCACATTTGATTGAATACTCTAATTTAAACTATTGACCATCCCTCTCAGGAATTAGTTTTAAAGTCATGTCAGCAAATCATCCCCCTTCTACCTGTTCACCTACCTTTCCCCACTAGCTTTGAAATTTAGCCTACCTGGGTATTGCAGTCACCTTCGTGGTTAATCATTTTCCTGATCATAGTCAAAATATATATACAAATTTTCAACTGTGTCCTGTCTGCTCTTACAATCCCAAAGTGCAAAGTATTTTTATTTTCTTCACATCTTCAAATCAGAAGATTAATTTATGACAGCATAGCCATCTGTTATTTCCAAGAAATATCTACAACGTATTTACTGACATCTTAAAAAGGTGAGAAGGAAGGAAGGAAGGAAGGAAGGAAGGAAGGAAGGAAAGAAGGAGGGAAGGAGGGAAGGAAGGAAAGAGAGTAGGAAGGAAGGAAGGAGGGAAGAGAGGAAGGAAGGAAAGAAGGAAGGAGGGAAGGAGGGAAGGAAGGAAAGGAAGGAAGGTAGGAGGGAAGGAAGGAAAGAAAAAGGCAGGCAGGCAGACCTCATTAAGCACAGTGAAAAATTCAGTATTCTGGAAGTTGGCTTACATTTCAAGTATATTTCAGAAGGAACATAAAAATTGTGCAATTAATGACACAAATGGGAAAACTTCTCCCTTCATGCAAACTTTCTTTGGTATTTGTCAGCTGGAAAGCAAAACAAAACAAAACAAAACAAAACAAAAAACACCGCTCTCCAACTGTTCAAGGAACATACTTATTATGCTGCGTAAGACACCATTAATGCAGAAATAAACATTTTTTAACATTAAAAATTTATATTTGTGATTTACATTAATTTCCACAGCATGGTACATGGCATTGTTTGCTGTTATGATTAAAGCACTTATCATAAAAACACTGCCCTAGATGGCAGGGGAGAATAAACTAGCAGAAGTAGGAGTACAGAACATGAAGGTGTAAATTGCCTTAAAAAGTCAAGTCTAGAAAAAGAGGTTAGAAAACAGATTTCACATTACTGTTTAGGATCAAAACTGAAGTCTAATTATAAGGTAATGAAAGATATTTTCTTGTGTGATACATCAACAGGCCTTGATGGCAGCTACCAAAATTGAAGTGTACCCAGACTTTCAGCAATGTGGATAAAGTTAGAGCATGTATTAAGGTGACTATGTGAAATAAACAACATGTGTGTTTTGGTTATGAGTTTCAATCATATTGGCTTACTGAATATCTCCCCATATCATTAAATGATGTGTACAAAGACAGAAACATACAAACAGACAAGAATACAAGTTTCCATTTGCATATGAAATTGTAAAGATATCAATGTTGATGTCATAGAAAATATTGGGGAAGTTTCACAAGAAAGATATATCACACGACTAAATAATTCATACTCTTTTTTTTATTTCACATCTTTAGTTTTTTTTCTCTTTCTTAAAGCTACTTAGTAGAAAGCTAAAGTAAAGATGGGATGTGAGAGCAACATTCAAAGACTGGAATGCCCATTTTAGGGTGGTAGCAAAGAAAACTTTACTTTCTTTATGGACAAAAGACAAATTATGACCATACGGTAACCAAAGCAGAGAGTGGTACAGGCTTTAAGAAAGAAAGTGGTATAAATTCAGTTTATAATATCACTCCTTCCCAGGGGGGACACAAAATGGGTAAAAAATTTAAATTTCATTGAAATTAAGACAGTATCCTAATCATATAACACAGCTTGGAAGAATACCATGCAGATATAAATTATTTCAAATAAATTAAAAGTATACACTAAGAATCAACTATAGAGAGGACAATGTAATTTGATGGGAATGCAAGGATAAGAAAGAACAAAAACCTCACTGCTGTTTCTCAAATTGGATGGCAGTTGAGAATATTATGTCAGCCAGGAAATAGAGGAAATATAATAATATTACCTAATGTTAAAATGTAATTAAAGTAGAAAATTGCTGATTTTTTTTATGGGCAAAACACTGGAATGGAAGATAGAAGTGAGTACATAATGGATAATGCCAAAAAGGATAAAGAAGAAAACCATTATGAACAAAAAATGATAAATACTCATAAAATGGGGATTCCAAACCTGGGTAACTGAAAGGCCTGATAAAAGGAAAAAAAGAATATAGCAACAACAACAAAATATTGTCAAGTAGAAAAGAAGAAAATCTGGCAGAAATGACAGAAGTCCTAAGTCTGAACAATCAAAGGGTTCACTCTTCCAAGAAAAGTATACAATGACAACACAATACAGAGGTATTCCTCATTATTGAACTTTGGACATGGAGAAGGACTATTGTAGACACCCTGGAATAAGAAGAAGATCACTGTTGCATGAAGATGTTCTTGGTGACAAGTCAAAGAATAAGTGGTTTAAAGTGGTTTGAAAACAGGTGCTTCAATTTTTGTTGGTCTGTTTTATTTTGTTTTGTGTTTATTTCCCCCACGTTAGAAGAGATCTCAAAGAGGTTCTTCCAGAGTTGGCACAGTGGCTCAATGATGTCCACAAGGATCTGGGCCCTTTATAGCTTTTCACATCGCCATCCTTAGCATGAAGACTTTTATCTTCAGTCTTTTCTCTCCTGGTCACAGGACTATTGCGTCATGTCTCATCAAGTCCTTACACAGCTACACCACCTCATTGTCTGTCTGTCTGTCTATCTATCTATCATCTATCTAGTTGTTTATTTGTCTAGAGGTTTTAATTTAGAAATACAAAGGATGGAGGTACAATAATATTTGGCATTTTTAAAATAATTTATTTTTAAAGTTTATTTCTTTATTCTGAGAGAGAGAGAGCGAGTGGAGGAGGGAAGAGAGAGAGACAGTGAGAGAGAATTCCAAACAGGTTCTGCACCAAAAGCATGGAGCCCGATGTGGGGCTCGAAACCATGAACTGTGAGATCATGACCCAAACCAAAACCAGAGTCCAACACTTTACCGATTGAGCCATGTAGGCACCCCAATATTTGGCATTTTTAATTAAGATTTGCTTTATTTAAGTTTAATGTTAATTCCATGCAGTGTTTACATAAGAGCAATACAGATTCTATATCTGTGGTTCCAGACAGATATCCAACAGTACAAATGAGTTTCAAGTTACATATAATGAATTAAAAAGAGTTGAGGGAGTGAAGCAGGGGGAAGGTCCCTGGGGGAAAGGGAAGGGGGAGAAACAAAGAATTGAATGTCCATGCAGACTTTTCCATACCACCTTCAATGCTCACCTGTTTGAGAGGAAGAGTAAAAGTAGGTGAGAATGAGATTCAATAGTTACTGCCCTATTACCAGCATCATGCTTTTTGGCAACATTTCAGTAAAACCATAACAACAAACTCCCCCAAATAACCTTAACCACCTCAAGCTAACACCCAATTAATTTTAAACACTGGTATGAATTTTGATTTAACCAATTTAAAAAAAAAAGGAAAATGATACCACTTTCGCCTACATAATGTGATGAACCTGTTTTTTAGATGCTTGCATCAGTTAGAAGTCTAATGACTTTTAAATGTAATTTCTGTTTCCTTTTTTAAAGTTTATTTATTTATTTTGAGAGACAGAGTTGAGGAGAGGGAGAGGGAGAGAGAGAGGGAGAGAGGGAGAGGGAGAGAGGGAGAGGGAGAGAGGGAGAGGGAGAGAGGGAGAGAGAGGGGGAGAGAGAATCCCAAGCAGGATCTGTGCTTTCAGCACAGAACCAGATGTGGGGGCTCGATCCCACTACCGTGAGATCATGACATGAGCAAAAACCAAGAGCCGGATGCTTAACCAACTGAGCCACCCAGGCAGGCTTCCCTGTAATTTCTATTTCCAATGGTGGTCTTGCCACATCTGGCAGGATGTAATGGTAATGCTGAAAAGGCTTCTGTGCAGTCCTGTTGGTGTCTTTAATGAATCTAAAAGCTGGAACCAGTAAAATTCACAGAAATTCATCCTTGCCTTTAAGAACTTTTGAAAAATGTTAAGAAACAACAACAATAACAACAACAGGGCAGAAACCTCAATTCTGAGACCAAATGTAAAAATCAGATTCGGTGTTCCTTAGTGACTCTGGGGGAATTTCTAAGGGTGGAGTGGGGGGGTGTAATGAGAAGGAGTAGGGTGGTCAGAGGTGGTTTCCCTTGGTGGCTTTTAGGTTTCATTGACTTTCATCTTCTACATCTTGCAGAAATTCTTTTTTTTTTAATTTTTTAATGTTTTTATTTATTTTTGAGAGAGAGAATGAGAAAGAGAGAGAGAGAGCGCGAGAGAGAGCATGATCTGGGGAGGGACAGAGAGAGAGAGGGAGACATAGAATCTGAAGCAGGCTCCAGGATCCGAGCTGTCAGCACAGAGCCTGACGTGGGGCTTGAACTCACAAACCCTGAGATAATGACCTGAGCCAAAGTCGGACACTTAAACAACTGAGCCACCCAGGAACCCCCTGCAGAAATTCTTTATTCTGCTCTTTACCATCACCCTGCATGTCTGAAGTCCATAGTGTCAGATTAGCATGTAACAACTGCATCCTGAGTATAGGGTTCCTAGAGCTTCTTTTCTGTAACTGTATCACCAAAAGCCACATTGGCCAACCTGCAGGCATGGTCAGAGGAATTAAGAATGTCACAGTAGAATACAGAAATTTTGAGAGCAAGATCTCAGGGAATGAGATACCATGGTCCAGTATCATTAGCAGCTTTAAAGCTTCTGGGCTATTCTCTACAGCCTCCTTCCTGTAGGAAATTCAACCAGATAACCCCCTTTCATTTTATACTAGAAAACCTGGGACTCGCCAGGGTTAGCTGCTGGAATGAGGTGTTTGTCCAGTGTATCCAAACTGTCATAAAAGATTGGCCCTAGCACAGTCTCAACCACTTGCCAATATTCCTGAATTATTTTTAGTTTATCTACTCCTTCCTGTTTTCTTCTATCTGCTCAATGCTGCTGATTATTCTCCAGAAGTTTCTTCTAGCTAGCTCCAATCACTTTTTTATATGCAACAGATAGGAGGCTTCCTTCTTTGACTATCATCTCAATATTCATCCCTGCTACTTTCTTCATGCATTCTACCATTTCATCCTATCATTAAGCCTGTTAGCCAGCTTCACCTGGGACACCAGATCTTCCCCAGCATCCATAGTGGCAGCAGTTCCAGTGGGGTCTATGTGACAGACCTAGCAAAATGCTCCTTATATCGTTTGAGCTAGAACAAGGCCACATTACTACACTATAGCTGTAAGGGAGTCTAGGGAAGTGAGGACTTGACATTCCCATGCTCTATTATTAACCATGGACTCTGATGGCAAATAAAAAGCAAAAGGGGATTGACTGATGTATAGGCAACTAAAAGTGTCTCCTAGCACTATCAACAATAGCCAAATTATGGAAAGAGCCCAACTGTCCATCAACTGATGAATGGATTAAGAAGATGTGGTATATATATATATACAATGGAATACTACTTGGCGATCAAAAAGAATGAAATCTTGCCATTTGCAACAATGTGGATGGAACTAGAGTGTATAATGCTGAGTGAAATAAGTGAGGCAGAGAAAGAGAAATATCATATGACTTCACTCGTATGTGGAATTTAAGAAACACAACAGATGAACAGAGGGGAAGGGAAGGACAAATAAGATAAAAACAGAGAGGTGAGAAAACCATAAGAGAGTCTTAAGTCCAGAAAACAAACTGGGGGTTGCTAGGGGAGGTGGGTTGGGGGATGGGTTCAATAGGAGAGGGGCATTAAGGAGGGCGCTTATTGGGATGAGCACTGGGTGTTATAAGTAAGGGATGCATCACTGGGTTCTACTCCTGAAACCAATACTACACTGTTAACTCTGAGAAATAATCCCACTGACCCAATCAAAGGAGGGATGCAGAGACTTGGAGCACAGTGAAGGAAGGCTTTAATCAATGTTCTTGCAAGAGCAGGTGTCTGATGGACAGGCACACTGGGGGCAGTTACAGCAGGCAATTTATCTTCTAGCACACAGGTCCTTCCCCTGGTTCCTCATTGGCTGAGTACTATAGAGGTTACAGCCTTTCCCAGATGTCACCGATGCCCAGGTAAGGTAAAACGTAGTCTGACTGGAACAAACGTACATTCCCTGAGGTGATGCAGAGACTTCCAGTCCCTTCTCTCTTTATTCTATGGCGCATGCTCATTGCAAAGACCCCAAAAATAAGCCCGCAAAAATAAGCCAGCGAAATGGAGAGGGGAAGAAGAACCAGGAAGTGAAGTGTCTAAAGGTTTGCGACTCCACTGTATATGTATGTGGGGGGGGGGTGGTTGGTACATATTTCTAGTAGGTTCTGAACCTACAGTTAACTGAACAGCACAGCTTTTATTTGGTATTTCTGAAAATGAATCATCTCCCTTACTTCTCATATTAACTAACTTGAATTTAAATAAATAAATTTAAAATAAAAAAGAGAAAACATAAATAAAAGTGTCTGCTATAGGCATCTACTAAGGGTAAAAAATGATTGGGCTATTCTTAGATTTTCAATAATACCAGATGCCAAAAATAAAAATTTTTTTATTTTTATGTATGTGTATACATACACATATGTGTATGTATAAATAATATATACATACACATGTATAAATGTGTTTACACATGTATATGTATATATAAGTACACAAATCATAAGTTTATATAATCTAATGAATTTTATACACAATGAACATATTTATAAAGTCACCCATATTAAGAAATAGACTATTACTAGCATCCCAGAATCTCCTCTTTTACCGACCAGCTCTCCAGATGTAACCATTATCTTGACTTCCAACATCTCTTACTAATTTTGCCTGGCTTAAAATCTTCTATAGAAATCAAATAAAAATTGTATATAAATTGAAGAATACAATATATATACTCTGTCTTGTTTGACTTCTATGCAGTCACTTTTGCACAAATGGAAGTTGAATTTAGTTCATGCTGAACTCTTTCCCCTATTGTAATAGTATTACTCAATAAAATCCATCCTTACCACTTTAACTAGTATCTGACTTTATTTAGCTTTCACAGCAATTAAGGACTTAGAGACTAGCCAGGCTACAGTGTTTCAAATTCCAGCAGAACCACTAGCTTGGTCAAGTACATAACTTCTATGTATCTCAGTTTCTGCATCTGAAAATAGTAATAATAATAATAGGTTTGTAGACAGGATCACATGAGCTAATCCACGTAATTAACTTACAACAGAGCCTGGCACTTAGTAAAGGCTACATGATGGTTTTACTACTACCACTGTTCCCCAGCAACGTGCTTCACAGAAATTGGTGGAAATTTGACATAGAGAGAAATACCTGCATAAATATTTGTAATATTTCTGTCAAAGAGTGATTTTATATAAAAGAGTCTTCATGGGGCACCTGGGTGGCTCAGTCGGTTAAGCATCTGACTTTGGTTCAGGTCATGATCTCACGGCTTGTGAGTTTGAGCCCTGGATCAGGCTCTATGCTGACCGCTCAGAGCTGGAGCCTGCTTTGGATTCTGTGTCTCCCTTGCTCTGTGCCCCTCCCCTGCTCACTCTCTGTTTTGCTGTCTCGCTCTCTCAAAAAATAAACATTAAAAAAATTTAAAAAGAGCCCTCATAAGTTAATAATAGTAATGTTTTGATAGAGATGTTTGTAAAAAGCAGCAACAGACAATTCATAACAAAAACAAAAATCTGTCAATAAATGTATGAAAAGCTCTTTGACCAAAGAAGAAATGCAAACAAACAAACGAAAGAAATACAAGAACCAACAGTGAGGTATCATTTACCTTTCTGAGTCTGGCAAAGATGAAAGAATAAAAGAAAATTAAAATATCCAATATCGGTGAGCATGTAGGAAAATGAATGCTCATTCTTGGTCTCTTAAAGTTTCAAAATAGTACAATTTTCCAGAAAGTTATCTGTCAATGAGTATAAAAATTTTATATATGTATATATACTCAAGAAATTCCCCTAAGAATATATCTTCATAAAATTATTGGGAAAAGGAAAAATATGTATAAAAATAGTAGTCTTTGAATTGCTTATAAATGCAAAAAAGTACAAATGCAAATGACCATCAAAAGAGGTTTGGTTAAATACATCGTGATATTTCTACATAAGAGAAGGTTAGAAACCTATTTACAAATGATGCTACTTTATTTAGTAAATAAAATTCATTGACTGGAGAAAATGTCCACAGCATGATAAAAGCAGGTTGTGAAACAGCATGTAAAATGTGATAGTTTTATCTCGTTGGCAGGATTTCACCGATTTAAAGAAAATCATCTTTTGTTTCTCATATTATTTGAATTTTTGTAAATATGTATTTTTTTAAGCTAAAAAAATTTGAAAACAATAAATTGGCTTGGTCTTAAGTAGTCGATGAGGAGCGAATATTGAATATTTAGGACAAAAGCGGTGAGATTAACATAGTTCAGTTAGAAATGTACCTGTGGTCTTAGGACAATTTGGAGAAACATGATATAGGCCCAAAATGTAACTTGGTTATTGACTAGGGCTAGGGACTACAATTATATATATATATATATATATATATATATATATATAAAATAAAGACTTCCTTGAGCAATGTCACTATTGGTGAGCCATGGCATTATTGGTTAGAGATTAACTAGAGCTAAATACAGACTTTGAGTGATTATAAAAGAAGATGATTGAGGGGCGCCTGGGTGGCTCAGTCAGTTATGTATCCAACTCTTGATTTCAGCTTAAGTAATCATCTCATGGTTCTTGAGATAGAGCCCTGTGTCAGGTTCCCCGATGTCAGCACGGAGCCTGCTTGGGATTCTCTCTCTCCTTCTCTGCCCTTCCCTGGCTTGCACTATCTCTCTCTCCCTCAAAACAAATAAATAAACATGAAAAAATTTAAATAAAAAAAGATGTATGTATGTAACAGTGCTTGTCAAATTTAAGTTGTAGCATGTGGAAGAATAGGAATATTGGCAGAAGTCGTAAACAGGTGGTTCACAGGCATATCCAGCTTGTAGATTGCGTTGTTTGGCCAACACAGTGTTTGCCGTTTGCTTGTTTATTTCATTTTGTTTTTAAAATATGGTAGATATTTTAAAATCAGAAAAGTCCACATAATATTTCAGACCAGCAGTTGTTTTGTATTTTTGTTTTCTTTTTTGGGGAAAAAAAAATCAGAAGGTCTGGCAACACTCATTCCTGCACCAGAGCCATCTGTCGGGTCTGAGCTGAGGCAGTCCCCTTTGCAAGAGGCATGCACTCTCCACTCAGCTTGCCTCCCTCCCTTATATCATCCTCATGGCCACGTTGGAATTTATGGCGTCTGCCATAAAACACACAAAGGCCATTAAAGAGGGCCCTTAATTGTCTGTAAAGATTAAAAGATGACAGTTTACTCTTTTGTAACACAGACATGACTGTCGCTGGGTGAAGACAGAAACCATTCAAGCTAACCCGTAATACATCCTGTCATTTTTTATTCCCTGACAAAGAAAATGCACTCTACCAGGAATATTTTTTTTCTCAGAGAGGGAGAGAGTGCACACATGTGTGAGCAGGAAGGGGGCAGAGGGAGAGGGAGGGAGGGAATCTTAAGCAGTCTCCATGCCCAGTGTGGATTCAGATGCGGGGCTTGATCTCACGACCATGAGATCATGGCCTGAGCTGAAATCAAGAGTCAGATGCTTAACCAGCTGAGCCACCCAGATGCCCCTCTACCAGCATCATTAATATACTGATATTTTGCTGATGGTTTTGTTCAGGGAATGGAGGTTAGGATTACATGACACCCTGAAGGAAAATTCTAAGAAAATATCAGTGAGGTATCTCTGTTGTTCTTCTAAAGTTCTCCTTCAACCACCATTGCCCTCATTCCCCCAGGCCCGGCTTTTAGCTGGTCTACCTTGCTGGCTTTGGCTTCCCAAATCAAGCACACAATACCTCCAACAATCCCTCGTTTTCCTATGCAGAGCAATTGCGCTCTTTCTTATTCTCTTAGCTTCTAATGTAACTCTGGTAACAAACACCCAACCTTAGGATCAACTGTCTGTAGAAATTACACGGTGATTACAAATAAATTATTTATCCCCAGTTACATATTTCCACTTTTTACACTTGTATTTTAATTCCTGCAAAGTCATGACTATTCTGCATCATTGAGACAGAAGTAGACTTAGGGGAAAAAAAGAACCACATTTTTACCCTGTGTCTGCCACTTGCTAACTGGGGAACAGGGTAAGTTGCGTATCTCCTGTGTTCTCTGACTTTTCCTTTGTAAGATGAGAATATAATAAGCACAGTTCCTTTCTAACAGGGTTATTATTAATATAAAGTGCAGTTTCTAGCTTGAAAACATGTAGAAAATAATGATTGTGATTTAAAAAATTTTTTAATGGTATCTTTGAGAGAGACAGAGAGAGAGACAGAGCACATGTGGGGGAGTAGGTTGGAGGCTTAACCGACTGAGCCAGCCAGGCTTCCCTGTAATAGCTTTCTTTTATTTTAAGTTTTTAAAATGTTTATTTATTTTTGAGAGAGAGTGAGAGAAAAAGAGAGAGAGACAGAGCGCGAGTGGGGGAGGGGCAGAGAAAGAGAGAGAGAGAGAGAGAGAGAGAGAGAAAGAGAGACAGAATCTGAAGCGGGCTCCAGGCTCTGAGCTGTCAGCACAGGGCCTGACACGGGGCTCGATCTCATGAACCATGAGATCATGACCTGAACTGATGTCAGACACTGAACTGACTGGGCCACCCAGGTGCCCCAAGACTATAATTTTTTAAGTGCATTTTCAACCTAACCCGGAAGTTAGGTTTTCACATGATGAACATCTTTTCCTGAACTCATGTACTCCATGCACCGTGTTGGATGTTTTGCAAACACTTCCTATTTTAATCTTCTCTGCAACCCTTTGAATTAGCAATGATGTGCATTTTCCACTTAAAGAAATGGACACTCAGGCAAGTTAAAAAAAAACGTGCCAGCGGCCATCTGTCTGAGTCAAAAGCCCATGTTCTTTCGATGACACTGCAGAGTCATCTGCCCATTAATGTGGAACTCTCTGGATGTGTCTGGGGAGGATTATAAAATTATTCAACTTTACAAAAACATTTTTATGCTCAGGTACACAGCCTTGGGGGTAAAAACGCTAAGCCAATTGAGGATATTTTCTAACAAGGACTAGTGTTTAACTACAGTATTTAGTGTAAATATGGTATTTATACAGCAATCAATTCTATTTACAAATAGTCTTATTCTATTCAGCATTACCTATCAACCAGTTCTGGCTTCTCGCAAACTAGGAAGCAACCACAGGTGATTAGGCTCCGGGGTTGGGGGTGGGGGTGGAAACAAACTATCAGTACATGTGATTTAAATATGCTGAAACAATACATTTTGGACCAAGAAAAAAAAAACTGATGGAGCTAGTGGATGTTGTGCAGGTAGGAACTGCATTTAAAGCCCCCAGTGACCACCAACTCACCAAGCGTATCTTTTGTTCGGTTTTCATTTTCAAATGGTCTTGCGCTAACATGGCAACCCCTGTCTCAGTGCGTCCCTGTCTCCTCTGTTCTTTGGAGAGGTTCTTGGCAATGCTCTTCAAGGGACAGCATTGGAATGGGACAGAATGATTTAGCAAAAAGCACTGAAAAGAGCTCCTCTTGGTGTTTTCCAATGTTACAGAAGAAGGCGTTTTGAGAAAAAAAAAATTAATGTTCATTTCTACTCACTAGGTGAGAATTGAGTTTCCAATTTGATTGACAATGTTGTGATAACAGAATAAAATTAAGTTCGTATGCTAATAAGAGATGTTTCTTATTTCATTCTTCTGGTAATATTTCCAAGGCTCTCAATTCTATTTTGGCTGAAAGTAATAACAGAGAATTAAATGCTAATTTGATTTTGCC
Organism: Cryptoprocta ferox; assembly: GCA_028646485.1. Lineage (NCBI taxonomy): Eukaryota > Metazoa > Chordata > Mammalia > Carnivora > Eupleridae > Cryptoprocta > Cryptoprocta ferox. The sequence continues at coordinate 30,871,467 of CM053579.1, forward strand.
CACTCTACTATCCACAGCCAAATATTTTCCTAGGCACTTCTCTTTTGGATATAAACTAAGTTTCTTTGATCTTAAGAAGACTCTAGAAGATAATATCTGGGGCACCTGGGTGGCTCAGTTGGTTGGGCATCCTACTTCAGCTCAGGTCATGATCTCATGATTCGTGAGTTTGAGCCCTGCGTCGGCTCTGCGCTGACAGCTCAGAGCCTACAGCCTGCTTCGGATTCTGTGTCTCCCTCTCTCTGTAACCCTCCCTCTCTCTCTCTCTATGTCTCTCTTGCTCTTATGCTCTCTCTTTCAAAAATAGTTAAAGAAATTAAAAAATAAAAAAAGAGATATTATCTTTGGTCAGCCTACTAGTGCTGTAAATTTGTAAAAAAAAAAAAAATGGCCCCAAATTCAAGTTAAATATGGGAAAACTCCCAAGCACTCACTAATTCAGTAATTACGGGGCTGTATAGTCCTGAGGCCTATGAATTTGGCAATCGGCAGGATGGTAGAAACAGACCTGATGGTTTCTTCTGGCCAATTGAGCTGTTGGCCATATCGTCTCTACTTTCCTCAGGCTTGAGGCTAGTATATTGTTAGAGAAAGGAACAAACATGATCAGCAATGGTGACTTCTAACTTGTTGAAAATGAGAAATCTATAGGCCTTCTCATGGGGGGGCCTCAAGGACATATGGAGAAGCTAGAACTTACAGGGAAACTGTCTTATATATGCTGACAGTAACAAGAGAAAAGCTGAACTCTGATTTCTAAAACAAGAAAGTTAAAAGAGCTGTGGACGTTCTTATTTTCTTTAAAGATAATGATAGTTTAAAAACAGTATTGTCACAGGGATAATGGTCTCCTATAGCTACGTAAATGTCAAGGGGAAGTCAATATACCTATTTCTTGAAAATATTGGATTGATCCTTTGTGAAAGTTCAGTACAAAGAACACTATTATGCCAAATAATAGATGTACACCAAGACATTTTATCTGAAGTACAGAGGTGTGGTTGAATAACAACTGTACCGTAGTCTATTAATAACTACCTTTTTTTTAAATACAGAGGAACAAGGAATTATTACCTGCTGTGGCAATCAATTAACCCTGGGGAAGAAAAACAACAGATTCAGTCATTTTGTGATTATTCTCATTTTAGGGCATCTTACATATATTAAGACAAGGTATGACTGTAAGAGAGTAAGACTAGTGTTTAAATAAACACATGGCCTTATTAAATTTCAGTGAATTTTGTCTTCTTCAGTGTAATCATCTTGGCTTTATATGTGATACCTATTGGTTCCAAACTGTCCAGGACAGATAACCCAGATGTCCCAAAATTGATTATTCTCAATAAAGGTGATTTATTCAAGGTAGAATGTGACAGTACTTAATCAGAATAATTTTTGAGACATTTTACAGAAATCAGAAAACAATACTCGATTGAGTCATGTGTTGTTTTGGAGTTAGGCAAATATGGTTACAGAAAAGATGTCATTATGCTAGCAACGTGTGGAATTCTGGCAACTGCCACCAGATTCAGCTTATGAGTCACACAAGGAAATCACTGTTATTACTTTATCTCACTGTGAGATATGTTCCTACAGCTGAGCAGAATAGCATCTCAGCATCCCATTTTCTCTGCACAGGTTTCTTAAGCTGACTTCTGAGTACAGTGCCTCCATATTAAACTGACGGACTTAAATGTTAAAAAGAACATGATTCCCATTCTTAGTGGTTTCCTTACTAAGGTGTTTGAAAATGTTGAATTCTGAGAACAGTAGTATAATGAGGTATAGGATTACATTATCACATAACATATTACATTAAATGCATTGAAAGCGTTTATCCTAGGGATTGAAAATACCCTCCTCATTTTCACAGGTAACTTTCCTAGGGAACCAATCCATTAATCTAAAATAATCGAGTGATCTCTTTGTGCCTAGAACTGTGGTAGGGTGCAGAAAGGCACCATCAGTTCTAATTTTAATAGTGGAGAGTAGATGAACTAAGAAATTAAATCATTAGGCTGACTTCACATAATGACACATTGGTAGTTCCAGCAGAGAAAGCTAGCTTTCTTAATCTGGACTCAGTGATCTTTCATGAATAACTCTGCTTCCTCTTTCTCATTCTAAATGTGTGTGGCCATTGCTATGTATGCTCACATGCATGCACACACGCGCACGCACACACACATCATTTGTAACCTTCTTTTCTAAAATATTTAAAATCATGACAGCAAACGGTCTTTGTTCTGACCATGTTATATCTACTTAAGGGAGCTCAGAGTGAAGTCTGAGGATGTGAGATGTAGGGAGAGAGAATGAAATCATAGCATGATTTAGGATACATCTCTTAAAGAAAATTTTAAAGGACTGCAAATCCACAAATCACCCGATTGGGCTCACCTATTTGAACAAATAAGGATAATAGGTCTCTCCTACCTGAGTTGAGACAGGAAGAGGGAGTAATGCACATAGAGAAGATACCAACGGATCAGGAGAGAAAATGGAAAATGCCAGACTCTAAGAATGTTACGCTTCTAATTTGCTTACCTATGGCTTACAGGCACCCTGACATATCTCGCACTTATGCTCTGAATTCCTGGCTGAGGGAAGAATCAGTTATGCATCAGTGAGGAAAGGTAGGGAGAACAGTTGGGGTGAAAGATTCAGTCCCATAATGTCAATCTAATGAAAAAGTCCACATAAATCTGAGGACAGGGGTGGTAGAATTACCAAATTTTCTGATGTCAAAGGAGTCTCCTGCTAGGTTCTTCATTCATTCTTTCATTAAACAATTATGTGACCTATATTCAGGTCACTGTGTGTGCATTAAGAATACAGTGATAAACAAATCAGACCTGGTTACTGGTCTCATGGAGCTCACCATTATTGGGGAAATATCATTCTAAACAAAATCTCCTCCCAGCCCAGAAAACCTCTCCACAAAAGTAGCAAAGAAAATGATTTTATTATTGAGTAAGGAATAAATAAGAATGCAATGAACATTATAGGTAATGCACTAAAGACGTTGCTAAGACAAGAAGAAATATCACTCTTTTATATAGCTAAATAGATACAACACACTAGTTTCATGACATCAGGATGCCTGGGTGGCTCTGTCAGCAAGGCATTCAATAATTTTTTTTAAATTTTATACAGTTTATTTTTGAGAGAGAGAGAAGAGGGTGTGACTGGGAGAGGGGCAGAGGGAGAGGTCGACACAGAATCTGAAGCAGGCTCCAGGCTCAGAGCAGTCCGCACAGAGCCCAATGGGGGGCCTGAACCCATGAACTGTGATCTCATGACCTGAGCCAAAGTCTGATGCTTAACCACCTGACCCACCCAGGTGCCCCTTAAGCTTCTGACTCTTGATCTCAGCTTAGGTCATGATCTCACTGTTCGTGGGTTCAACTGACAGCAAAGAGACTGCTTGGGATTCGTGGGTTCAACTGACAGCAAAGAGACTGCTTGGGATTCTCTCTCTCTCACTGCTCCTGCACCACTCATGCTCTCTTTCTCTCACCCAAAATAATAAACTTAAAAAAATTTCTCCTCTCTTTAGGATTGAGGTAGGTTTGGCCCTTTGGAGTAAGGTGGCTGCTGAATTTAGGCCTATATCCTCCTAGGACACTGGGAGATAGGGCTTTATATTCTTTGATGATTACATTTCAACAAGATGACTCTCAGGTCCTTGAGGAAATATTCCTGAGTGGTGACACTGACAAGAGTTTTATTTAGTCTTTAAAAAGATTTACATATGTTTGAAGAGGACTGGGAAAGAAATCCTAAAAGAAAAAGGCAGAGGGGAATTTCTTCCCTTCTTTTCAATAGGGAGAATTTAAGTCATTTATTTGCATTTGCATTTGGTCTTACACCATTAAGTGGGGAAAGATAATAATAAATAAAATCTTGAATAAAGAGTTATATATTCTGATAAATTCTATGAAACCAGTATTTTATAAGAGGAAATAGGAAGTGGGGAGGCTTAATGTAGTATAGGAATTGCTCCCCAAAGAAAGTTATTTTTATGATGCATAAAATATGTACGGGGCACCTGGGTGGCTCAGTTGGTGGAGTGTCTGACTTTCGCTCAGGTCATGATCTCACGGTTCTTGGGTTCGAGCCCCCTGTTGGTCTCTCTGCTGTCAGCACAAAGCCCAACTTGGATCCTTCTCTGGCCCCATCTCTCTCTATCCCTCCCCCACTCGCATGCACACACATTCTCTCTCAAATATGGATAAAACATTAAAAAAAAGAGATGCATCCTGAGCATTGAGTAGAAGTTAGTTTCTTGGTGAATAGGAAGAAAATTATTATTCCAGGAAAAGGCAACAATGTGTGTGAAAGTTCTGAGATGGGAAAGAGACACTGTCCTCAAGTAACTAAAGGAAGACTATTGCTAGAGCAAAACGAACTAGACAACAACTGACATGAGGATTGCATACATGGGTAGAGTTACAGTATCTCTAAGCCAAGGGATATGTCGAAACAAGGGAAACATGACTGTCCTCTGAGATTGAAGTTTTAAACAAGGAGAGTAGAAAGTTGTTCAGGCCACCGAAAGAAAGAAAATGACTCCAGGATTTGCAAGCCTGGACAGGGGCTTGTCGGCAATTAGTATTACACCTAAAGAAAGGAATTGGTCAAGATTACCATATTGTGCACTTCAAAATTGGTCAAGAGAGAAGATTTTGTGTGAAATGTTCTTATCACAATAGAAGATGAAAATGTGGTGCCTGGGTGGCTCAGTTGGTTCAGCCGACTCTTGGTTTCAGCTCAGGTCATGATCTCATGGTTGTGACTTCGAGCCCCGCTGACAGTGCAGAGCCTGCTTGGGATTCTCTCTCTCCTTCTCTCTCTGCTCCTCCTGCGCATGCACACTCTCTCTCTTTCTCTTTCTCAAAATAAATAAACTTTAAAAATGAAAATGAAAAGAAATAGAGAAAGCCACACCAAGTCATATCAAATCGAATTGCTTAAGAGTAGTGGCCAAGAGAAACTCTTACAAGCAACCAAAAAAAAATGTACAGACCAGCAGAGAAAAGGAGGATATCAGGTCTCTCATTAGAAACAATACAACGAGAAGATAGTAGGGCAGCTTTATTAAGGTGCTAAAAAAAAATTGGCCTGGACTTCTATAACCCAATGGAAATATCTTTTAATAGGAAAGGCAAAATAAAGACATTTTCAGAAACAAAACAATGAATTAATTGCCAACAGACCATTCATATAAGAAATGTTAAAAGAAGGTCTTAGGCCAGAAAGAAACTTACCAGATGGATATACACGTTTATGTGAAAGGAATAAAGAGCATTGGAAATGGTAACCATGTTGGGTAAATATATACAATTATTTTCTTATTATTTAAATCTCTTTACAATATAACGGACTTTCAGCGAAAAAAGAAATTAGGAGGGTTGACATGTAAGATATAACAAAAATATCACTAAGACAAGCAAAGATAATCTCAAGCAAGTAGTATTTGGAGTGCCCAAAGATAAAATATTTTGTCCCTCTGGCAAGTACATCCTTATTATAGGACTACAATTAAGTAGAAAGCCTAATAAACTTTTTTATCCTAAATGCAGATTTATCAATTAAAATGTGGATAATAGGTATTCCATATAGGAGAGAAAATAAAAGGGAGAGAGAAGCAGAGCCCTGTACCACCTGACAGTTCTATTTCTTAATATCAAATTACTATAAAATATTGAGTTAAGCTGTGAGTTTGTTCTGTTGAAAATTCTTTCATGTCCACCAAAGCTAAAAATCTGTAAGTGCCTACTAGGGCAGCTCTGGGGTCTTTCTCTTCAACTGCTATTCAGTTTCCTCTGGAAACTTCTATAGGCTAATTGCTCGTCATGGGTCTATTCACTTATTTTTCTTCACTTATAGGTTTTCATTCATCTTCTTTCTTTATGTTGTTTGCCATTTATTTTGTCATGTAGATCCTTCTCCCCCAGCTGCCTATAAAACATAATGCTTGCCATCTTTACCCCATATCTAGCCACTGCTGAAAATATAGATGATATAAAAGAATTACTCTAAAAATATTTAGAGAGTAATGAGTTCTTACCAGTTTTGTTTTCTTTTTTCCTATCACCTGGCCCCCACTGCTTACTGAAGTAAACAGGGGGATATGACCGACTCTCTAATAGTGCCCTTAAGGACTCTGACTTGCTTATGATCTCAGGAACTGACATCTTCAATGACTCCCTTTTTAAAAAAGTTTTTATTTTTTTATTTATTTTGAGAGAGAGAGAGAGAGAGAGAGAGAGAGAGAGAACACGAACAGGGAAGAGGGGCAGAGAGAGAGGGGGAGAATCCCAAACAGGCTCCATGCTCACTGTGGAATGCTCACTGTGGAGCCTGACATGGGACACAATCCCATAACTGTGAGATCATCACCTGAGCCAAAATCAAGAGTCCATTGCTTAACTGAGTGAGCCACCCAGGTGCCCCTCCCTGACTCTCTTTTTGAACCAATTTTTGCCTCAATTATGTGACTCTAGCTAAGTGTCAGCACACAGTATGTAGCAGTGTGGTGGGCAAGTATGTATGTACTGTAGTTAGGCTTCTTAGGTTCAAATTCAGAGTCTACTCTTGGATCTTGGGCAAGTTACTTGACCTTTTGTACCTGTTTCCTCATCTGTAAAATAGGACTAGTAATCTTATCTACCTCATTGAGGATTAAACAATATAAAACTCAAAAAAATATCTATAAAGTACTCAAATGACAGCTAATACCATATTTTTCTATACTTATCATTCTATACTAACTTTGCTCAGGTAAGACAACCAGCATCCTTGTGGAAGCTATGTCCCTAGGAGGTAATCAGGTTTTGATAATACCTTTTTCTTTCCAAATGGCAAGGAATAAAGCACCCCCATTATTTGTAATACCCCATTGATTTACATTAGAAATGGTAGTTTATATAGGCTGTGGCATAGAAAAAGATAACGTTCAGGATCTGGGTAATTAGTTATGGAACTGTAGGGGATGGAAAACTTTTCTTCTACTCTCTTAGGTTCGTGATTAGGAGTTGCAAATTAAACTTATAAAATACAGATGAATAGGGGAAAAGGCATATAAATTTTAATTTATCTGCACAGGGGCTTCACATACACAAAAAAAGTAAAAAGATCAAAAGAAGTGGTTAGACTTCAGGGTTGACATACCATTTTAGCAAAGGGCAATAAAACATGAAGAAGTGACTCGACAAAGAAAAGGGAGTCTGGGCTTCTAGGAGTAATAACGGTGGCAAGGAAAAAATATGGGGAAAATGAATGGTAGGTGAGGGTTATTTAGTAGGATTTGTTCATGCAGGCTCATCTCAGTGCTCTCTCCATCTCTGGTATTAAGAGTTGCTCTCTTCTTCTTGGCATGGGAGAGGGCAACATCTTCCCAAAGAAAACTTATGCCCTGATCTTAGATAGATAGGGGAAGGCCAGAAAGTGCTTCATGTATCTGTTTTTTTTTTCCTCAGTTGCCTTCAACTCAAAATAATCCTTACACCAAAGCAGCATATCTTGATGTGTCATATTCTGGATCAGCAAATAGTTTTTGAATGCCAGCTATATGCCAGGTGCTGCTCCAGGCACTAGAGTTCATGGAGTTTACCTTTCGGTTGGAGAGACAGAATATAAATAAACAGAAGATACATGTGATGTTGGATAGATAACACAGAGCAAGGGGACTGACAGTGATAGGATGGGAATACTACTTCAGATATATGTACTTTCAAGAGAGTTAACTGTAACTCCAACTTTTTTCTCCCATCACAAGAACACATCATAGTGCAAGCTTGAGTGACATTGCCATTGGGATCATCTTCTTTTTTTTAATTTTTATTTATTTATTTTTGAGAGAGAGAGAGAGAGAGAGAGAGAGAGAGAGAGAGAGACAGCAAGTGAGCTGAGTGGGATGGGGGCAGAGAGAGAGGGAGAGAGAGAATCCCAAGTAGGCTCTATGCTGACACAGCGCAGAACCCAATGTGGGGCTCAATCCCATGAACCGTGAGATCATGAGCTGAGCTGAAATCAAGAGTCAGATGGACGCTTAACCGACTGAGCCACCCAGACACCCTGGCATCATCTTCTGTCTAATTTACCTTACCTCTAAATGTAAACCTTTTGGAAAATTTAGACTAAGCATAGTTAGTAATAATGTGAACGTGGAGTACAACTGATTGCAATATTTTTGGTCCTAAGTATCTGATCCTAAATTCCTGGAGATCATCTGTGCTCCATTGCCACACTGACGATCTCTCTGTCATCCTTACCCAAATTATCATCCATTCGACCTTCCATTGCATATTCGTTTCTGAAGGGATCCCCTTTACTCTTGGCAGAGGCACAAAGCAGAAATGATTAACACAAGCTCAAGGAATGATCGATTCTTTTCTGGCTCAGTTACAAGCTATTCCTACTTCCTCTTGTTCTCATGGAAGGCACTACTCCTTAAGTGTTCAAGGGAACGATGTTTGGAAAATTGTTGTTAATAGTTCCCTCTCAGAAAAACAAAGCATCATCATCATCATCATTTTCAATAGCAACAGCAAAATATTCACCTAAGGTACCAATACAGACAGTTTTAATCTGGGAGGTCAATTGACTTGCTCAAAATCGCACAAGTTAATGGCAAAGGTAGAAATTGAACCTACAGTTCCTCATTTGAAAAGATCATGCTGAACTTTGAAACAGAACTGAAAGAACCTTTAAGGGATAAGAAATGAAAACAAAAGAAATTTTCCTCTGAAAAATTCTGGCACATAATAGATTCCTCTCGGTATGTGCAAATATAACAATCAGGATGGGATAACAGAATTAGATAAGGCTGAAAAATTCTGCTAGTCCAGGTGTCACTTTACAAGTGGAAAAAAAGTGTTATTTTCAGCCTGACACAAGATGCTTCACATCCTCAAATCCTCCGTCACATCTGATCCAACTAAAGGCACGGCCAAGGTCTTTGTTTTACCAAGATAAGGGTGTCGCCACGGAAGGTTCACATAAAACTCTATAGAATCAAAATGGCCAGTTTCCTCATGAAAGGGAATATGAAATTACTTGGATCTATATTTAATTTCAGATCTCCAAGTCACTGCTGATAAAGGAATCTTTAATCTCCAACGTAGGAGGACTCTGTATTGCAAGCACAATTGAAATCTATCCTCCAAACTAGCTCTTTGAAAAATGCAGCGTTCATAACCTTACCAGCATTCAGGGGGATAATTTCTTATCACCTGCATTATCAGCTCTGTCCCTTTTATTAGAGAATCTGCCAAAAATGCAGTCTTGTAAAATGATTATGATTTTCATCTGTCTGGTGATTAGAAAAGGAGCCCAAATGGTTTTGATTGCAGGCAGAAATGCTTGCTAAAAGTCATTACAGCTTTTGCTTCTCATCCTCTTAAATAAATTAATAACATTTGGTGAAGAAAACCCCCCTAAGGTCTCAATAGTATTTCTGTAACACCGAAGTAGTCTCAAATAATTAACATGCTTGGAAACAGTTACTTTTTTCGAATTGCTAGGAAAATGTCTAAATGTCAAATAGCCTTGTCCTTAAAAGACCTACTAACTCTTAGTCAACCTAGTCAACATGTAAATATATTCAAGTGTGCATGTGAAAAATATACACTATACACACAACAGGATTCTTGTATACGCACATCAAATGGCACCCACAGTTGAGCATTTTTCTGAATTGTCCCCAGTACCACCAAAAAGAGAAGAAAGCATCTGGGGTGCTCAAAGGCATCACAACAGTTAGGAAAACTGTATCAGTACAAAGCACGTAATACTCCATCAAGAGGTGCTATGCCTGCATGGGCTGAACATTATTCACAGAGAGAGATTTTTTTCTGATGAATTTTATCTTCTTACTGTTTCTGAAAAAGGAGGATATAAGATGAATAGAGACTGAGGGGACATGCTTTCTAAATATTTTGGATCTTAAATGCGTGCAGGTACGTAGACACACACATAGACACGCACACACACATGTGCATGTACATTTGCACCAGGCTCAGTGACATTGTAAAGGCCATAGGATGTGGGCAGGTGTTGTTTCCCACTTCTCTCGGAAGATTGTTGCAGAGACAGTATGTGCTCTGCAACAGGTACATTCCATCCAGAAGAGTTTAGTGTGGAGAAATGGGGAAGCAGAAAAAAATTAAGAGGAGTGGTGGGGAAAGAAATCCTATTCAGAGACAATCGGACCCCACTGCTCTCTGATGCACACCACTATCAGCAATGCATTCTCCGAGTATATCAGACTCTCCTCGATGCTAAGAAACAGGGTATATTTAATGAGGTTCATTAACATCCTCAGCATGCATTTCTAGACACATAAAGTATCTAGACTATTTTGCATCAGTGCTAGATTTTTATGCTTGCAAGCCTTTAAAAATCAACTATTTTCGCCTATTTTCGATTCTACTTGATTGGTTTGTTAATGGTTTCACTCTTTTGTTTAAGTTTTGCTTCAGCTGATTTTCTATACTCGATATTACTTTTCTTGAGCTCTTCTCCCCTGTCTTCATCTGTCTCCTGAAAGGCTGATACACTTAATACTGTCTCTTCTCGGGGCGCCTGGAAGGCTCAGTCGGTTACGCCTCCGACTTCGGCTTGGGTCATAATCTCACTGTTCGTGGGTTCCAGCAATGCAACGGGCTCTGTGCTGACAGCTCGGAGCCTGAAGCCTGCATCTGATTCCATGTCTCCCTTTCTCTCCCACTCGCACTGTGTCTCTCTCTCTCTCTCTCTCTCAAAAATAAATAAACATTTAAAAATTTAAAAAAATATATTTGAAATACTGCCTCTTCTTGTTCTGGAGTTTCAAGAAGAGGAATGAGTGTCTGATGTGCTGATTTGAATAACACCACCCTCTGTGTCCTCCCCAGAATATTTCTTACTATCTGTCATGCTAATGGCCTGTGGCCTCCCAGAGAACTATATATCCTAAATAAATAAATAAATAAATAAGAAATACATAAGACCTTCTGGGATTCTTTTTTTAAAACATAATTTATTGTCACATTGGCTTCCTACAATACCCAGTGCTCATCCCAACAAGTTCCCTCCTCAATACCCATTACCCACTTTCCCTTCTCCCCCACCCCCCCATCAACCCTCAGTTTGTTCTCAGTATTTAAGAGTCTCTAATGGTTTGTCTCCCTCCCTCTCAGTTTGTAAGTTTTTTTCCCCCCTTGCCTTCCCCCATAAGACCTTCTGGGATCTTATTTACTGTTAATAATGCTGTTTTTTTTTTTTTTTTTTTTTGCTGGTCTTAAGAATCCAATGGAATAACTACTCTCTATACCATTCTTACTAGTAACTAGATCCATGTTATTTAGCTTATTGAATTGTGTTGATCAATTGCAGAAAAGGAATCTGATAACTCCGTTTTGCTCACTCTGAATAGCCTAAAAGTGATGGTCAGGGAAGAAGTTGGGAGTGAGAAATCACATCAGAGTATTTTCAATACATGATCACCATTAGCTTTCTTATTTCCTCTAGGGAGAACATTTTGTACCCTAACTAAGGCACTATGAAATGGCCTTTGCCTACTCTGTGTTCTTTGAAACTGCACTCCTCCACCCGTCCCTCAACTATCTTTGCTAAACAAAATAATCCTTCTTACTCCATATTTATGGACACAAAGCATAGGGAACATCTCTATAATGTTAAAGTGACTTCAAATTGCTGAAGTTTGTTTTTATTTTGGAGGGTGAGGTAGGAAGCCAGAGGGCTAGGAAGGTGTAGTATAACCTTTTAAAATAAGCTTTGTATAAGAAAGAAAATAAAGAAAGAGGATAGGGAGCCTGAGTGGCTCAGTTGGTTAGGCATCCAACTCTTGATCTCGGCTCAGGTCATGGAGTGAAAGCCCTGCACTGGGCACTGCACTGATAGTACAGAGTCTGCTTCAGACTCACGCACTCTCTTTCTCTCTCTGTCTCCTCTCTCTCTCTCTCTCTCTGCCCCTACCCTGCCCGTGCTCCCTCTCTCTCTCAAAAATAAATAAACATAGAAAAAAAGAGGCTAGACTGAGGAGATGAGACAAAGACTATGACAGAACAGGAGCGGAAAAAGGCAAACAAAGGAATAAGCAACAAAAGAGAAAAAGAGCCGGAACATGAGGAAATGGAACATTGTAGGTGGACAGACTGCAGCAAATGGAGGTAGACATAGAGAGTGATTATATTTTCAATCAATACTACTCCCTTTCTTTCTTGGATTCTGTGGAATAATTATCTATAATTTACTGTGCTCATTTGTGTTCAAATTTGTTATTCAGAAATAAAAAGCTCTGATCTCTAGCATTTTGAACTCCAACAGCATAAAAAAAAGAACAACACAAGATAATGTACTATGATGAAAGCAATTTTGCCCAGGCAATTCAGTCACAATGTTGGCAGGAAAAGAGATAGTTTGCGAGGGAAGATGCAAGGTTGAATTTGGGAACAGAGTGTATCTGAGGTGGTGACAGCATTTCCAGAGACAGATAGAAAGTGAACATGTGGAGCACGGGTGGGAACACAATCTGTAGCTGGTGAGTAAATTAGAGCGTCATCAGCAGGGACTGGACAATCAAAACATAGGAAATGAATGCAGATAAAAACACATCCTGTAGGAACTGTGGGAATTACAGGCCAGGAGGAGAAAGCAGAGGCATCAAAGAGAGAGAGAAAGAGCAATCAAATGACATTTTAAACGCACACTCACTCTGTGCCTGGTCCTGTGCTAAATGCCGGGATACAAACTAGATTCAAATATGGTCTCTGCCCTTAAGCTCTCAGTTTTAGTCCCAGAGAACAGATACTCTGGCAACTACTTGCAAAGAAGGCACAGAGTGGGCCCAAGGGATCAATGAACTTTGGGGGGAAAGATCATAAAAGCATACACTCCTAGGACAATTGATATGTCACTAGCAATGTCTAAAGGCTTTGCATAATTGTTTATTAAATCTCCCTAAGCATATTATGTAGTAGATTCTAATATCACGTTCATTTTACAAATAAGGAGACTGAGGCCCAGAGAGCTTTAGTAATTTGCCCAAGATCTCACAGATTTGAACGAGTAGAGCCAGTAGGCCATCTGGCTCCAGATTAAACATACCCCCCCACACACACTTCAAAGGAAGAAAACAGAGTATGAGATATCGGGCTTGCTATGAAGGAATGTGTTAGAAATCTGTCAAGTATTCAAGGTTAGAGAAAGGGATTCTGGAAAAAGAGAAAAACATAAGCACCGAGCCACGGCATGGCATACTTGCTAAGTAAGTGAGTACAACCTGGCTAGTAACACAGCATCCTGACTGGGAACCTAACCTCAATGGTTCCTAAGGAAATGCTTTGGGCTGCTGTATGATCAGTTTTATTAAATTATATAAATGGGGATGCCTGGGTGGCTCAGTCGGTTAGGTGTCCAACTCTTGATTTAGGCTCAGAGCATGATCTTGCGGTTTATGAGTTCGAGCCCTGCCTCGTGCTCTGCGCTGACCATGTGGAGCCTGCTTGGGATTCTCTCTCTCTTCCTCTCCCTTTGCCCCTCCGCCTGCTCATGCTCTCTCTCTCTCCCTCTCAATCTGCCCCTTCCCCGCTCACATTCTCTCTGCTCTCTCTCCCTCTCTCAAAATAAATAAATACACTTTTAAAAAAATTGAAAACTATTTTCTATTTATTTGATGCCTGCATTGGTCTCACTTGTAACTAAATGCTATATAAAACTATTTTCTCAATCCCAGGTGTTTTAGACAATTATATAAAAAGGAAATAAACATAGAAAAGCAGAGTGAAGTCCAGAATAATAACAACAACAACAAAAAATCTAAACAATCCAAAGCATTTTGGTTTCCTTTGATTTATAAGTCACATGCCCCAGCCCAAAGGCTCTGCCAAACCTCACAGGCATTGTCAAAACATGAACGAGAATGTTTTGTTGTTGTTCTAATTCAACATGTAGCTAGTGTTTCTGCCTTCTCTCATAACCTTTATAGGACCAACTATCATGCTCCACTTTCCTTCTCGAAGCATCATTTCCCATCTTCCCCGGCTAGTCCTTGTCATCTCTTCTCCTTTCAACTACATATTTGTTCAATTTCCTTTTGTCAAGTAGTTCTTCCAAGCGTCTCAGCTCATTCTCAGTAACGACCAACAGCACCTGCATCTTAAGGCAGAGAACGCAAAACTGTGAGGTTGCTTTCTATGCCAATGTGTGGCAGAGCGATTACTACATTTCACGAGCTGACTAGTCCAGAGCTTAGCGTGGAGATTGGCTGTCATCCCAAAGTTTAGGTTCTGAAACATTGCTATAGGAGTATTTTACCCGAATTTCCCTTGAACCTTTTTTAATTTTTCATAGAGAAGGCTGTAGAATGAAACAGTCTTGTTCCATCTTGAAGATTTTTCCTCCTTTTCTGCTTTGCCAGTCTTGGATCGACAAATTGAATTAGAGATGAAATTATCGTGTTTGTCCATGGAAAAACACTCCTTTATAGTAGTGACAATTGTCAAGGGTTGAGAGAAAAGACTTTGGGAATATTTATTATACTTCAAAATGATTCATATGCTAATGAAGCAAATGCCTTAGGGCCAGCTGAGAACCTTCTGCATAGATTAGAAAAGGATTAAGAGCAGCAATTAATTTAGTAAAAAGGATAAGTGAAATGGGAGTTTTTCTTAAGGGGACTGTTTTTACAAAGTGTATTCAGACTGTTCTCAATTTCAAGTTTCCTTTTGTATCTTTTACCTGTTGACTTTTTCAAAATCAGAATAAATCCCGTGCCCCTACATTTAGTGCACATTATCCTTATGTTCTATATGTTTGGGTTCAAGAGAAACACTGTTCTATTCCCAAGAGGGTCACAGTCTCGTGGGAGGAATATCACATCGTATCATAACTGCCTGTATATTTTTTTGTTAAAGAACGACAGGATACAGGATGTGAGGGCACAGGGGGACCAAGCTTCCTGGAAGTAGTGGTTTCTAAGAGAAAACTTAAAGAACAGCCCTGGGTTAGCCAAAGAAAGAAAAGTACGAGGAAGTGGTTAAAAGTGCATGTTTTGGAGAAAGGTAGAGAGGACCTTAGTTAATATATCCTTTCACAAAAGTAACAAAAACAGTGGAAAATGGTCAAAATGAACTTTTTCAAAACTCTGGAAACTAACCAAATACAACAAATGCACGGAACATTAAAGAAAAACTGCTGAAGACAGTATGGTACTGGCACAAGAACAGACACGGAGATCAATGGAACGGAATAGAGAACCCAGAAATGGACCCACAAACATATGACCAACTAATCTTTGACAAAGAATATCCAATGAAATAAAGACAGTCTCTTCAGCAAGTGGTGTTGGGAAAACTGGACAGCAACATACAGAAGAATGAACCTGGACCACTTTATTACACAATACACAAAAATAAACTCAAAATGGATGAAAGATCTAAATGTGAGACAGGAAACCATCAACATGCTAGAGGAAAAACAGGCAACAACCTCTTTGACCTCGACCACAGCAACTTCTTACTTGACATGGCTCTGGAGGCAAGGGAAACAAAAGTAAAAATGAACTATTGGGACCTCATCAAAGTAAAAAGTTTCTGCACAGTGAAGGAAACAATCAGCAAAGCTAAAAGGTAACCAACGGAATGGGAGAAGATATTTGCAAATGACATATCAGATACAGGGTTAGTATCCAAAATTTATAAAGGACTTATCAAACTCAACACCCAAAAAACAAATAATCCAGTGAAGAAATGGGCAAAAGACATGAATAGACACCCTTGCAAAGAAGACATCCAAATGGCTAACAGACACATGTAAAGATGCTCAACATCACTCATTATCAGGGAAATACAAATCAAAACCACAATGAGATATCACCTCACACCTGTCACAATGGCTAAAATGAACACCTCAGGCAACAACAGATGTTGGCGAGGATGCAGAGAAAGGGGATCTCTTTTGTGCTGCTGGTGGGAATGCAAACTGGTGCAGCCACTCTGGAAAACAGTAGGGAGGTTCCTCAAAAAATTAAAAGTAGAACTGCCCTACGACTCAGCAATTGCACTACCAGGTATTTATCCAAAGGATATGGGGGAGTGCTTATTCGAAGGGGCACATGCACCCCAATGTTAATAGCTGCACTGTCGACAATAGCCAAAGTATGGAAAGAGCCCAAATGTCCATTGACTGATGAATGGATAAAGAAGATTGTGTGTGTGTGTGTGTGTGTGTGTGTGTGTAATGGAATATTACTCAGCAATGAAAAAGAATGAAATCTTACCATTTGCAACAACATGGAAGGGATGAGAGTATATTATGCTAAGCGAAATAAGTCAGTCACAGAAAGACAAATATCATATGATTTCACTCATATGTGGAATTTAAGGTATAAAAGAGATGAACAGAAAGGAAGGGAAGCAAAAATAGTATAAAAACAGAGGGCGAGACAAACCATAAGAGACTCTTAAATACAGAGAACAAATTTAAGGGTTGCTGGCAGGGTGTTGGGTTGGGGGAAGGGCTAAAGCAGTGAGGGGCATTATGGAGGACACTTGTTGGGATGAGCCCTGGGTGTCATATGTAAGTGATGAATCACTGAATTCTGTTCCTAAAATTACTATTACCCTATATGTTAACTAACATTAGTTAGTTATTTAACTTATATTTAAATTAAAAAAATAAAAATTATAAAAATTATAATAAATAAAAAAAGAAAAACTGCTGAATCTTGGTAAGAACATCAGAGTTTGGGGTATTTACCTGAACCTACATCCATCCACCCCCTTCTTTCTAGTTCTATGATAGCCTTGAAAATTGGTAGCCTCACAAATATGGTAGCTATGGGAGCAGGCTTGCATCCCTGAGAGGAAGTAGACTAGGTTTGGATTTTTTTAAAAAGTCTCATCTCCAGACCATGTTCCTTATTTGACCTTACTGGCGACTCACTGGATAAGCCTCATTCACTGAGTGGTATTATAAGAGAAGATCTGGGGAAGAGATGTCCATAGGAAGCTTTAAAAAGCTCTGGCACCTTACTGGGGATTTAGAAGGCTAAGTGAATAGGCAGGGAGGTGGGGATGCCCAAGAAAGAATTAAGAAGGCCCTGATCTCAGGAACCATTAAAATCTTAGAGGAAAATACAGGTAGTAATCTCTTTGACATCACCCTTAGCAATTTCTTATTAGATAGGTATCCTGAGGCAAGGGAAACAAAAACAAAAATAAGCTACTGGGACTTCATCATGATAAAAAGCGTCTCCATAGCAAAGGAAACAATCAACAAAATTAAGACAACCTACTGAATAGGAGAAGATATGTGCAAATGACATATCAGATAAAGGGTTAGTATCCAAAATACATAAAGGACTTATAAAACTCAACACCCAAAAAACAAGTAATCTAATTTAAAAGTGGGCAGAAGACATGACTAGACATTCTTCCAAAGAAAACATACAGATGGCTAACAGACACATGAAAAGATGCTAAACATTACTCATTATCAGGGAAATACGAATCAAAACTACAATGAGATATCACCTCACACCTGACAGAATAGCTAAAATTAACAACACAGGAAACACAGGTGTTGATGAGGATGTGGAGAAAGGGGAACCCTCTTATACTGTTGGTGGGAATGCAAACTGGTACAGCCACTCTGGAAAACAGTATGGAGGTTCCTCAGAAAGTTAAAACTAGAACTACCCTATGACCCAGCAATTGCACTACTAGATATTTACCCAAAGGATACAAAAATACTGGTTCGAAGGGACACATGCACCTTGATGTTTATAGGAACATTATCAACAATAGCCAAATTATGGAAAGAGCCCCAATATGAAACAACCAATAAATGAATAAAGAATTGGTATATATACACAAAAGAATATCACTCAGCCATAAAAAAGAATGAAATCCTGCCATTTGCAATGACACGGATGGAGCTAGAGAGTATTATGCTAAGCAAAATAAGTCAGAGAAAGACAAATATCATTTAATTTCACTCATATAAGGAATTTAAGAAACAAAACAAGTGAAAATGGTGGGGGGGAAGAGAGGTAAGTCAAGAGACATACTCTTCACTCTAGAGAACAAAGTGATGGTTACTGTAGGGAAGTGGGTGGGGAGAATGGGTTAAATAGGTGATGGGTACTAACGAGGGCATTTGTGATGAACACCAGGTGTTGTATATAAGTGATAGACCACTAAATTCTACACCTGAAACTAATATGGCACTGTAGTTTAACTAACTGAAATTTAATTAAAAACTTGGAGAATTAAAAAGAAAAAGAAGGTCTTGATCTCTTATCCGGGCTGACCTTGAGGCTCTGCACAATTGGGATGCGAAGGCCAAGCAAAAACTGTGTGAGCATTGAAAGCATGCCCCAATACACAAACACAGAGCCCCTCAGGAAAAGTTGAAAGAATAATTTTTTCCAGGCATTTGAGGATCTCTGTGTGATTATTAGTTGATCATTAAGCTAACCAAGCAGAATTTAGTGGCTGGAGAAGACCTGGAATACAGGCCTTAGCAAATTGGGCCAGAAAAGTCACTAAACACACAAACAGCAACAGGAATAAGAGTAATGACAGCAACAGGAATGAGAGTAATAACAACAAACCCTAGGGAAAGTTAAATCTGATTTCTAGAGTTGTCACCTTATATTACCTGAAATTCAGTTTTCAACAGCAAAACAATATTGCAAGATATACAAAGAAACCGGAAAGTATGGTCCAGGCTGGAAACAATTGTCAGTAGATACTAGTCCTGGGGTAGTCAGGACATTTGACTTACTAGAAAAAGGCTTGAAATCAGGTATTACAAATAGGCTGAAAGAATTAAAAGAAACCATGTCTAAAGAGCTAAAGGAAAGCATGACCATAGCCCCTCACCAAATATCAACACAGACTGAGAAATTATTTAAAAAAGAATCAAGTAGAAATTCTGCAATTTAAATTGCAGTAACTCAGATGAAATATCGGCTAGTGGGGCTCAACAGCATATTTGAAGAGACAGAAAAAAGAAACAGCATGTTTGAAGACAGGTCAGTTGATAATATGCAGTCTAAGGAACAATGACAAAAAGAGAAAACTGAACAGAGCCTCAGGGACCTGGGAGCCATCTTCAATCATACTTACATATGCAGAAATGGACAGGAGAGGCAGAAAGAGGCAGAATTAATATTTGAAGAAATAATGGCTGAAACGTTCCCAGATTTGATGGAAAAACCAATGTACATATCCAAGAAGCTCAATGAATTCCACGTAAGAT
The DNA here is from genome assembly GCA_028646485.1 of Cryptoprocta ferox. Lineage (NCBI taxonomy): Eukaryota > Metazoa > Chordata > Mammalia > Carnivora > Eupleridae > Cryptoprocta > Cryptoprocta ferox. The sequence goes on from CM053579.1 coordinate 30,890,742, forward strand.
GAACTCTAAAATGCAGTGAAAAGGTATTTTTGTTTGCAATTCTCCTGATTTAAGATGCAAGTGCATCAACTGATGAATGGATCAAGAAGACGTGGTTTATCTAGACAATGGAATACTACATGGCCATGAGAAAGAATGAAATCTGGCCATTTGTAGCAACGTGGATGGAACTCGAGGGTGTCAGGCTAAGTGAAATAAGTCAGGCAGAGGACAGATACCATATGTTTTCACTTATAAGTGGCACAGGAGAAACTTAACAGAAGACCATGGGTAAGGGAAGGGGAAAAAATGTTGGGGAGAGGGAGGGAGGCAAACGATGAGAGACTCTTGAATACTGAGAACTGAGGGCTGATGGGGGCGGGGTAAGGGGAAGGGGGGGTGATGGGCATGGAGGAGGACACTTTTTGGGATGGGCACTGGGTGTTATATGGAAACCAACTTGACAATAAACTTAAAAGAAGAAAAAGATGCAAGTGCATAAAACAATAATAATAATAATAATAATAATAATAATTAGACTGTGAAAGGCAGGCAGCAGAAGACCCTGAGCAACTTCTCAAGTGGTAATACTGTGTGTTTAGTGAAGAAGAATGCTGTCTTGAACATGGTACTTCCCGAGTATTCCGAAGACTGTGAGTTGGAAGAGAAAGTTGAAGATGAAATGTATGGGTAGAATGCCTCTTTGAAGAAGTTAGTCCACTGGCCTCTGTGACTTGTTTCAAAGGAAGGATTTATTGCAAGTCCAGCAGGATAATCAGGATGCCACCTGAGTGGTCTCTCCCTCCACAACTTTTTGTCTGGCCCACCAGAAATAGAGACAGGTTAAAGCATGGTGAATATGAGAGCATCCCTATGGTATACGAAGCAACAGGACAGGATGGTAGGCTCCGAAGGGAATGTACGATGGCCAGCCAGGAGGGATTGGAGTCCAAGGGAGCCTCTCACGAGTCCTGGGAATGTAACTGTGAGAGATGGAAAAGCAAGGTACCTAAAAAAGTTTCAAACAGATTCGAGGCAGATGCTGTAGAGTTTAGGAATGAGCCAGCAGGTACAGAGGAAACAAATTACTGAGCTAAATATTACATCATCTACATCATCATGATGGTTTAGAATACATGATCAACCCCTGATTCCAACTAATAAAGCTATTATACCAACAAACAATAAAATAGGACATTGTAAAGCTTTTGGAATTAAAAGATATAAAACAGCAAAGAAAAACAAAAAGGGAGGTTTTACCCAAAACTTTGTTGATGGACTTATAATGTATAAAGATATAATGTGTATGACAATGACAACACAGAGAAGGGCAACATATTGGAAATATGTTGAAACCAAATTTCCATGAGGAGTAAATTGGTATTCGTTATACCTAGATTACGTTGTTAATTGTGATTCCCAGCATGACCCATCAATCACCAAATCATTCAAAATATATGGAAAACACGTAAGTGATACAATGGAAAGTATCTAGCACAAAATAACACAGTAATGAACTAATAAACCAGCAAAAAGGACATAAGACAAATAGAAAACAGCAGAATGATGGACTTAAATCCTATCTTAACAGAAACTACATTAAGCTACAATGAACTAAACCTTGCAAGGCAGAAATTGACAGAATAGGTCTGTCCATATGTAGTCTATAGGGGACATACTTTATTTTTTAAAGGTTATTTATTTTGACACACACAGAGAGAAAGAGAGAGGGAGGGAGGGAGGGGCAGAGAAAGAGGGAGACAGAGAATCCCAAGCAGGCTCCACGCTGCCCATGCAGAGCCCCATGCAGGTCTTGAACCCATGAACCGTGAGATCATGACCTGAGGCAAAATCAAGAGCCGGATGCTCAACCTACTGAGCCACCCAGGTGCTGCTGCACACATTAGATTCATAGACACAAAGAGAGACTGAAAGTAAAAAGATGAAAAAGATATAGATAATGCAAACAGTAACCAAAATAGGCAAAAATTAAATCAGGAACTTCTAGCTCTTTTTAATACCACACACAACAGCTCATATGAAAATCCTCTCTGTTTAATTTTAGTATGGTATTGATATCTACTTTAATTGAAACGTTCAGAATATATAATGTAATACAAATTCCTTGAACTTTGTTAAAGACTGATTTTCTTTCTTTCTTTCTTTCTTTTCAATTTATTTTATTTATTTTTTAACATTTTAAAAAATGAAATTAATTAGATTAGAAAATAGTGTACAATATACATAGTTTAGGGCAAGGATTATTTTGTAAACTTTTTGTTTCATATACATATGTGTGGACACTGGGTGACAATATAAAACATTTATTACTATAGATCGCCGTTTTTTTAAATTTTTTTCTAACGATTTTATTTATTTTTGAGAGAGAGAGAGAGACAGCGTGAGCAGGGGAGGGTCAGATAGGGAGGGAGACACAGATAGAGAGCCTCCAAAGCAGGCTCCAGGCTCTTAGCTAGCTGTCAGCACAGAGCCCGACGCGGGGCTCGAACCCACGAATCACGAGATCATGGCCTGAGCCGAAGCTTGGATGCTCAACCCATTGAGCCACCCAGGTGCCCCTATAGATCACTGTTAAAAGCACTTGAGAGCAATTGGTCTCAAAACTTAAAACTCTCACAAGCAATGTTCAACAGTCTTGTAAGGACTTTAATGCTGCAACTCCCTTTTTAAATATAATTTATTGTCAAACTGGCTAACATACAGTGTGTACAGTGCACTCTTGGTTTTGTGGGGAGAGTCCCATGATTCATCGCTTACATACAACACCCAGTGCTCATCCCAACAAGTGCCCTCCTCAGCGCCCATCACCCATTTTCCCCTCTCCCCTGCCCCAAAGACTGATTTTATAGATTAATATGTTGCCAATAATCTTTAAATTGTCTATGTATAATTAAAAAGAATATACATGGCTTTAAGCAGAAAGGATGGGGTAGGGGAGAATCCTTCTCATGCCTTCTCTCATTAGAAAAAATAATGTGAATTTGTGGTACCTATAGAATATTCAGATGGAAATAATCATATAATGTCATACAGATCTGGAGTGGTCTGGATTGGAATGGAGGTTTGTAGGTCATCAGCAAAGAAGTATAATAAGTAATGACAGAAACATTTTCCAAGACAAGGCCAGTTCAGTGGGTTTAGTTTTGTTTGTGATCAGAAATTAGGTTTCATCATAGGCTCTGAGGAAGGGCAATGATATTAAGGAGAACTTTGCTGGAACTGGTCAAATACTGCTTTGTGTATGTACCATGCGAAAATTGCAGAGAAGGAATAAGGTCTCTTCGATGAGCTTATGGTATTAAAGGGAAATTCAAGAATTCCCAAACATGTTTACCTTCTCTGTTACCTATTTAACAACTTGATATCTCATTAATAAATCTTTAAATTAAATTCTCTCTGCTCAATAACATGGTTTTTACTTAGTAGAAATATTGATTTTTTTATAAGAAGCAATTCAATGTTTAATGTGTTATTAAATATATCTAATAAAAAATACTGGTGAGTATTTTAGAAAACCAAATTTGGCTCTGGTTAGTCATTTCATGTTATACAGTTCATATACTCTGCTGCATTTGTCTTTGTTCTGTTTTAGTTTTTGTGTTTGTTTTTGCTCTTCTGTAATATTATTATCAATTAAACTCCACAAATTATTCTATTATGACATGAGCCATCAAATATAAGCAATATGCATTTATCATTAATTATTATGACCTATAGTTACATTTAGTAAATATATGTCTATTGTTATGGAAATTTTCTCAGCACAAAAACGAACCAGTGTTCAAATTTAGCAGAATGATATACATTTTCAAGATTACATAATAGAGAATTATAAGCTAACATATCATCTATCTCAGATGTCAAAAAGAAAATCAATGAAATTATTAGCATGAGAAATCACAAAACATAAAGTCATTAAACAAGGAAATTAAATAAAATTATTTGGAGGATTTAAACCCATTTTTGAAAACCGTAGATGAAAAAATGAAAATTTCGAGCCTCAGGAGAACATTGCAGAGATAAAACACGAATAATGTAGACTGAGGACTTACTTTATCTTCAATACTCATGATAACCAAATAATATTTTTAAAACTATAAAATAAAAATAACTCTCAATTTTTAACTAAATGTATTTTCTGCCAATTCAGGCACATGGGAATATAATTTAAATATTAAACAATGGACATTCTTGTTGAAAAATTGCATGATTTGAAGTTTTAAGAAACTTAGTCTACACACATTCTTTCTAATGACAAAAATCACTTGATCCTGCTTATTTATTTTACCTGAAATAACTCCATAATTTTTTCAACACTCCAAACTCTTAAGATAGAAAAAAAAAAAAAAAGAAAGAAAAAAACACCTGCAAAACAGGAACACCGAAGATTGGCAGCATGATGTCAAGTTTATTAAACTTGAATAAAGTGAAAACCATATTAATAATGCTCCTAGGTACTCAAAATTTAAATTCAGGTTGAAATAACTAAAAATTTATAGACCATTAAAAATAGGAAGATGTGAAAAATATTATTAAACTTTTGCTCAATGCATAAGATACAGGTTTCTACATTTGGCCAAACAATACCTAGTATTCAGACTAAGATTATCCAGGAAACTTTACAAGCATAATTATGGCAGTTTTACTCATTTGGGAAAAAAAAACAACACACATTTGATAACATTTAAAGCTAAACATCAATGCAAAATACAATAACACAAAATACAACAAAAGATTTTAGGGGATCAAATCCAAAGGCAAACATTAAAATTATAATAGATGTGGTGAATAAAATAACTTTGAGTAATATAAAAAATTGTAAATACTATTGAATTATTTTCATATTGTTAGTATATTACTTTTTTATTTTTATTTTTATTTTAAATCCAAGTTAGTTAACATATAGTGTAGTAATGTTTTCAGGAGTAGAGTTTAGTGGTTCATCACTTACATACAACACCCAGGGCTCATCACAAGTGCCCTCCTTAATGCCCATCACCCCTTTAGACTTTCCCCCAACCCAACACCCTGCCAGCAGGCCTTAATTTGTTCTCTGTATTTAAGAGTCTCTTACAGTTTGTCTCCCTCTCTGTTTTTATATTAGTTTTGCTTCCCTTACCCTATGTTCATCTGTTGTGTTTCTTAAATTCAACATGAGTGAAATCATATGATATTTGTCTTTCTCTGACTTAATTCTCTTAGCATAATACATTCTCATCCCTTCCACGTTGTTGCAAATGGGAAGATTTCATTCCGTTTGATTACTAAATAATATTCCATCATATATATACCTCACATCTTCTTTATCCATTCACCAGTTGGTAACATTTGGGCTCTTTCCATACTTTGGCTATTGTCAATAGTGCTGCTATAAACATTGGGGTGCATGTACCCCTTTGAGTCAGCATTTTTGTATCCTTTGCATAAATTACTAGTAGCACTATTTCTGGGTCGTTGGGTAGTTCTATTTTTAATTTTTTGAGGAACCTCCCTACTGTTTTCCAGAGTGGCTGCACCAGTTTGCATTCCCACCAGCAGTGCAAAAGGATTCCCTTTGCTCTGCATCCCCACCGTCTATTGTTTCCGGACCCATCCTGACAGGTGTGAGGTGGTATCTCATTGTGATTGTAATTTGTATTTCCCTGATGATGAGTGATGTTGAGCATCTTTTCATGTGTCTGTTGGCCATCTGGATGTCTTCTTTGGAAAAGTGTCTGTGAATGTCCTCTGCCCATTTCTTCACTGGATTATTTGTTTTTTGGGTGTTGAGATTGATCAGTTCTTTATAGGTTTTGGATACTAACCCTGTATCTGATATGTCTTTTGCAATATCTTCTCCCATTCCGTTGGTTAACTTTTAGTTTTGCTGATTGTTTCCTTCACTGTGCAGAAACCTTTTATCTTGACGAGGTCCCAATAGTTTATTTTTACTTTTATATCCCTTGCCTCTAGAGACATGTATAGTAAGAGGTCGCCATGACTGGGGTGCCTGGGTGGCTCAGTTGGTTAAGTGGCCAACTTCGGCTCAGGTCATGATCTCACGGTTCATGGGTTCGAGCCCTGCGTCGGGCTCTGTGCTGACAGCTCAGAGCCTGGAGCCTGCTTCAGAGTCTGTTTCTCCTTCTCTCTCTGTTCGTCCCCTGCTCATGCTCTGTCTCTGTCTCTCAAAAATAAATAAACATTTAAAAAATTTAAAAAAAAAGAAGTTGCTGTGACTGAGGTCAAAAAGGTTGTGGCCTGTTTTCTCCTCTAGGATCTTGATGGTTTCCTGTCTTACATTTAGGTCTTTTACCCATTTTGAATTTATTTTTGTGTATGGTGTAAGAAAGTGATCCAGTTTCATTCTTCTGCGTGTTGCTGTCCAGTTTTCCCAATACCATTTGCTGAAGAGGCTCTTTTTTCCATTGGATATTCTTTCCTGCTTTATCAAAGATTAGTTGGCCATACATTTGCGGGTCCATTTCTGGGTTCTCTATTTTGTTCCACTGATCTATGTGTCTGTTTTTGTGCCAGTACCATATTTTTTAATAAAAGATTTTATTTTGTAAGTAATCTCTGCACCCAACATGGGGCTTGAATTGCAACCCTGAGATCAAGAGTCACCTGCTCCACCAACTGAGCCCTCCAGGCACCCCATATTTTAGATATTTTAGTATATTTACTATAACAAAGGGCAATGGATAGGAAAGTGACAAAAAATGAAATACAAATAAAATAAATGAACCCAAATGTATTTCAATTAAATAATATCACATTGCAGTGATGCTAACTCAAAGTACTTTTGAGCAAAGTATTTTGATCACAGGCCCCTGGAATAAAGATAATTAGAACTATAAACAAATAGTGCACACTTTAAGTGGTTAATTTGTTTTCCCAGGGGATTGAGTTAGCAATTTTGAAACTACTTCATGTATATTGTAGGACTGATCAAATAAGTATATATATTGTGGATAATTAGAATAAGGTTTTCTGCTGTTGGAGAAGAATTAAAAATATGGAGACAGGAGAGCAAGAATAAACCCTGTGTTGTGTACTGGATTTGAAAGTAACAGCATTAATATATATTAACATATATATATATATATATATATATATATATATAATCTAGGTTTTATATATATACACATATATATCCTAGAAAAGATAAATATAAGACATATATTTATATAAATATATGTACATATTTATACATATATTTGTAATATGCCTATATTATTTTCTATATATATACATATGTAATATATATATAGATTATAAATATAACAGTGTATTATATTTATAATCTATATTTGTATATATGTATATATAGGACCTATATAGTGGCAATCAATGAGTTCATCTAGCACCCAGATCTTGGTTTCTGAATACAATTTTCCACTAACAGGAAGAAGTTCCCTTAGGAAGGTTTGGAGCAGGGAAAGCACAAGATAAGATTGTAAGGTTTCATGCCAGAAAATGAGCAAATGCTCAAATAATGATTAAGACATGTTTAAAGGACACAGAAGTCAGACTGAAGGGGTAATACTTGCCAAATCAGGAACAATTTAAGAATCACAATAAATAATGCAGTAACAGACAGTAATCCATAGATTAAAATTTAAAGACATAAGTCTATATTAATATATATGTAAATGAGTAAAAATAAACATGGGAGAAAGGAAAACTCATCTTTATACTAGAATCCCAACTAGTAAAAAAGAAATGAACAAATTAGAAAATCACCATGTGGCAACTACCACAGCAATAATTGCTTGAGGCAAGGATCATCAGTGGCCACTGAAGCTAGTGAAAGATGGGAAGCAAGATATTTAATTAGTCTCAAAGCATCTCTCCAAAAAAATACATATTAATTGCAAAGGAAAAACTAGTAAATTTATAGTGGAAGAACCTGGAAGACACTCTTTTAACCGAATGATCAAAGTTAACATCAGCAGTAATGGGACTAATCGCCACCATGGACCTCATCATGTGTGATGAAAAGAACCAATATTAATTCTGTGATATTCCCGTCAAAAATGTGTAAATTGAATCTACTCTAAAAGGAAACATCAGGCAAACCTAAACTGAGGGACAATAAGTAGCCACTCCTGTCCAAAAACGTCAAGAAAGAAAAACAAAGACTTTTTAAAAGTCTCTGATTAAAGGAGATGATAGTGATATGAAATGCAGTGTGTGAATCCAGAAAAGAATCCTAGACCAGATTATTTTTTTCTTTTCCACTGGAGAACATTACTGCGATTATTGGCAAAGTTAAATGGGACTGAAAATTACTTAATATTATGTCATCATTTTTACATTCCTCATTGTGATAAGGATCTATGCTTATGTAATGGAATACACACTTCAAGGAAATGCATATTGGCATATTTAGAGCTAGATGGAGTTGTATCCTCAACCTTTTCTTAAATAGTCCTGGAAAAAATTCATATACATATGACAGAGGAGAGAAAGACAGAGAGAAGGAAACAGAGACAGCAAATGTGGTAAGGTAACATTTTAGCATTTGGGGGATCTGAGTGAAGAGTATGTAGAAATCATTTGATTTTTATATTTCGGTGATTTTGACTTTCTTTCAAAATGAAAATTTAAAGAAAAAAAAAGACAATCTTAACTATCACTCAAGCTTTTAAGGTACAATTGCTAATGTGTGAATCAGTGAAAGCAAATGGAAATTAATAGATTTTTGAATTTCTGAAATGCAAATGTCATTATATAAAACATGTGCGGGTATATTCCCCAGCAGATGGCCCAAATGGAGAACTGTACAATCTCTAGCAATCTACTGTCAAAAAACTGTTGAGAAAAATAACTTGAGAGGCCAGGGATACTATAATGTCATAAGTATTCACTGAAAGCATACAAATATCACCAGGTCTTAAACAACGTCTCAAGTATTCTATTTTCTTTTTTCTGTAAATTCTTTTTTTAAAGCTTTATTTATTTATTTTGAGAAAGAGCACAAGCAGGGGACAGGCAGAAAGAGAGAGAGAGAGAGAGAGAGAGAGAGAGAGAGAGAGAAAATCCCAAGGAGGCTCCACACTGTCAGCTTGAAGCCAGACACGGGGCTCTAACTCACGAACTGCAAGATCATGACCTGAGTTGAAATCAAGAGTCAGATACTCAACCAACTGAGCCACCCAGGCACCCCTGTAAATTCTTTAAACTCGATAACTGATAGTGAGTGACACAGAAACGTCACTTTTCACATCACAAGGAATTACATTATCCAAGAACTACACAGCTAGTTTTCTGCTTCAAAAAAAAAACAAACCTTAGAACATACTGAAAACACATTTGCCCAACAAATTTAAAGCATTCCAAATATGCAATTGAAAAAACTAAGTTGATCCCATCATGCCACTAGAAACACAATGAAAGTAATATGGAATTTCCTTGATATTCATATATAGATTCGAGAACGGAAGTTAATTGCTTGCTTTTCTTTATTTATTTTTTAAAAGTAGGCATTTATAGTTCTTTTTTCTTAAATTTTTTAATATTTATTTATTATTGAGAAACAGAGAGAGACAGAGCATGAGCAGGGGAGGGGCAGAGAGAGAGGGAGGGAGACACAGAATCTGAAACAGGCTCCAGGCTCTGAGCTGTCAGCACAGAGCATGATGCGGGGCTCGAACCCACAAGCTGTGAGATGATGACCTGAGCTGAAGTCAGATGCTTAACCGACTGAGTCACCCAGACACCCCAATTGCTTGCTTTTAAAATGTTACCTGAACCTGTATTTTCTCAGATGAAGCTGTAGGAGGCCCTGTAGTATATTAATGCATCTGGTATCTGAGCAAACAGTGAGAAAATGCTAATGCCAGAACATCTAATGCCAATATCTTAGGAGGGATTCGCCATATCCAAGATCTGGTTCTAGGGCCCTGCTGCCCCTGCCATATTGTCTCCTCCCAGCAGCTCCCCTATCCCACCTCACCCTCCAATACATACAGAGTAAAAGCCTCAAACTTCCCTACGACTACAGTTTTTCCTTAAGAATGTCAGCATCAATTGACTTCCCAGTCTGTGCTAGTTTTCCAATTACAGTAAACACACACCACTCTCTTCACCATTGACACTTTAAGGTAATTGCCTTGTAGGACCACTTGCCATAGAATATCTTGTAATACTGAGGCCCTGCATTAGTTTTCTGGGGCTGCTGTAACAAAGTATCACAAACTGGGTGGCTTAAACAGACATGTATTGACTGATAGTTCTAGAGGCTGTTAAGTCCAAGATCAAGGTATTGGGAGGGTTGGTTCCTTCTGAAGGCTGTGAGAGAAAATCTGTTCTATGCCTCTCCCCTAGCTGCTGGTGGTTTGCTGGCAATTTTTGGCATTTAAAAAAAATTTATGGTTCATTTATTTTTGAGAGAGAGAGAGAAAGCACGCAAGCAGGGGAGGGACAGAGAGAGAGAGAGAGAGAGAGAGAGAGAGAGAGAGAGAGGGTCACAGAATTCAAAACAGGCTTCAGGCTCTGAGCTGTCAGCACAAGAGCCCAACGCAGGGGCTTAAACCCATGAACCGTGAGATCATGACCTGAACTGAAGATGGATGCTTAACCAACAGAGCCACCCAGGCACCCCTTTGGCATTTAAAAAATTTTTTTAAATGTTTATTTATTTGAGAGAGAGAGAGAGAGAGAGAGAGAGAGAGAGAGAGAGAGAGAGATTGGAGAGGCAGAGCATGAACAGGAAAGGGCAGAGAAAAGGGAGATAGAATCAGAAGCAGGCTCCAGGCTCTGAGCTGTCAGCCCAGAGCTGAACACGGGGCTCAAACTCACAAACTGTGAGATCATGACCTGAGCCGAAGCCAGATGCTTAACTGACTGAGCCACCCAGGCGCCCCACAATTTTTAGCATTTCTTAGTTTTTCAAAGCATCACACCAATCTCTGCTTTCATATGTCATTCTATATGCATGTCTCTGTGTCTGAATTTTCCCAGTTATACTGGATTAGGACCCACCCCAGTAACATCATTTTAACTACTTATGTCTGCAACAACGCTATTTCTAAATAAAGTTGCAGTCTGAGGTACTGGGGGGTTAGGACTTCAATGCAGGAATTTTAGGGGGATGCAGTCTAACCCACATAGGCATGAATTACTTCTCATTCAAAAACAGTATCTTTCCAACATGGGCTAAGCATGATTGATGAAGAAACTCTTTTTTTCACTGTGGGAGTTTGCTTACTGTCAATGACTAGAAATCTGAAGGAACCACGAAAAGTGATTGTGGTGAATCTCAATTCAGGTTATGTCATGCCTTCTCCACTGTATATTCTGACAAGATGTTCTCTATGACCTAACTCTTCAAGCTCTATAGATTATACAATTGACCTTATTCTAAAGTGGATATGGATTTTTGCAGCAATGGAGAAAGTCATTGAATGGAATCCTTTTATGAGCCATTAATAAATTATCTACCCCTCGAATATAACGTTTTATAGAGAATGTCATGTGTCATAAAGTAAGTTTCATGTTTTTTTGCTTGTTCCACATATGGAATAGTTAGAAAACTTCACATAAAGGCCCTGACTAGAAATCATGTCTCTTGAAAGTTTATGTAAACTTTCATCATCTTTCCTCATCACTCCTAAGCAAATGGTTCTAGTGAAAATAAATAGTGCAAATTAGAATGCCACAGAAGAGATTGTTCTGGAAGAAATTGGACACTGCCTGAAATGGCTAGCTATCCACCAAAGATTCTTGCTCCCTACCCATACTATAAACTTTTTTTTTTAACATTTATTCATTTTTGAGAGACAGAGAGAGACAGAGCGTGAGTGAATGAGGGGCAGAGAGAGAGGGAGACACAGGATCCAAAGCAGGCTCCAGACTCTGAGCTGTCAGAACAGAACCCGATGCGGGACTCAAACTCTCGGACTGCGAGATCATGACCTGAATGGAAGTCGGACGCTTAACCGACTGAGCCACCCAGGCGCCCCTCACTACCGATACTGTAGGCCAATGGCTGGATAGTGACTACCCGTCAGAGACCACATTTTTCAGGCTGCCAAGGAATTAGGTAGGGGCACGTGACTGACTTCTGGCTAATGGAAATAGGGCTGAGTAATTTTTGTTATTTCCAGATATGGCCATGGTTCATAAAAACTTCCTCCTTTGCAATAGTACACTCTCCTCCCCCCACACTCACCCCCCGCCAATCCACCAACTAGATCTGAGTTTTAGGGTGACACTAAAAGCCACATGTTGAAAATGAGAGTGCCTTTGAGGGCCTGAATCCCAAGCATATATTTTCACCACTACCAAATAGACTTCACAGAAGTGAGAAATACACTTACATTGTTTTAATCCACTGATAATTTTCAATTGAATCTTCTCTCACCCAAACCAGCGTTGACCTCTGCTAACGCAGACCCAACTTGTGTCCTGTTTTTATTGTTCAGTGTGCCATATTGTGTGTGACAACCAAAATAGGTCCTGGATTTACTTAGCACAGTTTGCCTCAAAAACTACACTCCACATTTAGTGAGATTTTTTTTCCCATTTAAAAAAAATAAGTGAGAAGCTTTCTGTTGGTGGAAATGTAAACTGGTACAGCCGCTCTGGAAAACAGTGTGGAGGTTCCTCAAAAAACTATCAATAAAACTCCCCTATGACCCAGCAATAGCATTGCTGGGGATTTACCCAAGGGATACAGAAGTGCTGATGCATAGGGGCACTTGTACCCCAATGTTTGTAGCGGCACTTTCAACAATAGCCAAATCATGGAAAGAGCCTAAATGTCCATCAACTGATGAATGGATTAGGAAGATGTGGTTCATCTATACAATGGAATACTACATGGCCATGAGAAAGAATGAAATCTGGCC
>CM053579.1:30904074-31071646 GCA_028646485.1 Cryptoprocta ferox
ACTTAGGTTCCCGTCCATTTCTGACAGACTCTGACCGTATACACTTCCAGAACACTTAGAACAACATAGAATTGCACGTATTGACTTAGCTGCCGCTGCAACTGCATTATGAGCCACTGGGAGAAGGCCATCGCTTATTTACCAGTGTACCAAGTGCCTAGCACCGCGCTTCACATAGAGCGGATGCTTTATACACATGTATGCATCTATGACCCAATGCATCTAGCAAGCAGAAAGTAGTCGTCTGTCTCTCACACTACGGTACTTTTGCCTTAGTCTCCTTTAGGCAGAGTGGTGAACAGGGAGGTGCAGATCCCACTAAGTTCTTGCTGTTGTCAGTTCCAACCTTGGTCTTATTTTTGCCTTTTATTTCTTTTTAAAAATATTTTAAAGTTATCTCTACCCCCAATGTGGGGCTTGAACTCACAACCGCAAGATCAAGAGTCACATGCTCAGGGCACCTGGGTGGCTCAGTCGGTTAGGCGTCGCACTTCGGCTGAGGTCATGATCTGGCCGAAGTGTGTGAGGTCAAGCCCTGCGTCAGGCTCTGTGCTGACAGCTCAGAGCCTGGAACCTGCTTTGGATTCTGTGTCTCCCTCTCTCTCTGCACCCCCACCCCACTTATGCTCTGTTTCTCTCTCTCTCTCTCTCTCTCTCTCTCTCTCTCTCAAAAATAAACAAACATTAAAAAAATTTTTTTAATGGAAAAAAAAGAGTCACATGGTCTACCTACTGAGCCAGCCAGGCTCCCCATATTTTTGCCTTTTATTTCTAAGAAGACACTATAATACCTTCTGAAAATGTTTACTAGGGACAAGAACAAACATAAATTTGTATAGCCTTTTCCTATTTTAGCACATCTTATTACAATGGAAGTAATAATCTTGAATTCAATATAAATGATAGGAATAATATATACTTCTATATCATATGTAAATGACATAAGTAACATAAAATTTCTTTTCTTTTCTTTTTTTAATTTATTTATTTTGAGAGAGAGTAAGTGGAAGCAGGAGAGGGACAGAGAGAGAGGGAGAGAGAGAATCGGTAGCAGTTTCCGTCAGCTCGGAGTCCCATGTGGGGCTCAATCTCACGAACCGTGAGCTCATGACTTGAGTTGAAATCAAGAGTCCCCAGCTTAACTGACTGAGCCACTCAGTCGCCCCCAAATTGGTTTTTTTGGTTACGTTTATTTTTGAGAGAGACAGAGCGTGAGCAGGGGAGGGGCAGAGAGACAGGGAGACACAGAATCCAAAGCAGGCTCCAGGCTCTGAGCTGTCAGCACAGAGCCCGATGCGGGGCTCAAACCCACGAACTGTGAGATCATGACCTGAGCTGAAATCAAGAGTCAGATGCTTAACCAAATGAGCCACCCAGGTGCCCCCTGCTTCATACATTCTTAAAAGAAACTGATATTTATCAAAAGCCTAATATATGTGAAACACTGTACCAGGCAATTTACATATATAATTTTATTATATAAATAATGGATAATTATCCACTAATAATGGATACTCAAATAAGCTAGTGTAGGGGAGGAAAAATTTTTCTTTTACCCCTTCAGGGTCTCTAGCTGAGTTTAAGAATTAAACTAATATAAGACGGTTTAACAGGAAAAAAGCATACAGGTTTTATTAGAATTTTACATGTACATAGCAGTCTTCACAAGAATATGAAGTCCCAAAGAAGTGACCAGAACAGAACTTATATGTCTTTAGACAAAGAAATGATGAATTTGTGAAGAAATGATAAGTCAATGGGGTGTGGGCTAGGAATGGTAAATTACAGGTAAGTGACTAGGAGATTAATGGTGGTTGGGGGGGAATAAGTGGAAGATAAGGATTATTTTAGTAAGTTCGTACAGATCCATTTCAGAGTTGATTCTCAGTCGCTGGTAATAAGAATGCTCTTCTCTTCCTGGCAAAGGGAGGGCACCTTTCTCGTGGGAAATTGTATGGCTTGTTTTTAAATTAAAAAAGAGGAAGGGGTGCCTGGGTGGTCAGTCATTTAAGCATCTGACTCTTGATTTCAGCTCAGCTTGTGGTCTCGAGGTTTGTGAGATCAAGCCCCATGTCGGGCTCTGTGCTGACAATACAGAGCCTGCTTGGGATTCTCTCTCTCTCCCTCTCTCTCTGCTCCTCCCCTGCACATGAGTGCATATGCCACACGTTCTCTCTCTCCCTCCCTCCCCCCCTCCTTAAAATAAATAATTAAACATAAAAAAAGGAAGCATATTTTGGTTGGCAAGTCCTGAACTCCTTCATTAGAAGTTCACTAGGGGTTAGGAAAGGAGTATCATTCCAGGTAGAGGATATAGGAAGTTCAAAGACAAGGCATGAATGAGATTGACTTTTTCAATAATGATGAGCCATTTAGGGAAGGGGTGACAATGTTATTGCTATACTTTTCTTTCTTCACCTCTTCCCTTTATTTTTTAAATATAATTTATTGTCAAATTGGTTTCCATATAACACCCAGTGCTCATCCCAACAAGTGTCCTCCTCAGGGCCATCACCTCTTCCCTTTAAGTTCTTCATTACCTGTCAGTAATGCACTCAGGACCTCTCAGTCCTTTTGCTTCTCTACTTTTTCAGGCACATTCATAGCAACATAAAAGACACATACCTCTTTACTGTAATAGAAAATGCAAATCTCACTTTATAGCAGTCGTTTCTAATCCCATACACTATTCCCAGGACACGCAAGAACTTTTCTGATCACGGAAAAAGCAGGATCTTTCCTGACTGGCTTCCAAAGCTGCCTCTTTGTTTTCCCTTGAAACTGTTTCTATATGAAAAAAAAAAAATCTTGTCTTGGTGTGTCCCTAGATCTGAACATAAAGTCTGCACTGGAATGTAAGCTTTATGAGGACAGATATATTTGAGTTGTTTTATTCACAGTACCAGTTACACACACACACACACACACACACACACACACACACACACCTTCCTTTGCTTCAGTGTAATCTAATTCCTTTACCTCCCCCATATTCCAGAAGCAACTATCTTCCTTCTATAACTCTACTACTCACCTTTTTCAGTACTTTCCTCATAACTTGGACCATAAGCTCTGAGCTAGTAAGGGAAAGGAACATTGAAGTCGACCAAGTAATCTTTGCATTATGTAAGCCTGTAAGAGCATGGGCTTTCCTATATAGCTTTTAGCTGGTGTCTAATCATGCCATTAGACCTGTCTTGTGTACCGTATTGTGTGACAGATGATATTAGTGCTCACGAAGATTTTTGGTTTCTCCTCTAGTTTCAAGCATTCCCCAAAGTTAGATATCCAGATGTGGTTTGTTTTGGCCAATGAACTGTCATTGGAAGTGTCATTTTTGGAAAGAAGCATTTAAGAGTTGGTGTGCAATTCTCCAAGCTTTTCCTTCCCAGATTCTAGAAATTATGGAAGCATGTGTTGATAATATGTCACATGATTAAAGCAATCTGGCATACTCTGCCACTATATGGAACACAGCTCCCCTTAGGGACTCACCTGGACCTGAAGGACTTTGAATGAGTAAGGAATATACTTTGGTGGTATTAAGCTGACCAAATTTTGGTGGTATTACTTCAGTATAAACCAGCTTATCCTGACTGATACAGAAATTGGATAAACAGAAAAAGAAGGAAATCCTACTATTTGTGACGATATGGATAAACTTAAGCTAAGTGAAATAAACCAGACACATAAAGACAAATATTGGATGATCTCACATATATGTAAAATCTAAAATAGCCAAATTCATAGAATAGAATAGAAGAATGTTGGTTGTCAGGGGTTAGGGGTGGGGGGAGAGAGGGAAATGTTTGGTCAATGGAGTACAGAGTTTCAATTGTGCAGAATGAATAAGTCCTGAAGATGTAATTTACAACATGGTGACTACAGTTAGTAATACTGTATTATATGCTATACTTGACATTTTCTAAGGGGTTTTATCTTAAGTACTCTCTCTACAAAAAGAGGAAAAAAGGAAAAACATGGTAACTATGTGGAAGTGATAGATATGTTAATTAGCTGAATTATGGTGATCATTTCACAATGCAAACATGTATCAAAACATCATGTATGCCTTGAATATATATAATGTTTATTTTTCAATTATACGGTTGACCAACACAGGTTTGAAGTGCATGGGTCCACTTATATATGTATATCTTTTACAGTACAATAGTGCAGATGTATTTTCTCTTCCTTATGATTTTAATAACATTATCTTTTCTCTGCTTTAACTCGATAAGCATAAAATGTAAAATATATATACAGAACATGTGTTAATCAACCACTTATGTTATCAGTAAGGTCTCTGGTCGATGGTAGGCTATTAGATAAGATTTGGGGGAGTCAAAAGTTATACGGAGATTTTGGACTCTGTGGGCGATGGCTCCCCTAACCCCTGCATTGTTCAAGGGTTAAATATACTTCAATAGAGCTAAAAAAAAAAAAAAAACCCAAGAGATTGGATAGAAGGAGGCTGTTGCAAACACATAAACTATCTGACATTGGTTCCATGGTTGAAAGGGGAAACCACTATTAGAAGCTACAAAGATTGTGACCTAGATTATGGGAATAGCGCTCTTATCCTGTGATAACTGGCAAAATGGATCATGTACCTAATTCACTTGTACCTCTAGAGAAGGATATTGGAAAACTGGAGTTAAACGAAAAGAGTTTAGCTCAGGACAATTGGCCAATTTGACAACTGCTGTAAAGAGATAGAGTTCAAAATTTCAGATCCTTTTCATGGTTGAAGAAA
Source organism: Cryptoprocta ferox (assembly GCA_028646485.1). Taxonomy (NCBI): domain Eukaryota; kingdom Metazoa; phylum Chordata; class Mammalia; order Carnivora; family Eupleridae; genus Cryptoprocta; species Cryptoprocta ferox. The sequence goes on from CM053579.1 coordinate 30,908,831, forward strand.
TAAAGACAGTTATTTCTCGATTTAAAATCCCTCAACTAAGAAAAAAAGGGGTAAGATTAAGAAAACCATTGAGGAATAACCACTTAGTAGATGCTTTCTCCTAAGTAAATTGCATTAAGGCAGGCTGACTTTGAGTGTGGATACCCAGTAAGTCTCTTCAGTTTTATGAAATGAGCCAAAGGATATAGGTTCAAGGTTCCAGCCTTTACGTCAAGACAGAGAGGGAAGGGGAAAGAAAGCAAAGAAATATATCCAATTTGTAGATTACATCGTGAAAAAGAACTGTGGGTTCTTAGAACATGTTGTTGATTGCAATCAAATGGTTAAGGATCTACTATGTTTTCAGACTTGTACCTGCCAAGAAAACCGTACCTCTGGAATAAAAATGGCTACCTGTCTAAGATTTAAAACGATCTTGGACCTTTCTTTCTAAGGGTAAGAAGTAAGCTGATAAAGCTGCTAGGCCTTAAGTCTTACATATTTCCTAATGCCCGTTTCCTTGGAGTCAAAGAGGATGATGGAAATGGGAGCACATCCCAGCTGGGAGAATAAAGATCTGTAGCTCTGAAGAAACTCTTCCCTCTTTCTAGTTTGTTGTTTTGAGGATTTTATTCTTTTATTATTTATTTATTTATTTAAATTTTTTTTAATGTTTATTTATTCTTTGAGAGAGAGAGAGAGCGAGAGAGCGAGCATGAGCAGGGGAGGGTCAGAGAGAGAGGGAGACACAGAATCAGAAACAAGCTCCAGGCTCTGAGTTGTCAGCACAGAGCCCAACGTGGAGCTCAAACTCACAAACTGCAAGATCATGACCTGAGCTGAAGTCCGATGCTTAGCTGACTGAGCCACCCAGGCGCCCCTTGAGGATTTTATTTTTAAGGAAGCTCTACCCACAACGTGGGGCTCGAACTCAGAGCCCCGAGATCAAGAGTCGCATGCTCTATCAACTGAGTCAGCCAGGCACCCCTCTAGGTTAAATCATCCCCTAATTCAGAGATTTGCTATCAACAGGGAATGACTGCTCATTGGGATTTCAGAATTGCTAAAAACACTCACTGCTTTTTACAAGTTTCTCATTTTTCCCCTTTCCAAGGATGGTGCTAATTGAGACTATCCTGTCCTTGCCCCATCAGAGTGTGCTGAATGTGTGAGGTGCAGGTAATTTGTTTTTCTAATTTTCAGAACCATTCTCAGGCTCTGAGGTAGGCAATTATTCAGAGATCCTAGGTTTTGTGCTCACATCTCTGAAGAAATCGAGCTGTTTGGTTTGTCTTCCTCAGAGAGGGAGGGGGAATATCTGCCTGCAAGCTGGAAAGTGAGCCAAATATTTGTTGAGTAGAAAGGTGAACAGCGGTAGCCATTTAAAATGCCTGACAAACAAGTCAGTTCTCTTTTCTTTTCAGGCATACATCCCCTTCAATAAGACAAGTCCTTGCTTTGGCTAATCCTGGCCTATCTTAACTGAAACATATCTCCAGTGTATAATACTGTGCTTGGTATATAGAGACAATAAATATTTCTTGACTGAATGAGTGAAATAATTAATTTGGGACTTGATACCCTTCAATTGTGTCTAATTAGAACACAGAAGATACTGCACTCTGATTTAATCTTCCGATAGAATTAGACATTGCTCCAGTACCCTCTAGCTCAATCTATCTTGGTCATGGTTCGATCCTTCAAAAGTTTCCAAGCTAACAATATTTATTGTCCAACAATACTGGTTGTCAACTGAAGTATTTTGAAATGCTTGTGAATTAAGATTAGTGTGAAACCATTCATTTATTCATTTCTTCAACAAATATTTACTGAGTGGCTACCTATTATATCCTAGGTAGGGATTGTTCAAGAAGCTAGAGTATATAGTGGTGAACAAAACAAAGTCCCTGGTTTCTAAGAGTTTCTTTATATCTAGAGGTGAGGGGAACAACAATAAAAAATGAACATATATTTGATGAAAAATTGTGTTGAGTCTTATAAAGGAGAGATAGCCAGTGTTATGAAAAAGAATAATAGAAGGGACCTAATTCTAACTGATTGCCAATAGGGAGTATTGAGGAAGACCTCGTTGGGGAAGCGATTCTTTGCTGAGGTCTGAAGAATGACTGGAACTTAGCAAAACAATGTTGGGCAAAACATTTCAGGCAGAAAGAATGCTATTTTTTTTTTACTCGTGAATTAAAGTTTCAAAGATTTACTTTTAATAGAGAGGAATTTAGATGTTTCCTATAATTACATTGACTTTCACTCTGATAGACATTCTTGAACACAGAAAGAAATGGGCAAAATTATATTTAGGGCACCACAAAATGTGCATAAATACTGGGTATTCTGCAGACAGTGTGCCTCGAGTGTGAATGGTTGAGAACCACTGGCATAAAGAGACTGATTTTAGAATTTTGTGGTCTTTCTCATATTTATTTTGTTGTACTATAGTATTACAATAGTTTTTTTTTAATATTAGGACATTCTTAATATTGGGCCTCTAATTTTTTGCTGCCCTTTTTACTAGTATTTTAGACTTATTTTTGTTTTCATATTTTAACTTTTGTGTTTTGAGATCACTATCATTTCAAAAGAACTTACTCTTCCTTTCAGTTCTTAATGCTTTAGTATTTTTCAATTTCTTTCAGTTCTTTTAAGTTTTTATCGGTTGTTATATTCCAGACCTTGGAATGTTTTCAGATTGAGTTTTTGGCATTCTTTCCTGATTAAACCACTAAAAACATTGTTTTTGAATTACTTAATAACACTTTACAACTTTAAACATTTTAAAATAAAAGGTTTAGATATTTTCACACTACATGTTGCCATTAATTTCCATTGAGTATAGATACAGTTAAAGGTCAGGAAAATAAATGAGTATCTATCAAAACAATCATTATCACCTAATCATAAACCCAAATGTAACAAATGCATTAGTTCTATCATTCTTCATGAAATAATAATTTACTGCATTATTTTCAAATTGAATAGTTTAAATATGGTAAAATTTAATTTTCAGAAGAAGAAAAAGAAAACAAACAAAAAACCAGACTCCATTTCAACCACCAAGGCTTACCTATCATGCTTACATATTTAATTCTAAATATTGAGAGGATTTTGACAAAACTCTTTCATTTGACAGCTAAAACTCTTTAAACAAAATGAAATGCCGAATTTAATTAACAATAGGTAATTTCCTCTCAATTAACAGTGTAAACAGAATATGCCTTTATCTGACTAAAATTGATAAAAGCAAGATGACTTCTATTAAAGAGATTAGTGGTACTAAAGGTTTAGATATTTCTTTCATCTCTCTCAAAATCCAACCCCAATCCCCCAGTAAAATACTCTAAGGAATTTTAGATGCAGAAAACTTATTTTTAAAGAGTTGACAGTTAAGATGCATTTATAGATTCAGTCTGGCTATCTATCTATCTATCATCAAAGGATATAGCAAAAATCCTATTATAATGGTGAGCCCAGAATCTATTTAGAAGCTGAAGTGATAGGCTCAGAAGTTTGGGGGAAACCCCCCACAAGTAATCCTTACTGAGTACCTACTATGGCAGTTTAAAAATAAATACCAATTTTTTAACAGTCCTCCCACTGAGATTTAGGGCCTAGTTCCCCTCCTATGAATACTGAGCTGGTTTGACTAATAGAAGTTGACAGAAGTGATATTCTGGGACTTCAGGGGTTAGGCCATAAGATTTCCTTCAGCTTCTACCTAGGTATCTGGGGGCATTTATTCATGAAACCCTGAGCCACCATATAAGAAATCTGCTGATCTGTGACTAGTTTCCTGGAGAAATCATGTGCTGGGACCCTGGGACTACAGGAGAGACAGCCCCAGAAGAATTGAATCTTCCAGACGTCACTGCCAAGGCATCAGGCAAGTGAATGAATTTTTCTTGGATCCTGCAGGCCTTCTCAGCCATCAGCTGAATGCCACCAAGTGACCCTAGATGATACCATGTGGAGATGAATCACTCAGCCAAGCATTGCTGGAATTCCTCATGGAAAAACCATGAGCTGTAACAAAGGGCTATTCTTTTTAGCCACCAAGCGTTGGGATAGTTTGTGTCAGAAACTGTGCAGAGCCTGACTTATAGTACTTGTAAGCTAACTAGCTGACAGAAGACCTAGGTGAGAGACAAAGGCCTTTATTAGTCACAGCAGAAGGAGTCAGGAGAGTTTCATGTTGGTTTGTGTAGTATCCCCATGGGCCCATGTCCCACTGGGGCAACCCACAGGGCCCATGGTAGATGCCTATCCATATAGTGGGTTGTGTTACAGGAGAGGAACGTGAAGCTTAGAAGATTCAAAAAGCAGAGGCAAATCTGCTCTTGGGAAGGAGCTAATACCCCATCCTTGAGGGTTTCTTTGCAAACACAACCTCAAGAAATAGTCCAGGTAAAGAGTGGTCAATATCCAGTGAGACTATGCAGGGACTCTCGGGTGCCATGATGGACTGCTTCTCTTAATAGACCATTACACAGTGACACCCTTCATTTTATTTTGGGCATTTATCACCACATAACAAGAGTATAGCCTGGTTCCTGGGTCCAGAGACACAAATATTACATTGTTTTTGTGGAATTTCATGGAAGGAAAGAAATACTGTATGATAAGAGATTTGCCACCTCTTTGCAAACTTTCTTGTCTCATTAAAAAAAAATAAAACAAAACACTTCCCTTTCGGTGGGTCTTCATTTTCAATTTCCCCTTTCCTCCCACTGACAATTTTAAAGAAGGGCTTTTTACTATGATGTTTTAGTGTCATGATGGGTTTAATGGAGTATGTGAATGCCTTGAAATTGTGTACAAAATGCTATGTGTGTCCATTTATAGACTTCTTTCTCTGCAGAGATAATACATAGCTCTTTTCAAATTTTCAAAGAAGTGTTGACTTAAGCAAGGTTAAGAATAGGGAAGATCTGGGGAAATTCACTATTTTTATATTAACCAACCTAGAAATCTATCTTTAAAGCCGTAAGAACGATTCACTTGCCGTCATTGGCAAGCGAATCGCTAATCACTGATCGTTCTCAAATGGTTTGGTGTTATGCCATGTGCAGTAGCAACTTCGGTGCCTCTAGAAAATCCCTTTCCCACAATTCAGTGTGTGTCATGTGGAAATTTTATTGGCAGAGTTGGAACAGGTAGATCGGACTATGAGAAATGTAATCTGCGCAAATGACATGAATCCTTTTTCGGGTGAGAATGAGCCTGTACAAGCACATAGATTACCTGGTCTTAGATTTCTCAAGTTACTGCTCCTCTATTAGCTATACAGGCTCCATAGGACTGCACATAATAGGCCTTTAGAACATAAACCTTATGCACAAGAGGTCAAAGATCTCAGGGTACCTCTGGTCCCTTCTGACATTAGACCTAAATTAATAGCATTGAAGTTAGCAATATGACTAAATTAATCTCAGGTATCAGTAATAAATCCCACTTTATCCCCATCCCCTATGTAACTGGTCTATCTGTATAGCATAAATCTCATGTCAACATTTATAGGTTTCCTTGCCTTGTGAGTATATGCCAGAGTGAACTATATATTTAAAAACCATTATATTTTGATCACCATAATTCCAAAGAGATTAAAATTAATTTTTAAAAACTAATTAATTGAGAGATTCGAGGGTTGTTTTGGGGGACAGGATTTATTTCTTGGTTCTTAAAGGCTCTGTTAAACTGAACTCTCATTACTTTTATTTCAACTTTAAAGCAAGTCCTTTTAGGTCCAGCAGAGATTCAAAGCAACTTAATTAATTAAATTAAAATATAGTATTACTTAAATGACTCCAATTATTTTTTAAAGATACAATTAATTTAAATCACAACAGCATTACACTCTTACCTCCCCCAGTTGAACTCCTCCTATCTCCCACCCTATCCCAAGTATATCTACATATGCAGTCACACACACATATACACACACAAAAAGCCTGGCTATTTATAAATTTGATCTTACTATAATGAAAGCAAGCTGAATGCCAAATCTTGAACATTGGTACCTTTAAAAAATTTTTTTATCTTGATTTATTTTTCAGAGAGAGAAAGAGAGCACAGGGAGGGGCAGTGAGAGAGGGAGACAGAATCCGAAGCAGGCTCCAGGCTCTGAGCTGTCAGCACAGAGCCAGACACGGGGCTTGAACCCACGAACCATGAGATTATGACCTGAGTGGAAGTTGGACACTTAACTACCACCCAGGAGCCCCAGTAGTAATACCTTTTAGAGAATACTTCTATTTTCTCTAGAATATAGAAAACCATTTCAAAGCTTTTTTTAATGTTTATTTATTTTTGTGAGAGATTGAGAGAGAGAGCAAGAGAGAGAGAGAGCGAGAGAGCGAGAGAGCGAGAGAGAGAGAGAGAGAGAGAGAGAGCTGAGCCACTCAGGCGCCCCTATAGCAAACCATTTCAATTCACACTTACTGAATATCACATTTTGTCTTTTCAAAATGATTGTTCATAGATCTAAAATATTTTCCCAACTATTCTTATTCTGTTATTCACCTGTCATTCAATTAGCATGACTTTTTTTTTAAATGAACTGTCATAACTTTCATTCTATTAAATATTCAATGTAGTTGTATATGATTTATATACTTACATAGATACTTAGCATTTATGTAGCTAACTCAAATAATTATAGTGATTAGTCCATAGTTAAATGCTACCAAGGTTAATATGCATGGTTTCAGACTGAAAATTTTTCTGTTATGGAATGTTATAGAATGGTAATCAGCATGGAGATGATTTCAGCTATAAGAGAAAGGCCCATTTCCATCAATATCAATTAAGTCTGCTGCACTGCCTTTTATATATCGCAAACATATTTCATATGTTTTAATGAAAAGACCCATTTTCTGTGACTTATGGAAAGTAGCTTAAACTCTTTGAGCCTCAGTTGCTCCATCTGTCAAATGGGGAGAATGATACCTAACTCATAATGTCGTTTTAAGATTATAATGAGTTGTTGGGGCACCTGGGTGGCTCAGCTGATTAAGTGTCTGACTTCGGCTCAGGTCATGGTCTCGCAGTTTCTGAGTTTGAGCCCCACTTCGGGCTCTGTGCTGACAGCTCACAGCCTGAAGCCTGCTTCAGATTCTGTGTCTCCCTCTCTTTCTGTCCCTCCCCAACTCATGCTCTGCCTTTCTCTGTCAAAAATAAATGATAAAATATTTAAAAAAATTTTTTAATGATTTTAATGAGTTGTTAGTTAAAATAACTATCACTTCTCTACAGTTCACTGTGTTCCAGGTATGTGTATGACCTGGAACCCAAGCAGAGTCCAGCAGTCCAGGTGAATTAAAAGACAGAGATCAGACTTCAGGATAACGGCACTCTGTGCAGCAGGTTACCAGAGACAAGGGTGCTATGCAGAGGGGGCTCTGAGTCTATATGAACATCCCCTGCAGGTCCCTGGCGGAGAGCCAGGCTGGGAATGATAAGACAGAGTGTGGCTGCTGTCCAATTGCAACTGGAGCTCTGTTGCTATGAGTTACTTAGTGATGGGGAACTTGGCATTTCTGGGAAACCAGAGAGGAGCTCTCTGCTTAGCACTATGCTAGTAAATATAGCATCCAACTGAGAGAGACATCCACAAAGACTGTGCCTTATGAGGAAGGACCTTGTCCTCGAGCAAGGATTGGCAAAATTTTTCTGTAGATGTCTGGGTCATAAATATATTTTTTGTGGCCCATACAAGCTCTCTTACTCCTCTTTTTCAATCTCTTTCTACTGCTCTTCTTCTTATTTTGCCTTCTTTTTTAAAAGCCCTTTAAAAACATGTTTAAAAAAATACTCTTGGGGCACCCGGGTGGCTCAGTCAGTTAAGTGTCCGACTTTGGCTCAAGTCATGATCTCATGGTTCATGAATTCGAGCCCTGCATCAGGCTCTGTGCTGACAGCTCAGAGCCTGGAGCCTGCTTCGGATTCTGTGTCTCCCTCTTGCTATGCCCCTCCCCCACTCATGATCTGTCTCTCTCAAAAATAAATTAAAAAATTTAAAAATTTTTTTTAAATCATTCTTAGCTTGGTAGTAGAGAAAAACAGGTCCACGTGGTTGCTGATCCCTATTCTAGAGTAAGGTCTCATGGAGGATCACAATAACAAAGCTCAAAATCAAGGCCTTAGAAAAGAAAATTCTAGGTCAAAGAGTTTAGAGGTTAAATTCTACTGTGTTATTGGGGTTTTGAAAATACTCTGGGTTGTTTTACAAACTTGCCTTAAAAATGTGCAAAACCAAGCCTATCCAAATTCATGGGGATTATATAGTTATTTAATTCTTTATAAGATAAAAAATCAATACCATTCAGAGGAAGAATAAAGAATCCAGTGTCTATACAACACAGCAGCCATGAAGGTTAATATGGTATAAGCAACACTAGACAATAAGACCAAAAAAGTATGTCCCATTGTCAAGAAAAAAGCAGTTAATAAAAAGCAACCCTAAAATAGTCTAGATGTTGGATTTAGTAGACATTAAATTAAATGGTCATTAAAAATATGTCCAAAATATTAAAGAAAATGTAACTCAAATAAGTAAGGAAAAACATGGTATTAATGAGTAACAGAGAGCAAAGTTTAGTAGAGAAATGAAAACTATACATAAAAAATCAAAAGACACTTTAGGAAGGCAATGCAGAATGAATGAAATGTAAATTTTATTCTCTTGCTTAACAATAGATTGGTGATGGTAGAAAAAAAAAGTGAACCTGAATACAATTCAATAGAAATTTCTTAGAAAGAAAAACAAGATTTCTTAAAAAGAAAGATAACAGGGGTGTCTGGGTATTTCAGTTGCTTGAGCATCTGACTCTTGATTTTGGCTCAGGTCATGATCCCAGGGTCATGGGATCGAGCCCCAGGTCGGAACCTGCTTCAGATGCTTTCTCTCTCCCCTTCTGCCCCTCTCCCACTCATACTTTCTCTAAAATAATAAAATAAATAAATAAATAAAAATTTAACAGAGTCACAGAGAATATGGTATAATAATATCAAACAGCTTAAAGGAAGGAATAGATAAATACACAAATATAGCTGGAGATTTGTACCCACATATCAATAACTGACATGCCCTCATTATCTCTAAATACACATAATTGGAGTCTGGAAGGAAAGGAGATTTATAATGAGAAAAAAAGAGACTATATAAAAAAATAGGAGTCACATAAGTGAATTGGTAGAGAAGTTATCTCCAAATGTCTGTCCTTCCATAGAAATATTAAAAAACAAGGAAATATTTTCAGAATCAACTTTGTCAGATTCCAGGAAAATAGGCAAGGGTTAACAGCAACCAAGTGAACACTGAATCAAGAAAAAGGCAACTTAAAAATGGTGGGAGGGGCACCTGGGTGGCTCAGTCGGTTAAGCTTCAGACTTCAGCTCAGCTTGTGAGTTCGAGCCCCGAGTCAGGCTCTGTGCTGACAGCTCAGAGCCTGGAGCCTGCTTTGGATTCTGTGTCTCCCTCTCTCTCTGCCTGTCCCCCACTCATGCTCTGTCTGTCTGTCTCTCTTTCTCTCTCAAAAATAAATAAACATTGAAAAATGGTGGGAAAGCTCTGTGGAGGTTTTACTTGCCTTCATCCCACACTCTCCCTGGCTTAGAAATAGTCTTGAAGATGACAGAGTACATTCCCATGTGAGACTCTGGTTTCTTATTTTGAAGGGAGTAGAACAGATCGCATTGATACATTACTGTGTTTGTCTGTTTTAATCAGTTTGATAAGTTTGAGGACTACCTGAAGTCTAAAACAAGACATTCTTCTTTGTTTTGCCTAACTTGGAACTTAATCTGAGCAGAAAAGCATCAGGTATTGTTTGAAAATACCGTAAGGAGAATAAAAAGCCAGCAGCTGCCTGGCTAAAAGATTATGGTTGAGACATACAATAGACTATCTAAAGCCTAGGAGGAAATGCTAATTTCCTAAATAATTAGGGTACTCAAAAATGTGAGGCCATTCTAGAGAATTAAGAAAGCTACCTTGCCTAGGACAGGATACACGCTCTGAAAAGACAGGAAAAAATCCTAAGCTTTTACTTCTGGCTGATCTCCAGGCTCAGTGCAAGCAGGAAATGAAGGCTAAGACACAGTTACAAACAGACCCAGAACAGAGACACTGCAAAGCCTAAGAGTCTGTGCATGTTTTCTTGTTTGTTTTTAATCCTGTGTTCAAGGAAATTTTTATCAAAACACTAGCTGAACATAAGATAAAAGAACAGAGACTTTAGTGACATGACAAGCAATAGAATCTTTCTAAAAGGAATCTGGAACACTTACTAACCAAATAGATGATCACAACCTTTAACAATCAAGAACGGTTAAATCTTGGGAAGTGGGAGAATCTGATTTCCAGTTATCACATTACAATATTTAAATGCTGAGTTTTCAACAACAAAATCACAAAGCATACAAATAAATGGGAAATTATGACCCAAAGAAAAAATAATAATAAACTGACAGAAAGCATTCCTGAGCACAGATATTGGACTTACTTCGAAAAAGACCTTAAACCCACTGTCTTATTAAATATGCTCAAAGCCAAAGGAGACCATGAACAAAGAATTAAAAGAATTCAGGAAAATTACTTATGAAGAAAATGATAATATCAATAAAGAGATAGAAATTATAAAGAGAGAAATTCTGCAGCTTAAAAGTAAAATAACTGAAGTGAAAATTTCACTGGAGGAGTTCACAAGCAAATTTGAGCAGGAAGAAAAACAAATCGGTAACCTTGAAGATAGGAGTTTTGAAATTATCCCGTTTGGGGAACAGAAAGGAAAAATTAAAGAATAAAGAAAAGTGAACAGAGCCTCAGAAAACTCTAAGACACCTTAGAGCAGACCAATATATGCATGATAGGGATCTCAGAGGTGATGAGAGAGAGAAAGACTCAGGAAGAATATTAAAAGAATATCTTTAGTGAGAAATAGTATCTTTATTATTTAAATGCGAATGAAGATGTTTTGGCCAAAAAATCCCCAAATATGATGAAATACCTGAATCTTCCCAATCCAAGATAATCAATAAGACCCAAGTAGGATAAAGTAAAAGAGATCCACACTAGACTATATTATAATCAATGTGCTGAAATCCAGTCAGAGAATCACATATAAGTGATTCCCAATGCGATTATCAGCTTATTTCTCATCAGAAAGCATGGAGGGCAGAAGATGGGGTTGGGGGAAGGGCGGAAACTGTCACTCAATTCTATATTCAGTAAAACTATCTTTCAAAAATGAAGGAGCAATTAATATATCCCCAGATTAACAACAGCTGAGAGACCTTGTTACCAGGAGAACTGCCCTCGCATTATGATTAAAGAGGGTCCTCCACATTGAAATGGCCGGACACTAGAAGGTAACTAGAAGCATACAATGAAGTAAACATCTCTAGTGACGATAACTACGTGGGTAATAAAAAAGCCAGTATTATTGTATTTTTAATTTATAACCACAATTTTTATTTTCTACATGATTTAAAGGACAAATGCATAAAAATAAGAAAAAAACAGAGAGGGAGGCAAACCATAAGGGACTCTTGAATATAGAGAACAAACTGACAGTTACTGGAGGGGGGGTGAGTGGGAGGATGGGCTAAATAGGTGATGGGCGTTAAGGAGGGCACGTGTGATGAGCACTGGGGTTCTATGTAAGTGATGAATTGCTAAATTCTATACCTGTAACCAATACTATACTATATGTTAACTAACCTGAATTTAAATAAATTAATTTTAAAAAGACAAATGCATAAAAGTAAGTATAAGTCTAAGTTATTTGTCACATAACATATAAGGAAGTAACTTGCAAAAGCAGCAACATAACAGGGCAGGAGGGAGTTGCATAGGACCAGAGTCTCCCTCTCCAGGATAGAACATTTATTGCTGAACACAAAATGCCCACCAGGAAGGCCTGGCTGACAGCTTCTTCCTCAGGCAGGAGTCCTGGAGGGAGGGCTGGGTGAGTGTGCCTCGAACAGCTGCTACACCCATGGTGGGGACAGACCTGGGGCTGAGTCCTGCCCAGCACCCCTCTTGGGGGGTTGGGGACACACGTCCTAGATGCAAGGCTGAGGACCCAGGAGTGGAGAGGTGGGGTGTGCAGAGGTGTGGCTGACTGGGCAGGGGGCCAGCCCAAGAAGAGGACTAGAGTTTTTGTATGTCATCGAAGGTAATTTGGTATCAATTCAAAGTAGATTGTTATAACTTTACCAAGTTAATTATAATTCCCATGGTATCCACTAAAAACAGATCTAAACCAATATAAACAAAAGGGAAGGTAATCAAAACATGTCACTACAAAAATCAACTAACCACCAAAGAAGGCAGTAAAGGAGTCAGTGAGGGGAGAAAAATATAAGACATTTTGAAAACAGGCAAAAGAAAGTAATGTCCTTTTTTGTCAGTAATTGTTTTGAGTGTAAGTAAATTAAACTCTCCAGTCAAAAGTCAGATATGAGCAGAATGATTCAATAATATGCTGTCTACAAGAGACCATTTATTTTTTTTAAGTTTATTTATTTATTTTGGGAGAGAGTGCCTGCAAGCAGGGGAGGGGCAGAGTGAGAGTGAGAGAGAATCCCAAGCAGGCTCTGCACCGTCAGCATGGATCCTGGCACAGGGCTCAAACTCACTAAGCATGAGATCCTGACCTGAACTGAAATCAAGAGTCAGAGGCTTAACTGACTGAGCCACCCAGGCGCCCCAAGAGACTCTCTAGATCAAAAGGCAGAGATATGTTGAAAGTGAAAAGATGGAAAAAAAGATACTCCAAGCAAACGGCAACTAAAAGAGCGATGGGTATTTATATTAACATCAGAAACAAAATGGACTTGAAGTCAAATATTGCCATAAGGCACAAAAATATTACATATTGAGAAAAGGGTCAATTCATTAGAAGATACAACAATTATAAACATATTTTAAAAACAGAGCCACACAATATGGGAAGCAAACACTGCCAGATTTGAAGAGAGAAATAGTTTTAAAATAGTAAGACTTCAATACTCCACTTTCAATAATAGATTACCGTCAGAAGAGCAACAATGCAGACAACAGACAAAACTAAACTAACTAGACATAATAGACATATAGAGAACACTCACCCCCAAAATAACAGAGCACTCATCCCTCTCAAGTGCAAATAGAAAATCCTCCAGGCCCATGTATCAGGCCTCAAAAAAAAGGGACAGTACATTTTATACTATTGAAATCATGCAAAATGTCTTCTTGACGCCAATGAAATGAAGCTAGAAATCAATAACAAAAAAAAAAAAACCCTGTAAATTTCACTAATATGTGGCCATTACGCAGCACATTCAACGGCCAACGGGTCAAGAGAACAATCACAAAGCATCCGATTCTTGATTGGGGCTCAGGTCATGATCTCAGGGTCCCTTGGGCTTCTTGCTCTCCCTCTCTCTCCGCCCCTCCCCTACTCGAGCGCTCACCTGGGTGGCTCAGTTGGTTAAACGTCCAACTTTGGCTTAGGTCGTGATCTCACAGTTCGTGAGTTTGAGCCCTGTGTCAGGCTCTGTGCTGACAGCTCAGAGCCTGGAGCCTGCTTCAGATTCTGTGTTTCCCTCTCTGCCCCTCCCCACTCATACTCTGTCTCTCTGTCTCTCTGTCTCTGTCTCTGTCTCTCTCTCTCGAAAATAAATAAACATTAAAAAAAAATAAAAAAATAAATATACTTAAAAAATCACACAGCAAATTAAAAAGTATTTAGAGATGAGTGAAAATGAAAACAATGCCTACGTCAGAAAAGATTTCAAATAAATAACCTGCTATACATTTTATGGAACTAGAGAAAGAAGAGTTAAAATGTCAATACTGCTGAAAGGGATCTGCAGATACAGTGCACCCCCTATCAAAATTCAAACGGCCCTTTTCTAGCACTAGAAATGCTGATCCTCTAATTCACATGGAATGGCAGGGGCCTTGGCTAGGCAAAATAATCCTGAAAAAGAAAAGGACAAATGCATAAAAACACATTTGTCAAAGAATAAAATGCCTCTTTATTCTTTTTACATGCATCCCAAACTTCATGAATGCATTTCCTTGGAATGCCGCACTATTTGGTTTCGAGAAGAAAATGGCACCCCGTCTCCACTACCACAAGGAGGCAGCGGAGTGACTTGATACCCAACAGCTTCCTGCTGCTCCCCTCATTATCCTGGGTGAAGCAGGAGGGTGGTGGCTGTCTATGGTATGAGTGAGTTGGGACACATGCAATGTGACATCTGGACCTAATTCTGGGCCGTTTGATGGAGGTTCCTTTTAGAAAAAGATACTTAGTGACTTAGTGTCACTTTTTTCCTATGAGTTTTCAGCTGTGGGTTCTGGTGGACAACCTCAGGGCAATAAGAAAAGTCCTATTAAACGTTCTGTTATATGACTTTTGGGGAAATGATCTCTTACAGGAAGTAAACTTTACTACATATTCTTAAGTCAAAATGAATTACATCAGCAGTGAGAATAATACATGACTCGATGGATTGGTCATGAAACTATCATTATCCTTCAGCAAAATACATTTCCTTAATTTTATCTCTCGTTTTCAATTTGACTCTTCCATGCACTTGAGTAAAGAAGAGATTAATCTTTGGAATTTTGCTCCATTTTTTAAACCTAAGGACTTTCATTACTTTGCACTGTTTTCATCTCAGAAGCAGCAGGTTTTTCATATTATGCTGCGTTACTACTGGCTTTGGAATTAGGCACTGAGATGATTCATTAGGACACATATTTGACACAAAAGTGCGTATGATAGGCTACTGGATGATAGAATGTCTCAAAACTGGGAGTTAGCTTCCAAGCTGTGCAAATTAAGTGGGCTTATTCACATGAAGCACTTAGCAAGGTGACTGGCATATAGTAAAGCCTCCATAAATGCTAGCTACTGTTAAAATGATTATGAAGCTTTCTACACAGGCTTTTAACTATTATCATCATGCCGTGTTAACTTATAATAATGAAATGCTAATAGGGGAACAATGGAGTCGGACAATGATAACTGAACACTGTATTTATTCACATGACTTCTCCATTTTAGAAAGCACATATTTCACGTTATTAAAATACCATTGAACCGAGAGACCAAAAGAAATACAGCAGTTCTCCAGAAGACTGTTTGAAAATGAAAGTTTCATGGCTTATCACACATCAAAAGCATAGATAAATCTATTTTTGTTCTGTGACATTGTGGTTTTCTTTAAGTGTGCTAAAGTGAGGAAACATAAAGATGATGAGCATGTGCTGTAAAAGTTTAAAACATAAAATGTGCATTTGCCCTTTTTTACATAGGGTCTTTGCTTTGAGTATACAAAATCAGTAGTCTGAACTCCACATTATCTTTCTGATATAAACTATACCATATAATTCATTTTTCTACAATTTTTTTTGAGTTTCCTTAAAGACTTAAAGAACTGGCAAGAAATCTGAGTTCAAAAATCTTCTAATGGTAATGAAATCTTCCCTGTACTTGCAATCTCCTCCACATCAAATTCAAAAGCAATGTTTAGAGACACGCATTTTTTTACTTACATAGATATTTTTTATTTTTTCCAAGTGTTTATTTAAATGCCAGCTAATTAACAGAGTGCAATATTAGTTTCAGTAAATGTAGAATTTACTGATTCATCCCTTACATACAACACTCGGTGCTCATCCCAACAACTGCCCTCCTTAATCCCTATCACCTGCTTAATCCACGCCCCCCACCTCCCCTCCAGTAACCATCAGTTTGTTAATAGAGTTAAGAGTCTCTTTTCGGGTTTGCCTTTTTTTCCCCCCTATGCCGTTTGTTTTGTTCCTTAAATTCCACATATGAGTGAAATTATATGGTATTATGTCTGTCTCCAACTGATTTCTTTTGTTTAGCATAATACTCTCTAGCTCCATCCATGTTGTCATCATTCTTTTTGACGGGTAATATTCTATTGTATATTTATATACCACTTCTTTATCCATTCATCAGTCGGTGGACATTTGGGCTCTTTCCATAATTTGGCTGTTGTTGATAATGCTGCTATAAACATCAGGGTGCATGTATCCCTTAGAATCATTTTTGTATCTTAGTAGTGCAATTACTGGATCATAGGATAGTTCTATTTTTAACTTTTTGAGGAACCTCCATACTGTTTTCCAGAGTGGCTCCACCAGTTTGCATTCCCACCAACAGTTTAAGAGGGTTCCCCTTTCTCCACATCCTCGCCAACACCTGTTGTTTCCCGTGTTGTTAATTTTAGCCATTCTGACAGATGTGGGTGATATCTCATTGTAGTTTTGATTTGTATTTCTCTGATGATGAGTGATATTTTCATGATTCTGTTAGCCATCTGTATGCCTATCTTCTTTGGGAAAATATCTATTCATGTCTTCTGCCCATTTTTTAAGTGGATTGGGGCAGTGGATTGGGGGGTGTTGAGTTTGATAAGCTCTTTATAGATTTTGGATACTAACCCTTTATCCAATATGTCATTTGCAAATATCTTCTCCCATTCTGTAGGCTGCCTTTTAATTTTATTGTTTCCTTTGCTATGGAGAAGCTTTTTATCTTGATGAGGTCCCAATAGTTTATTTGTGCTTTTGTTTTCCTTGCATCAGGAGACATATCTAGTAAGAAGTTGCTATGGCTGACATCAAAGAGCTACTGCCTGTGTTCTCCTCTAGGATTTTGATGGTTTCTTGTCTCACTTTAGGTCTTTCACCCATTTTGAATGTGCTTTGTGTATGGTTTAAGAAAGTGGTCCAGTTTCATTCTTTTGTATGTAGCTGTCCAGTCTTCCCAACACTATTTGTTCAAGAGGCTGTCATTTTTCCATTGCATATTCTTTCCTGCTTCGTTGAAGATTCATTGACCATATAGTTGTGGGTTCATTTCTGGGTTTTCTGTTCTGTTCCATTGATCTATGTGCTACAGACACACTTTTAATAATATTTTCGAAAGCACTGAAGATCGTTTTCATAGAAAGCTGTTTTTTGCATTTATACTTCGTCACTTTACATAGCATTTCCTTAAATCACTTAATATATTAACATCTAAAACTGGCATAAATAACTTTTGGAACAAACTTGGCAGACTTTTAGTAAGCACAGAATGTGACTAGTGGGAGGAAAAGCATGTGAAGGTACTAAGAATACAGACAACTATCAGCATTTAGCGTGTCCTGGGCATCAATTAGAATGCTTTATAGAGAGGGGTGCTTGGGTGGCTCAGATGGTTAACCATCTGATTCTTGATTTTGCTCAGGTCATGATCTCACAGTTCATAGGTTCGAGCCCTGCATCAGGCTCCTTGCTGGTGATATGGAGCCTGCTTGGGACTCTCTCACTCCCTCTCTTACAGCCTCTCCCCTACTCACGATCTCTCTCTCTCTCTTTCTCTCTCTCAAAATAAATAAATAAACTTAAAGGAAACTTAGAATGCTTTATAGAAGAAATAGAATATTGATTATTTTGGAAAATCAATGAACTGATAGTGTGGTTAAAGGAGCTTCTTTGTATTCTAATAAGATGACACTTTAAACTGCTTTAACTTGAGACAGTTGGTCCATTTAGTCACCATCTGTAGGTAGTATAGATTATTGTCAATAAGTTCAGATTTTTATAATTTATTTTCATTTTTATTAGAATGAAAAAATAACTAAATCTCTCTGAACTAAAAGTGAGCTCCAAAGAACCACTTATGTATAATTTTCTTCAACCTTTTCTGAAGGATGTCCCCAAAAAGGAAAGTAATTTAAGATGTACCTAGAACACAAACTATTAAAGTAATGGCTTCATTCACTTATAATAATGGATTGTTGTTTTGTTCCTCAGAATGTGCCACATGTTTGGGGGACAGGCATGGGCATTTTTTCTTGGTGTCTTTCTGCATCATTATTTAACTTTAAATGTATATGAAGCCCTTCCTCATATAGTGTGATTCAGAGTGCCAGACATCCCTTAGTGCAATCAACAAGGAACTGTATTTCTTTTTCTTATTCTCCTTTTGCTTTTGGGTGATTTTCAGGAGATCAAGGTAGAAAATTTCATTTTAAAACCCCATTTAAAATTCCCATTTTATAACCAGATTTCTCAATCAAATCATTGCCAAAATAGTTAAATTGAAAGAACTTTAAAAAGCATCTAAAATCAAAGTTATTCATTTACATTCACACAAATGCATCTTTCATAATTCTTTTGGAAATTAAATCTTCACACTTGATAAACATTATTTAAAGGGTCACTGGCATAATTTATTCCCAAATCTTCAGAGAAGAGCAAAATATGAGAAAAAGTACTTCTTGGTTAAAATACAAATGACAGAGACTACCTTAATGTTTGCTTTTGGAATGATTTCTGATTTACAACTGAGTTTTTATTATACATTTCCACATTTTCTTTTGGTATTATTTTTCTTAATTCTGAAAAATCTCCTACATAATTTTTTATAATGGAAGTCTGTTAATGACAAATTCTTTCTTTTGTTTTTTTTTTAATTTTATTTAAATCCAAGTAAGTTAATGTGTACTGCAATAATTGTTTCAGGGTAGAATTTAGTGATTCATCACTTACATATGACACCCAGTGCTCATCCCAAGTGCCCTCCTTAATGCCCATCACCTATCTAGCCCATCCCTCCACCCACCTCCCTTCCATCAATCCTCAGTTTGTTCTCTATATTTAAGTCTTTCATGGTTTGCCTCCATCTTTGTTTTTATCTTATTTTTCCTTCCCCTGTGTTTATCTGTTGTTTCTTAAATTCCACATATGAGTGACATATGATGCTTCTCTTTCTCTGACTTTCTTAGCTCAGCATAATACATTCTAGTTTCATCCACATTGTGGCAACTGCCAAGATTTCATTCTTTTTGAGTTCCAAGTAATATTACATTGTATATATATAGCAAATCTTATCTATCCATTCATCTGTTGACAGACATTTGGGCTCTTTCCATACTTTGGCTATGGTTAATAGTGCTGCTATAAACATTGGGGTGCACGTGTCCCTTCAAATCAGCATTTTTGTATCCTTTGGATAAGTACCTAGTAGAGCAATTGCTGGGTTGGAGGGTAATTCTATTTTTAGTTTTTTTTAATTAGTTAATTAATTAATTTTTTAATTTACGTCCAAGTTAGTTAGCATATAGTACAACAATGATTTCAGGAGTAGATTCTTTAATGCCCCTTACCTATTTAGCCCATCTCCCAACCCAAAACCCCTCCAGCAAGCATCTGTTTTCTATATTTAAGAGTCTCTTATGTTTTGACCCCCTCCCTGTTTTTATGTTATTTTTGCTTCCCTTACGTTCATCTGTTTTGTATCTTAATTTCCTCATATGAGAGAAGTCATATGATATTTGTCTTTCTCTGACTTATTTCGCTTAGCATAATACCCTCTAGTTCCATCCACGTAGTTGCAAATGGCAAGATTTCATTCTTTTTGATTGCTGAGTAATACTCCATTGTATATATATTCCACATCTTCTTTATCCATTTATCTATCGATGGACATTTGGGCTCTTTCCATACATTGGCTATTGTCAATAGTGCAGCTATAAACTTTGGGGTGCATGTGCCCCTTTGAATCAGCACGCCTGTATCCCTTGGATAAATACCTAGTAGTGCAATTGCTGGGTCATAGGGTAGTTATATTTTTAATTTTTTGAGGAAAACCCATACTGTTTTCCAGAGTGGTTGCACCAGTTTGCATTCCCACCAGCAGTGCAAAAGAGATCCCCTTTCTCCGCAACCTCACCAACATCTCTTGTCTCCTGAGTTGTTCATTTTAGCCATTGTGACAGGTGTGAGGTGATATTTCATTGTAGTTTTGATTTGTATTTCCCTGATGATGAGTGATATTGAACATCTTTTCATGTGTCTGTTAGCCATCTGGATTTCTTTTATGGAAAAGTCTATTCATGTATTTTGTCCATTTCTTTACTGGATTATTTGTTTTTTGGGTGTTGAGTTTCATCAGTTCTTTATAGATTTTGGATACTAACCCTTTATGTGATAAGTCATTTGAAAATATCTTCCCCCATTTCGTCGGGTGCCTTTTGGTTTTGTTGATCATTTCCTTTGCTATGCAGAAGCTTTTTATCTTGATGAGGTCCCAATAGTTCATTTTGCTTTTGTTTCCTTGCCTCGGGAGACATGTCTAGTAAGTAGATGCTGCGGCTGAGGTCAAAGAGATTGTTAACTGTTTTCCCCTCTAGGATTTTGATGGCTTCTTGTCTTATATTTAGGTGTTTCATTCATTTTCAATTTATTTTTGTGTATGGTGTAAGAAAGTTGTCAAGTTTCATTCTTCTGCATATTGCTGTCCGGTTTTCCCAACACCATTTGCTGAAGAGACTCTCTTTTTTCCATTGGATATTCTTTCCTGCTTTGTCAAAGATTAGTTGGCCATGCATTTGTGGGCCCATTTCCAGGTTATGTATTCTGTTTCATTGATCTGTGTCTGTTTTTGTGCCAGTGCCATACTGTCTTGAAGATGATAGCTTTATAATACAGCTTGAAGTCCAGAATTGTGATGACTCCAGCTTTGGTTTTCTTTTTCAATATTACCTTGGCTATTCCTGGTCTTTTCTGGTTCCATACATATTTTAAAACTGCTTGTTCTAGCTCTGTGAAGAATGCTGGTATTGTTTTGATAGAGATTACATTGAAAGTGTAGATTGCTTTGGCTACTATCAACATTTTAACAATATTTGCTCTTTCAATTTCTGAGCATGCTTTCTACTTCTTTGCTTCATCTTGAATTTCTTTCACTAGTGTTTTATAGCTTTCAGGGTATAGATCTTTCACCTCTTTGTTTAGGTTTATTCCTAGGTATTTTATCATTTTCAGTGCAATTGTAAATGGGATTGTTTTGCTAATTTAACTTTCTGCTGCTTCATTATTAGAATGCAAGATTTCCATATACTCATTTTGTATCCTGCAACTTTACTGAGTTTATTTATCAGTTCTGGTAGTTATTTTTTTGTGAGGTCTTCAGGGTTTTCTACATATAGTATCACGATATCTGCAAATAGTGAGAGTTTTACTTCTTTACAAATTTGGATGCCTTTTAATTCTTTATGTTGTCTAACTCCTGTGGCAGATGGGATAATTTCTAGTGGCATATCTGCAAATTTCCTGACTGTTTTTCCTGGCATTTACATTCTGCTGTTAAGCCTATTCAATAATTTATTTTACTAGATTGTATTTTTTAATACTATAAGTTCCCTTTTGTTTACTTTATAAGTTCCATTTTTCTGTTGAGATTTCTATTAATTCATAACAAGAATAATTTCTTTACATCCCTGATCATAGTTATAAAAGCTGTGTTATAAAATCTTGGGTTTTTATGAGGATGGAGAAGGGAGGCAGCTTGAAGGTGAATAAGGTGAACTGTTGCCATTGCAGGCTTTCCCCTTGGTATTAACAAGGCGAAGGAAGAGAATTGGGGAACCATATTATCCTTTTCTCCCTGACAAAAAGGGGCTGAGATGGGATGGTTGGACTGTGGAAAACTGAGAGTGGGATTTATCTAGGCTCACACAATAACCTTTAGGTTTTTTTTTTCCGGAAAGAAGACTCCATTGGCAAGATGGAAGAATAAGGGTCTTCATTCCCAATTTTCCACATTAGCTGATTCAAGGGCTCCTTGTGATGGTGTCAGAAATAATCCAGAGTGTGGGAAAGTGACAGTTAAAATCCTACCTGGAGCAAATAAAAAAACATACAAAATGTAAAAAAATAAGAAAAGAAAATAAAGTCTTGGGTTTTTAGAGTAATAAAATAGTCATAAAATCTTGAGGTTGGTTTCCATGGATTTTATTTCTGTTTGAATCAGTCATTTCTCCAATTATTCATATTTTGAGTATTTTTTTTTATTTTAAAGCTGTAAAGCTTATCTTACAGAGACTCTGGATTCTATTTTGTAACTTTTTTCAAAAGACTATTATTTTTTAAGATGGTCGGTTAATGTAGTTGAAATCACAGTGTGAGCAATGTCTCCCC
The DNA here is from genome assembly GCA_028646485.1 of Cryptoprocta ferox. Classification (NCBI taxonomy): domain Eukaryota; kingdom Metazoa; phylum Chordata; class Mammalia; order Carnivora; family Eupleridae; genus Cryptoprocta; species Cryptoprocta ferox. The sequence goes on from CM053579.1 coordinate 30,930,822, forward strand.
TGTGGTGGATGACAGCTCAAATAATTTCAATTCATTTCCTTTCCATTCATTTTACTGGTTGTGGTCTGTCTCACTCCTGTATAATTCAGTGATCAGCCAGAGATTTGGTCAGAGACTATTCATAATAGTATTTGGCATCTCTCTCCCAGGCTCTTTCTTCTGCCATTTTTCTCTTCACTTTTCAGTGGCTGTGGTTTCCCAGAGCTCTTTCCTCTGGTTTTTCTAGGCAGTGAGACTACAAACTTTCTACCATAGTATTATCCACAAAGCTGGCGGTGACTGGGGCCTGTCTTCAGACTAAAAGACCTTTAAAGAAAATAAAATCTCACTAGTACCTTAACTTTCTTCCTATAGTCAATTTTTTCCAGTTGCTTCTTACATTTGGTCATAATCCAATGTCTTAAAATATTTTTTTTAAATATTGAGTCCAGAGTAGTCTTATCTTTACGAGGTTTGCTCTGATAAGGAATACTTAGTCATTACTGGATGCTGAACCCATCCTCCATTATATCTTTTAAATATCTACACGAGAAGACAAAGCAGTCACATGAATACTCAAAAATACCAAGTTGAGTCGCTCTAAACGCTTGACTTCAGAAAAAGTAGGGGAGGGTCTTTGATTCTTATAGTTGCTTGCTATTTCTCTCCAAGTAGAATATTAAGGGAAGAGAGACTCATATGATTTGTCTTTAAAGTAAAGCAGAAGGGCGCCTAAATGGCTCAGTCGGTTAAGCATATGACTCTTGATTTCAGCTCAGGTCATGATCTCACAGTTCATGAATTTGAGCCCTGCACTGGGCTCTGCGCTGACAGTGTGGAGCCTGCTTGGGATTCTCTGTCTCTGTCTCTGTCTCTCTCTCTCTCTGCCTCTCCCCTGCTCATTCTCTCTCTCTCTCTCTCAAAAACAAATAAGTAAACTTAAAAAAATTTAAAATAAATCAGAGAAAGTAGACTTTGTACAAAAGATGGTACAAAAACAGATACATTTCTAGAGTAGTAAAAAATATTGCCAAATGCATTTTGATATGCATAGATAATTCCATAGGCATGCAATGTAGTGAACAAAATTTTAAATAATACATATATATGCACACCCCTGTGTATGTGTGTGGAGAGAGAGTGAGAGAAAGAGAGAATAAGAGGGGGAGGGGCTTGGGTGGCTCAGTCAGCTAGGCATCTGACTTAGGCTCAGGTCATGATCTCACTGCATTTGAATTGAGCTCCATGTTGGGCTCTGTGCTGACAGCTCAGAGCCTGGAGCCTGCTTCAGATTCTGTGTCTCCCACTCTCTCTGCCCCTCCCTGCTCATTCTCTCTCTCTCTCTCTCTCTCAAATGAATAAACATTAAAAAATTTAAAAAGAAAAGAAGTTTCCTCTTAGAGAGGGAGAGAGGGAGACAGGGAGAGGGAGAGGGAGAAAAGGGAGAGGGAGAAAAGGGAGAGGGAGAAAAGGGAGAGGGAGAGAGAGAGAGATAGAGAGAGAGAAGAGGAGAGGAGAGAGAAATATTAGGGCACATAGTCTTCACATCTAAGGTCAATTTAATTTAAAATGCATGGATGACACTAATCCCAAGTTACCTATTCCTTATTTTTGTGCATAACCTACCACATCTTGGTTTAGAAAAACACATACTGGGGCACCTGGGTGGCTCCGTCGGTTGAGCGTCTGGCTTCAGCTCAGGTCATGATCTCGCGGTTTGTGGGTTCGAGCCCCGCATCAGGCTCTGTGCTGACAACTAGCCTGGAGCCTGTCTTCAGATTCTGTGTCTCCCTCTCTCTCTCTGACCCTCCCCTGCTCACGCTGTCTCTCTCTCTCTCTCTCTCTCTCTCTCTCAAAAATAAACATTTAAAAAAAAAAGAAAAACACGTACTTCAGCCTTAAAAAGTAAGGGTTTTTAAAACAAGGTTTGTTCTACATGGATCACTAGGTAATTGAAACACTTATAACTTAGCAAACAATAGTAATTATTGCTTAGTGTAGTATTATATTTAAGTATAAGTGCTATACATGAAGAACCACACATGAAGGAGAATACATTTTCTCCAAAATGTTAGTAACATTGACAATTATAAAGGTATAATTAAATTCTACTCCCTTCCTTAGCCAATAAATTACTCATGGTTGCAGAAAAGGACTAGTTTCAGTTTTCTTTAATATTAAAAGGTTTTTTTTTACACATTGATTCCTAAGTGCAAGGAGTTGTTTCATGTGGCTAACTTGAGTAGAGGTACAAGAGGAGGCTCTAATCATATTTCCTGGCTTGCTGGCAAATTTAGAAAAATTGCAGGAACAAGTAATAGCTTTTTTCTCCTACGCTTTTATATAATCATTTATGAGTACTGTCCCCATTAAGCTAACTAATGGTGTTCCATAATGATCATCAAATACATTTTGCCAGTTATCCAGGTTCAAAATCTGAGTCATTTCTGACATTTCTTTCATTCTCACAATCAATGCAGTCACAGAGCCCCACTTCTACTTGACTCATAATGTCCTCTCTGTTCTTCCATTTTGGTTATTATTGAAATTGTCCTGACTCTGATGCTTAATGCCTCATGCCTGTAATATTATAATTGATTTATCATACCTTTCCTTGTTGTTGACCTCCTTACCTCCAGTCCATCCTGCACAGTGATGCTACTGAAAATAGTCCTAAATATTGCTAATTGTCCTAAAATATTGCTTTTTAATATTAATTGCTTGCTCATTAATACTTGATGGTTCATCAGTCTAGAAAGAGTTTAAATTCGTTAACGTGGTGGCAAGTATCTTTCCAGTTTGAACCATCTGTTTCACCAGTTTAGTCTACTCATTACTTCCCTAAGCACAATGTGGGCTACATGTTGTTGGAGGTTAGGGACAGTATAGTTCTCTTTTGAATTTTAATGTTTTAAGACTGTATCTTGGTATTTTTTTTTCATGGTTCAATGTAGGTAAGGATCACCTGATATATATATACCTAGGCTTTCATCCACAGAGATTCTAACTCAGCAGGTCCATAGTGGGTACCTGGGAATCTGCACTCTTGGCAGTTACCTTAGTGGATTCTGATGGGGGTGATCCATGGAACAGAAGGAGAAATACTGTTCTGTCCATTTGTTAACTTTACTTATCCTCCAAAGACATATATTCCATTTTTCAAACATGAATACTTCAAGGGGTGCCTGGGTGGCTCAGTGGGTTAAGCGTCTGACTTTGGTTCAGGTCATGGTCTCACAGTTTGTGAGTTCAAGCCCCATGTTGGGCTCTGTGCTGATAGCTCAGAGCCTACAGCCTGCTTCGGATTCTGTCCCTTTCTCTCTCTGCCCCTCCCCAGCCTGTACACACTCTCTCTCTCTCTCTCTCTCTCTCTCTCTCTCTCTCTCTCTCTCAAAAATAAATATTAAAAAAAACATAAAGACTTCAAGATGACTCTAGCCAAGTAAACATCTCTCTGTACCATTTACTCATTCAGCTTTCACAGAGGACTACCCTGGCTTTCAGAATAGCTATTCTACTCTTTTTTATCCCCTTCACTTGTTTTATTTTCTTCCATACCCGTTTATCACCGCTTGATATTACAGTATATCAGTCTATTTTCTTATCTATTACTTTCCCCACTTGAAAATCAGCTTCATGAAGGTAGACATTGGGCTGTGCACTCCTACAGTATTATCAGAGCCTAGAACAACATAGCAGGTACTCAAGAAATACAGCTGAACAGAAAGCATATGGCATTTTATTATTAGTTGCCTTTTCATGAATGTTCCCGAAGATCCAACAGTATAGTATGGTTTTCAAGGTAGGGCCTCCTTCATACTTCTTTATATTTTACATTATAGCACCTAACCCAATGGCACAGATTTGGTGATACATATGTTCTATTGGCATGAGTCTGAAATGACATTGATAATTAAGTTTTATTCTTTTTCTTGTTGTTGTTGAGAGACAGAAGGTGCAAGTGAGTGTGGAAAAGAGAGAGAATCCCATGAGGGGCAAAAAGAAAGAGAGGGAGAGGGGGAGGGAGAGAGTGAGAGTGAGAGAGAGAGAGAGAGAAGCCAGGCTCACCTGAATGGGTCTCGAGCTCACCCAATGTAGGACTCAAACTCACAAACCTTGAGATCATGACCTGAGCCAAAGTCAGATGCTTAATGACTGAGCCATCCAGGTGCCCTTAAGTTTTATTCTTTCAGTAATAGTGTGGAAGAAAGCATAATGCCCAACCCCCAAAATCTCCATGTTCTAATCTGCAGAACCTGTTCAAATGTTACTTTGTGTGACAAAAGGGATTTTTAAAGATGTGATAAGCTTAAGGACCTTGAGATGGGGAGATTATTCTGGATTATCATGGAATGTCCAATCTAATCTTATGAATCCTTAAAAGTGGAGAATCCTTCCCAGCTGCAGAGAATCTGAGACCATGAGAACAACTAAACCTGCTGTGGCTAGCTTTGAAGGTGGAGGAGAAGGGCCAGGAGCCAAGGAATATGGATAGCTCTGAGAGGCTAGAAAAGGCAAGGGAAGAAATTCTCTCACAGAGTCTTCGGGAAGTAATGCAATTCTGCCAACGCCTTGACTTTAGCCCGGTGAGATCCATGTTGGATTTAGGATAGATCTCTGTAGACAGAGAACGTTTTGTTTTATTTATTTATTTAAATTTTAAATGTTTATTTATTTTTGAGAGAGAGAGGGAGAGAGAGCAGGGGAGGCACAGAAAGAGAGGGAGACACAGAATCCAAAGCAGGGTCCAGGCTCTGAGCTGTCAGCACAGAGGTTGACGCAGTCTCAAACTCACAGCCTAAGAGATCATGACCTGAGCCGAAGTTGGACGCTTAACCGAATGAGCCACCCAGACGCCCCTATTTTATGTATGTATGTATGTATTTACTTACTTATTTACTTAAATTTACATCCAAGTTAATTAGCATATAGTTCAATAATGATTTCAGGAGTACAATCCAGTGATTCATCCCCTCCATATAACACCCAGTGCTACAGAGATCACTTTAAACTATTAATTCATGATAATTTGTTTGGCAGTTATAGAAAATGAATGTAAACAATTTCAACAAGGGGCGCCTGGACAGCTCAGTTGGTTAAGCAGCTGACTTCAGCTCAGGCCATGATCTCACGGTTCGTGAGTTCGAGCCCCGCGTCAGGTTCGGTGCTGACAGCTCAGAGCCTGGAGCCTGCTTCGGATTCTGTGTCTCCCTCTCTCTCTGCCCCTCCCCTGCTCACACTCTGTCTCTCTGTCTCTCAAAGATAAATAAACATCTAAAAAAATTTTTTTAAATAATTAAACAATTTCAACAATAAAAATAGTCCTTCAATTTCTCCCTATGCGAAATGAAGCAGATTTTCTGCAAGGCTGGAAAATTTTCCATATATTCTTAATCTGTGGCTAAATTGAATATCGAAAATTGTATAAATAGAAGTTAAATAGGCAAATATCTACTTATACCATTGACTTTGAAAATACTTAATAAATTAATCACACATATATATTTAAAACCACACATTTATTAATGCTATATTCTCACTCTCATGTTTCATGAAACAACTTTATTCGCACTCTCCCTGAAAATTTAACATCAGTTTTTATCATCACGAAAGTTTCTCCTTGAGTGACCTAACCCAGTTTTCCAAAGTACAACATATTTATTTCTAAGATATTTTAGAGAAAAGACTTCTTAAATCTATATATAATGCTGTTATAGAAATGTATTCGAAATCATTAGTAGTTATCTTTTTTCATCATTTTATATTATAACCACTTATATATTTGCTTTTATTTTTATTTTTTATTTATTTTTATGTTCATTTTTGAAAGAGAGAGAAAGAGAGTTTGAGTGGGAGAGGGGCAAAGAGAGAGGGAGACACAGAATCTGATGCAGGCTCCAGGCTCTGAGCTGTCAGCACAGAGCCCAGTGTGGGGCTCAAACTCACAAACCATGAGATCATGACCCAAGCCGAAGTCAGACCCTTAACCGACTGAGCCACCCAGGCACCCCTATATATTTGCTTTTAAAGTAGTCTTTAAAAGGCTTGTTTACAATGGCCTGTAAAATCTGCAGTTGTGATGTCATCTCCCCTCTGCACAATTATTTTAAATTTAGTATTGATTTTTCTTCTTGTTTATTTATTTTGAGAGAGCACATGGGTGTGTGCTCTGGTGGGGGGAGGGGCAGAGAGAGTGTGAAACAGAGAATCCCAAGCAGGCTCCGAGCTGTTAGCACAGAGCCCAACGCAGGGCTTGATTCCATGAACTGTGAGATTGTGACCTGAGCCAAAATCATGAGTCGGATACTCAACCAACTGTGCCACCCCGGCTCCCCCAGTATTGATTTTTCTTGTCCTCTTTTTTTCTTATCAATTGTGACTGGTGATTTCTACTGATATCCAAAACTAGGCTTAATAGGGATTATTTTATACTAATGTATCCTCCTCAAGTAGTTGGTTAAAATAAAGTAATTGTGAAAGGTCTCATAATATGAGAGAAGAATTATAAAGATCTCTCCTATGTGATAAAATTTTGGAGCTAAAAATTCACCTTTTATTCAGGAAGACACTTTCATTTTATTTACTTAGTTTTCTTCCCTTTTTTAAATTTTTTTAAATGTTGTATTTATTTTTGAGAGAGAGAAAGAGAGAGACAGGGGAAGTGCAGAAAGAGAGGGAGACACAGAATCCAAGAGGCAGGCTGTGAGCTGTCAGCACAGAGCCTGACACGGGGCTCGAACCCACGAACCGTGAGATCATGACCTGAGCTGAAGTCGGATGCTTAACCGACTGAGCCACCCAGGCGCCCCAGTTTTCTTCGCTTTTTATGGCTTCTTTAATACAAGATATTTCAACAATATCCTATTTAATATGCTCTTTAATTGCTATATGCTATTTTCCCTAGCCCTCTATTAATGAACCTTTAAACTGATTCTAATTTCTAACAATGAAAAATGATGATGCAATAACCATTACCTTGCATATATTGTTACACACTTTGTGAGTATATCAACAGGATAAATTCCTAAGGATAGAATTGCTATGTGAAAGGGAACAAGCATGACAAATTTGAAAACTATTGCCAAATTGACCTACAAATATATAAAGAAATTTATGTTGCCATGCATAATGGCATGTAAAGGTCCTTTTCATATCTCTGATGGTAGATGGTAGGCAGTGTAATTGACTTGCAGGCCAGCTGCAGCACTTTCAAATCTATCACCATGTTTGCTCTGTTCAGAGGCCATTCTTCTTACCAGGTGCTGCCGGCCAGTGAATAATTGAGCACAACAGAGATGCTAAGACAGGTCTACTTTTGAGACATTCAGAACTGCTCTGATGGGAGACTTTGGCTCAGGGACTCCCCAGTGACCTTGCAGAAGTCTCTTCGAACCACAGTTCAGGCTAGGATGCTTTTACCCAACCTTTATGTCTCCCTTCTTTACCTTTCTCTTTCATCCAGAAGGCCACACGGATAGGATTGAACAGACCTAGGGCTATTCACATGCCCAGGAAACATCTGAGAAGGCCCTGAGCTCTCACCTCTCACTAACCTTAAGACTTTAAGCAAGCAGGAAGTGAAAGCCAAGGTGGAGTTGTAAACTGCCTGGCTAAGGGTTTAGGACATATCCTAGCATGCACACATACCCACACAGAGCCCTGCTACAAAAACAAGGAGATTTATTGGTTCTGAATATCTAAGGAAATCTTTGTATAATCATTAGCTGCCCATTAAGCACTGTGAGGAGAGATGTCAGCGGTGACACATGACAAAGAATACAGACTTCACTATATTAGTTTAGAAACCCCATTAAAATAAAAACGAGATGCCAGTCCACACTTATTAGAATGACCAAAATCCAGAACATGGGCAATACCAAATACTGGCAAGGGTTTAGAGAAGAACCTGATTTGAAGATGTCTTGCATAATATCTAAAATTTCCGGGTTTTAATAAAAATTGCCACATATGCAAAAAAAAAAAAAAAAAGAAAGTAGGGCTGATACAAAGGAAAAGAAGCAGTCAGTACGAACTGTCCCTGAGGAGCTCCAACATTAGACTTTCTAACCAAAACTCTGAAATTTCTACTTTTAAAATGTTCAGTGAACTAAAAAGAAATCATGCCTAAATAACTAAAAATCTTGAGAATAATGTCACCAAATAGAGAACATAAACAAAGGGATATAAAGTATTTCTTAATAGAAACACATAGCAATTCTGACGTTGAAAAAATAAAATAACCTAAATGAAAAATTCACTAGAGGAGTTCAGCAGCAGATTTGAGGAAACAGAAGAAAAAATCAGCAAAACTTAAGCTAGTTCAATTGAGATTATCCAAGCTGAAGAAAAGAGTCATGAGATTCAAGAAGGAAGCAGATGATCATTGCTTTAAAAATTTTTGTTAATATTTATTTATTTTTGAGAGAGAAAGACAGAGCATGAGTGGGGGAGGGACAGAGAGAGGGAGACACAGAATCCTATGCGGACTCCAGGCTCTCAGCACAGAGCCTGATGCAGGGCTTTAATTCACAAACTGTGAGATCATGACCTGAGCCACCTAGATGCCCCCCATTGCTGTTTTTGAAGGTGCAAAGGGGCATGAACCAAAAAAGAATGCACGTAATTTCCAGAAGCTGAAAAGGCAAGGAAACAGGTTCTCTTTTAGAGCCTGCATAAGGGAACACAGCTATGTAAATATCTGGATGTTAGCCCAACGAGACCCACTTAGACTTCTGGAAATGTAATTTAAAGGATTGGTGATTAATCAATTAAACCCATTAATTTCTGATAATTTGTTACAGCAGCAACAGAAAGCTAACACAGATTTGGGAATACATTCTCCAAAACTGACTATAGTTAATCCTTGAACAACACAGAAATTATACCTACCAAACCCCCACACAATAAAAAATCCACATATAACTTTTGACTCCCCAAAACGTTAACTACTAACAGCCTACTCTTTACTGGAGGCATACATAATATAAACAGTTTATTGACACACATTTTATATGTTATATGTATTATATACTATTATATATTATATACTGTTACAAGAAAGAAAGCTAGAGAAAAGAAAATGTTATTAAGGAAATTCTAAGGAAGAAAAACTCATTTACAATATGGTGCTGTAAAAAAATCCATATAAAAGTGAACTCACACAGTTCAAACCCATGTTGTTCAAGGATCAACTGTATACATTAGGCCACAAAATAAGTCACAGTAAATATAAAAGGAGCAAAATCATATGAAGTATGCTTTCTGGCCACAATGGATTAACATTTGAAATCAAAACCAAAAAGAGATATGGAAAATTCTGTAATCTATGAAATTAAAGAACACATTACTAAATATCCAATGAGTCAATAAGAAAATTACAGGAAAAATTAGAAAATATTTTGAAATAAAAGAAAACAAAAACACAACATATCAAAACTTAAGGGATGCAGAGTAAGCAGTGCTTAGAGCTAAAATGACTGCTGCGAGTTACTATATTAAAAAAGGTCTCAAAGTAATCTCTTACATTTAACAAACTAGAAAAAGAAAGAAAAGCAAACTCCAAAACAAGCTGAAGGAATAAATAATAATGACTAGAGTAGAAATAAATAAAATATTGCAAACTAATAAACTCAACCAAAAGTTTATTTTCTTTTGAAGACAGTCAACAAATTGATAAATATCTAGCTGGACAGAGCAAGAGAAAAAAGGAGAAGACCCAAATGATTAAAATCCAGAATGAAAGAGGAGATACTACTACCGATTTTACAGATATAAAAAAAATATAAGGGAATATTTAAAAAGTGATTGTACGTAAATAAAATAGATTACATAGGCAGGTCCAATTCTGATAGTAACACAGACTATCAAAACTGACTCAAGAGGAAATAGAAAATCAGAATGGACTTATAAGAAATAAAGATTTTATAAATCATCCCAAAAATATGCACAAAGAAAAGCCTAGTTCCAGAGGGCTTTCTTGAGGAATTATACCAACCATTTAAAAAAGAACTAACACGAAACCTTCACTAACCCTTACACATAGTGAAAGAGGAAGGAATGATTTCAATTCATTTTAGGAGGTCAATGTTATCCTGACACAAAAATAAGGCAAAGATATCACAATAAAACTAAAAGCCATTATCTCTTATGAACATAGATCCAAAATCCTCAACAAAATATTAGCAAATTAAATCCAGTAACATATGAAAAGGTTCATATGGGAATGAGGTCAACAAAACTGTGGAGTAGCAATTCCAAACATTCATTTCTCCACAAAAGCATTGAAAAGCAAGCAAGAACTGTCAGAATCAATTTTGTTAGACATCTGGAAAACAGGTTTACAGCAAACAAGTGAATGCTAAATCAAGAAAAAAGCGACTTAAAAATGGTAGGAAAGCTTCATGGCATTTTTACTTGCCCTTACCCCTCCCCCTCTCCGGGGCTCAGCAGTGTCAGACCTTTTTACCCAGTTCTGGAGGGAACCTAGCAGATGTTATTTGCAAATTATAGTGTTTATCTGTTCTAATCTGCCTGGGGCTACCTGATAGACTGACAAAGGGTGCCATCTCTTTGCCTAACTACAAACTCATTTAGGGCGGAAAAAAAATGGCAGCATTGCTCAAAACCACTGTAAACCTAAAGAAAATTCCTCAGCCAACTGGGACTGTAGATTATGTGTGAGCACACATTTGGCCACCTACGGCCTGGCAGGAAACTCTGGAGAGAGAATTGCTTTGAGAAATAAAGACATTTAAAAGCACCTGTGTACCCTGGGGAATTCAGAAAGCCACATGCACATCACAAGACAAGCCGCATTCTCAGAAAAGAGAATGAGACAATTCGGCTAAGTTTTCTGGCAGTATATACAAAAAATGATCTTTCCTCTGATTTCCAATGGCATGTTCCCCATTTCTTTCTGAGCCTTCACCAGAAATGCCTTTAATGTTTCTATTTCCGCCAGCATTCTGTTTATAATGACAGGCAATATGTGTATTCTCTAAAATGATACAGGCTTTCTCTGCCATGTTTCTCATTTCCTCCTAAAACCTCAAAGGTGGAACCTTTGACATCCTTATTTCTATCAACAGTCTATTCAAGGAAATCTAAGCTCTTTCTACCATGTTTCTCAAATTTCTTCCAGCCTCTATCCATAACTCAAGACGAAACCACTTTTAGATTTTTGGAGTTGTTACAGTAGCATCCCATTTCCTGGTACAAAAATCTGTTTTCGTTTCTTATGGCTTCTATAACAAATTACCACAAACAGTGGATCATTTAAGAATAAACACAAATTTATCTTCTACAGCTCTGGGAACCATAAATCCAAAATCAAGGTGTCAGCAGAGCCACGCTCTCTTCAAGGATCTAGGGTAGAATATGTTCCTTACTTCTTCCAGCTTCTGGTGGCTGACAGGATTACTTTGCCTATATCCATAGCACTCCAATAGAATCTCATTCTACCTTTTTCTCATAAGGACACAGATGATGGCATTCAGGGCCCACCTGAATAATCTCTTACCTCAAAATTCTTAATGTAATCATGTCTGCAAAGACCTTTTTTCTAAATAAGGTAAGATTTACATGTTTCAGAAATTAAAAACCCAATGCCTTTTGGGTCACAATTCAGCCTACTACATCCTTGAAAAGAGGAACCAGTTTTGTTAAATAAAAATTATAAACAAATTCTTGGCCCTAAAATCACTCGATATATTCAGTTTCTCTGTTATAAATAGCTGTCTCTCAGCTGATAGGCCAAAAGCTACAAATTATTCATAATACATTTACTGACTATTGAAATTGACAAAAAATTAAAATGAGAGTAATCTGGTCTATTTTGTGTTCTTAATTTTATGCAACAAATGTCTCTTTACTGAATTGAATGTTTAGTAATTGAATGTTTCTGGCATTCAGTAAAGTTCTATTATTGTCAAATTGTTTTATTGCAGTTCCTGTCTTTATCCATATGAAATGTAAATATCTAAGTTTTATTGAAACCAAGGCTAGTAAAAGATGATACAGTTTTGAAAAGCCATAAAATATGGAAAGTATAAAAAACAGTGATAGTTCATATATTATCCCAATTGTTCATCATTTCAGATATATGTATAAAAACCCAACTGGTTTTTCTTCCTTTCTTCTTTTCTATCTTAAACTGATTTTTTTTTTGGTCATTTCATACACTACAAAAGTTAAATGCAACTTGTGATTGCTGAAATAGTTGTCTAAATTGCTATCTCTCTATTATTTATTTATAGCTGTTGACATGAAGCTTGAATTAAATAAAAAAGAGCTTATGACAGTCTCTAAATCTAAAATAAAACAAAGAGCTTTGTAAAATTTTGACAAATAACAACCCAAAATTCAGAGATTTTCTTCTAGTGCCAGGACACTGGCCACGTGTGGGGTCACTGCCATCATCTTCCTATTGAATAACAGTCATCAGAGCTTTACTCAAGGTCTATTTGATAGACAAGTATCATAACACAGGAACTAGAAGAGACACAAGAATTGAAGAGCAGAGCAGAAAAACATTGTGCAGGACAGGAAAAGACTGTGCAGGGTAGGGTAGCACATACTTGAACATGTAGGGTGGTTCCAGCCAGAGTAAGGAAAGTTTGGGAAGAGTCAGGAGGGATTTAACAGGACCTGTTCTCATTAGAAAGAGAAGGAAAAGGTGAGGGTGGGGTAGAGATGCCTAGGACAAGGAAGGGTTGAGTATGTTGGAACCAATGCAGGCAAAACGGCATGATAGATTATGTCAGGGTAAGCTAGCATAAGGCAGGTGGGGCACTGCAGAAATTGGTCAGGATAGAGTTGAAAAAGTAAAATCTATCTAGTGCTAGGAGGGATGGAGCAGAATAAACCCACTGTAAAACCATTATAAAGTGGGTTATGGTAGGCCACAACCATACCTAACAGAGAATGGAAAGTCTAAATAGGATAGAGCAGGAGAGGGCACAGAAGACTGGGTAGGGTGACACAGGGAAGGGAAAGGCAATGAATAAGCTGAGTTTCTAAAGAAATCTTGAGTCCCTGATGAAACTAAGAGAAGGTTCCCATTAATTAACAGAAATTATGTGGAATATAGTTATGATTGACATGCGTTTTCAATATTGGTAGCACATGTTAAGCAAGTCTAATTATTGATTATCCCAAATTCTAAGAGTCCTACATCAAGATTCCCATCAACACACAGGTTACCAATCACAGAATTTTGTTCTACTATTGGTCCTTACACCTTAAAGTCTGTTTTAAAATTATACTATAAATAAATGTCTATTGTTCATAACAAATCTACACATATTCATAATTTAATAGTGTTTCTCAACTTGAGTGTTAAGAATCACACATGGAATTTGTAGAACTGTAAGGTTCTCCTGTAATGGCAGGTATAATGAGGTTGGTGCTATATTATTCTCAGCAGATTTTGGGAATCAGGAGAAATGAAAACTTACATTCTTGTGCAAAGATCTAAGAAGGGCCATTAATACTACATATGTCCTTAGCAACATCTATTCCAAAGGGAAGAATGTTTAGAGTCTTATTCCCTGAGACAGCGGGTGCGAGAATGGAAATACATTTAGTGTGCACCACTCCCTCTTTCCAGTTAGTATATATGTTTTCCTCTGTTTTAATGTGCCTAGCATTTGAGTATACAACTTATGTAAACCATAAATATAGGCTACTGCCTTGGTTAAGGACTAGATTCATCTGATCCTTGAACTACTGTATACGTATTCTAAGTGGTCTCCTAGAGTATTATCCCTCTCCAATTTGTTCTTCATAGCACCAGTCTGTGTAAAATCTTTCAGGACCTCCCACTGCCAATAGGATAATCAAATGAATGAAAATGGAAAAGCACTGCATTCTAGACTACCATTTAGGCTAAAAAACAACAACAACAAAAAATTATTCTTCCCATCTTTTTGGCCAAATGGCACACACTCAGCTAGAATCTACATTTCCCACTCTCCTTTGCAGCTAGGTGTAACCATATGACTAAATTCAGGCCCATGGAACATGAATGTATATCATGCATGCAAGATCTGAGTCATTTTGTCCTGAAATACAAGTTAATTTTTCTGGATTTTGATTGTTTATCCTTCTCAAAAGCTAGTTTGAGCCTGTCAACAAGATCAAGATCCTAGGAGAAGGTAGATTAATAAGATGGAAGGAAAATTTTTTTCTCTTCTCTCTGTCTACCCATTCTGGAGCTGAGAGAGAAGTAAACACATATCTTGCATTGTGGAATCCACTGTAATTGTGGATGTCTTTTTAGAATAGTGTAACCTTTAAACTAATGAATTAACAATTTTTTGTGCTCTTCCTTATTTATCTGTGTCTAGATCATGAAGTGTTTCTTGAATGAATGAATAGTGATACACTAATACCAACCCATCATATGGGGGCAGGCATATGCTATCGAATATATAAAAACATATATTATCCTCTATGATACATTGTTACATTTAATTTTCATTTCTAGTTTATACTTCAATTAATGTAGATGTTTTTGCATGACTGACATTTTTTCACAAGATTTTTGTTGAGTGTGCAATCTCCATAAAAATAAATTTGGCAGTAAGACCAGGAGTATCAATCCATTCCCCATTCTCTCACCACAATCTGTCTAATGGCACCAGTGGAATTATATCCTCTGTATTAATTTATAGGGTCCTAGTTAAGATGAAAATTAACACATCAAGTCGCTCTCACCCGTTTATCACCTGAAATAAATTAGTCTTTTTAATTTTATTTTAAGTTTATTTATTTACTTTGAGAGAGAGAGAGAGAGAGAGAGAGAGAGTGCAGAGGAGAGGCAGAGAGAGAGAGAGCGAGAGAGAGAGAGAGAGAGAATCCTAAGGAGGCTCCATGGTCTCAGCGCAGAGCTAGACGTGGGGGGGGGGGGTCGATCTCACAAACTGTGAGATCATGACCTGAGCCAAAATCAAGAGTTGGACACTCCATCAACTGAGCCACCCAAGCGTCTCTGAAATAAATTAGCCTTGATGTTACTTTCACATATGACAGTTAGGGTTCATAGGCCCTAAATAATAAGAAATTTAAAGGAAGATTTGATTAGGTAGAAAGTCAGAAAAAGTAGTGCAGACCATGGAGTGCTGCCAGGAGAGCACAAATCTAGCCAGATCCTAACTCTGTCTTTTTAACCAACTGCTGAAGGTCCAAAATTTACCCATAGGAATTCACTAATCCTTATCATTCATATGTGCTCAGATTGAAAGTTATTTGTTACTGGTTGGTTAAAATTTGCTTTTAAAAAGCAAAAATATAATGGCAATTGAATATATGAGAAAAAGAGAAATGTTTGCTAGACACTGGTTGATCATATCTTCGGTTTTAAAAAGGTTAAAAAAAGATACTTTAGTTAAATTACAAGGTAAAAAAAAAATAAAAGATGAGCCTGGATAACACCGTCAGGAAGCTCACACGCAATTTACAATGTTGACTCAGTAGCATCCCCAAAACCGAAAAAGATGAATACATTTTAAGAAACAAATATTTCTGATTTTCATTCTAAAATTGAAGAGTAAAATGATCATGGTTACAGTTTGAATAAAAATTTCTCTGATCAGAGTGCCTAGGTGGCTTAGTCGGTTAAGTGTCAGACTTCGACTCAGGTCATGATCTCGCAGTTTGTGAGTTCAAGCCCTGCTTCAGGCTCTGTGCTGACAGCTCAGAGCCTGGAGCCTGCTTTGCATTCTGTCTCCCTCTCTCTCTGCCCCTCCGCCAGCTCACACTCTGTCTCTCTTTCTCTCTCTCTCTCAGAAATAAATAAACATTAAAATATTTTTTAAAAATTTCTCTGATCTTGTTCATGAATTGATGTATTAGATAATAAAAGGATTGATCTCAACTCATTCCCACTCCCCTGGCAAGTTACTAAATAAAATTAAAATAATTGCTCATAATAAAATTTTAATTTTCTTTAAAGGATCTTGATCTTTCCATATGGGGAGTCTTCTTGGTGAATGTTCAAAATATATTATTGGTCATTGATTTCATTTCATGTAATGTTAGCATTAAAAACCCCATTATGAGATCATAAATGACAGGCAGCTGGCAAGCCCACTGATAGGTAATTTTTATTGTCAATTTTAAGTGGAATAACAAGCCACAAAAATCTTGCTAGAGATGTCAGAGCCTGCTAGCCATTAACGTTAAGTATTCAAAGCTAGCCCTCTTCCATGGGGTTTCTCATAGCTGAAATCCCTCCACTGGTCACTGTTCTGCCACACGAACTTTTGAGTGCACCAACTTACAGTTGTCCCCTGCCCAGATCTTACCTTTGAGATCTATGGAATAGGATCACTAAGTTGATAAAGTATCACAATATTAGTAGAAAGAGGGAAGAAGATCTAGATCTTCTTCTTTCTTCTGCATCCTCAACTCTACATAGCCTTTAATTTAAGCAAACCCCATCCCATCAAGAGAAACAAGGAATGGAGATCCTGTTTCTCCACTCCAGTAGTCTGCTGCTCACCAAAAAGAATCCTCAGACTTAATCAGTACAAATTATCTCTTTTACTAAAATATACTACTTCCATCTGTGACTTCGTTTCTTTCTTTCTTTCTTTTTTTTCTTTCTTTCTTTCTTTCTTTCTTTCTTTCAATGTTTTTATTCATTTTTGAGGGACAGAGACATAGCAGTAGCTGGGGAAGGGCAGAGAGAGAGGAAGACACAGAATCTGAAGCAGGCTCCAGGCCCTGAGCTGTCAGCACAGAGCCCGATGTGGGACTCGAACCCATGAACCGTGAGATCATGACCTGAGCTGAAGTCGGATGTTTAACCAATGAGCCACCCGGGCACCCCTGTGACTTCGTTTCTTTTGCCAAAAAAGTCTGTTGTCTACTCTACTTGCACGTCTTGCATCAATTTAATTCCCACCACTTCCATTGAAGTCCTCCCTGAAAACATCGATCATAAATATCTTCCCTCCTTTTAAATTCTCTAACATTTATAGTCTTCACCACAAATGCAGTAAGGTTGTATACCTATTTTCTACTGATAACAAATTGTTTTATATTAACTAATTCTATGTTCCATCTACATTGTGTTTATGTACTTCCAAATCCTCCAGAGTGTCTGGTATAATGCTCATCTGACACTCTTGTTCCATGACAATCCATCATCACAGAGCATCCAGAATAATATTTTTAGAAACATAAATCAAATTATTCCACTCACTAGATTTGAAACCCTCCAATGACTTTCCATCACAGGTAGAATAAAATCAAATCTTTTTACCATGGCCTACAATGCCCTGTGCGACCAGGGTAGAAAACTATATTAAGGATCAGCCCTATTTGGTTTCAATCCTATGACTAGGACTCTTTTACCAACCAATCAAAACATAAGAGTGTAGTGTACCACTGAAATGAAGCCCAGCTCAGTCTGTTAGGAGGGTTATGATCAGCAAACACTTGCAGTGCTATTTCACACATTCTATCCTTCAAAATATTTATTCAGTACCAACTATATGCTGGGTTCTGTTCTAGAAACTGGGGTATAGAAATAAACAAAAAAATGTCCCTGATTTCTTGATTCATTCTAACTAGGGTGACCAACTGTCCTGGTTTTAATGGGGAAAAAGAAGTTTTCTGCAATGTGGGACTTTCAGTGCAAAAGCTTAGAAAATCTCAGAGCTGAATCCTGAGATGAGTTGATCACTGTAATTCTTTTTTTAATGTTTATTTATTTCTGAGAGAGAGAAAGAGAGAGAGAGAGAGAGAGAGAGAGAGAGAGAGAGAGAGAGAGAGAGAGGGAGACACAGAATCTGAAGCAGCTCCAGGCGCTGAGCTGTCAGCACAGAGCCTGACGCAGGGCTCAAACCATGAGATCATGACCTGAGTCGAAGTCAGACACTTAACTGACTGAGCCACCCAGGTGCCCCTGATCACTGTAATTCTAATGGAAGAAACAGACTACAAATACATATACATACAGAAAAGACATCTAAGAAATATCTGTTGAATCAATAAATCAATACTAATTGACCGAGTAGGAAAAAGGCCTTTGCAGATTTCTTAAACCCTCAGTTAATGATCGTGAAGCCTGCTTATAATTTTCACGTGGAATTTACTGTGTGCACTGTTGCATAACAAATTATTGCAAAACTTAGTGGGTTAAAAAAAAACAGGCATTTATTTTCTCACAGTTTCTAAGGGTGAGGATCCATATAAGAGTGACTTAGCTTCACGGTTCTGGGTCAAGATGTGGCATGAGGTTGCTGTCCAGATGCAGCTAGGGCTGCAGTCATCAGAAATCTTCACAGGGCCTTTGGGGTCTTCTACTAAGCTCACTTAAATGATTATTGGTGGGCCTTAGTTTCTCATAAGATGTTGGCCAGAAGCCTCAGTTAACCACCATGCCGGCTGCTCTACAAGCTGCCTGTGTGTTCTCAGCTGGCTTCTTCTGGAGCCAGTGATCATAGAGAACCCCAAGATGGTAGCCTTCAGTCTTTTTCTACCCTACTATAGGAAGTAATATACCATATACCATCATTTTTGCCATATTTTATTGGTGACAGGGACCAAACATGATCAAATGTGGGAGGGGACTATATGAAGGTGTATATACTGGGAGATGGGGTATATTCAAGGCCAATTTTGGAGGCTGGCTAACACACCATGCTTCCCTTTCTGATCATCTCTGTTTCTTAGCATAAAACAGTAGTTTTAAAATTTAGTCCTAAGAATTCCCTGGGAGAAATACCAAATTTCAGGGCCCATTTCTAAAGATGTTGATTCAGTATGTTAGGATCGAGCAGTTTTATGAAAGCTGTGTGAAGATGACACATTGAAAACAGTATTCAGAGCCTGCCCCCAAAACATTTTTATCTAGTCCTATCAGTTTAAACTACCTCTTATATGACGATGACTTCCAGATACATATTTTTTTTCTGGCCTAGCTTCAGCACCATTTCACAGAGATGTTTCCCAGGTAGCTCAAACCTATTTCTTTTATGCTCTACCCACACCACTCTACAGCTGCAACTTGCCCCGAATTCCTGAAATTGATGAGCAGAAATACCATTTTCTCAATAGCTCAAGTGACGACTCCTTTACCTTTCTAAAACCCCTTCTATCAACATATCACACAGCTTCTAGTTTCTTATGACTTTTAAATTAGTCTTCTCCTTCTCCTTTGCCAGTGCCTTACTTCCGGAGTTCATGCACTCACTTCTGACCGGATTGCTGCCCATAACCTTTTAGCAAATATACTTGCTGTCAATGCTACCCTTTTCCAATCTAGTCTCCATACCACTGCCAGAACATTTTTCTAGAATGCTGATTTGATCATCTTATTTCCTGCTCAAAACCTTTTGGTGATCCCCATTACTTTCTGGATAAAATACAAACTTTGTACTGTCATATAGGAGGATGTTTTTACCAAGCCTCTGCCAGCATCTCCAGTTTCACCTCTTGAAATTCCACCACTTCTCCAGTGGCCTTAACAGAACTATGTGAAGTTACAGGATTTCTTGCAATATCTTAGGTCTCCCCAGTCTTTGTAAATCTGTAAATTCCTATTCATTTTGGGACTTAGGTCACGTATCCCCTTTTCTAGAAATCTTTGCTATGGTTTTCTACACACACAAAAAACACCATCCTCTTAATCCCTTTCTTTGAATATGTAGTTACTTAACTGAGGGCCTGTTAATTGAATAGTAAATGTTTCATAAAACCTTCACTATTGATTGATAAGTATAATATGTGAATTATTATCAGGAATTAGAAGAGGAAATTTTAATTTAGGCTAACAATACATCTTCTTTGATTCTGCCTTTAGACTCACAGGAAAATGAAACAACACAAATGAAAATGACCTCGAGCTTGGATAACATCTAATTTCTGTCCTATTCTCATTTTGCACATAAGAATACTCAGGTTTGGAATAATTAGTCTGGTTCAAAATCCATTGCAAGTTAGTGAGAAGATGGGACTAGAATATATTCACATAGACAGCATATATGTATGGAGAATGAGTCATTAAAAAAAACACCTATATCCTTATGCCTCAGAGAAGACCAGATTTCACTTAACCTGGGATTCAGATACATCTGAGTATACCTGTTAATGTTTGTTGAGCAAGAATGAGCAGACATAGTTTGCACAAAGAAGGGTTTTGTTTTTGAGTGAGTGCGTGTGTGCGTGTGTGTGTGTGTATGAGAGTGTGTGTGTGTGTGTGTGTGTGTGTGCGTACATGGCTGAATAAAAGGAAAGGGAGATGTAGGCAACATACCATTTGTTGGAAAAATTGGTCCCTTGACCTTGCTGTATGAGTCAGCATTTGAGCCTTGAAGAGAAATAGACTTTAGGCAACAGCTCTCTGTTTACTAGGGAGACTTTGTGAAATATAGAGAAGTCAGTAATACTTTTTCAGGGCCTGGATGACAAAGTATAACACTTATAAGAAGAAAGGACATTTTCCCATTTCTGCAAGGACCATGACATAGTTCTCATTTGGGATCCCAAAGGGCAATGTATCACCTCATCACCCCATGGGTTTGCAGTTGGAAAAGAATTAGAGGATAGTTCCCTGTCATTCATATTGTGGACTTGGGAAAAGGACCCTGTCGGCTTGGGCTGCAATAACAAATAGACTAGGTGGCTTAAACAATAAACATTTATTTCTCACAGTGCTGGAGGCTAGGAAGTGCAAGATCGAGGGGCCAATAGATCAGGCATCTGGTGAGAATCCCCCTCTTAGTTTGCAGATGACCGTCTTCTCATTGTAATCTCACATAGTAGAAAGTAGAGAGAGAATGGTAGCAAACTCTCCCATGTCTCTTCTTATAAGGGCACTAATCCCGTCATGAGAACTCATACCTTCACGATCTAATCACTTCCAAAAAGTTTCATCTCTAAACGCCAACACATTGACAAGTAGGGTTTCAGCATATGAATTTTGGTGGGGCACACTCAATCCATAGCAGACACCATGACCAAATATCATCTTCGAGTTTTGTATTGGACATGGTTCAAAAACAAGAGTGGGAATATAACATGAAAATATTGCTTGTAAACATATGTGAGACACATCAGACTGGAAAAAATTTTTAAGAAATGTGGAGGTCCTGCATCATAATTGATGTCATAAGCTAATAATATAGATTATAATTGTTAATTCAATGATATTACTGGCTGGTAAGGCCTGGGGAAGCTTGAGTTTACAGGTCATCTCTGCAATCTTGTGAACCCAAGATTAGTATACATTGGCTTTGGTATCTTTAACAGCAGTGGCTTAATTAGGACTCAGAAAAACCTACATATAGTATTGGATTCACCTAAGATGGACTTGTCATCACTTCCTAATAAGTTAAAGATGTGTGTGTCCAGTGCTCAAAACTCAGCAAAGATTCACAGCTACCATAAAGCAATTCTTCACTAAAACAGCCTAAATCTACATCCTTATCTCTTAGTTCTTCAAGTATGCATTCTTAGCACCACTACATTTTACAATTTATTTGACCATTTTACATTTATTATTATTATTATTATATTGTTATTATTTTTTCTTGGCTTTCCAATCCAAACTAAATCTACTTTAAGGGCAATAAACTACCCTATACCCTATTCAATACCATGTTTCCTTGAGAACTAATGCATAGTTTATCATTTATTATATAAGAATGCATGCTATCTGTCCCATTCTCCAGTTTCCCCGTACCTTTGATCAATGTCTATTTTTGCCTCCCACCAACTCAGATGCAGAACTCAGCCCACCATCACAAACACTGAAAAGAATCCAGAACCATCTCCAACCCTATTCTGAATTTGAAAGGACAGAGTCTCTTTTATAGACAAGGTTGTAAATTTGTACAAAAGCCATCAAGAATTCATGAGGTAAAGCTACAAAGAAGATACATACATGATACAATTGTTCTTTATTAAGAGTTTACAATTCATTCAGCTCTGAAGTCATAATGTTCTTAAACAGTGACGTGATCCATAAGGTAGCATGATGAATTCTGACACGTTGCAGTGGATTTCATTGCAGGGACATGTGAGTGTGAAGAAAGTGCATTATCATCGTAGTATATTGCCTATTATAACTAGAGTGCAATTCCATTTCTCACTGTTTCTTAAAGGGGACCATACTGGAATTCTGGGTGGGACAAGTCTTTGTTATGTGGGACTCATCGGCACCTCTGGACAACATTCACTAAATGCTAGTGTGGCACTCACACTAGCATTTAGTGAATGCTAAATCCTAGCTAAATGCTAATCCTTGGACAATGAAAAACACTACCGGACACTTCAAACTCCCCCAGATGCAGATATGTATGATACTACTCTCCTTTGTGAACTACAAAGTTAGTAATTTCGGCTGGCAAGTAAAACCAATTTGTATTGAATTACTCTGTGGAGTTAACAACCAAAAGCAATGTTATTTATTTATTTATTTATTTATTTATTTATTTATTTAAAAGTTTATTTACTTATTTTGATAGGGAGACAGAGAGAGCAAGCGGGGGAGGGTCAGAGAGAGAGGGAGAGAGAGAATCCCAAGCAGGCTCCAGGCTGTCAGCACAGAGCCCAATGCAGGGCTCGAACCCATGGACCATGAGATCATGACCTCACTGGAAACCAAGAGATGGACACTTGACCAACTGAGCCACCCAGGTGCCCCCAAAGCAATGATATTTAAATGGCATTATTTTGGTGTGAGCTATTAAAATTCATGGAAAAATACACACAGTTTCAAACAATGTATATTTACTCTGTCTACTTCCCAGAAGCATAGTTAGACCCTTCACAAATAACCAAAAGCTTGAGATTTCCCTTTCATAATCCCTTTGATATAGCTGAGGGGGTCATTAGGGGCTTAAATAACTATCTAAAGATCCCCAAATGGTGTTTTACAGTAGATCTTTGACACTTTGACATTTTATATTTTACATTCATGTATCACTTTTAGAGTAATTTAAATATAATTTGCAAAACAGCAGGAGCTCTACTAATCCTCATTCTCAGGCCAGGTTTCCTTGAGTTAAGCAAGCTCTAATGAATGCTATTTCATTGTTCTCCATTTAACTGATAGTAACCTCAGAACAGCTCAGTGAAGTACCTGAAGAGCAAGAGATAAAGAATTTAAGCTGAATAATCCACTTGCTATAGGCAAGATTTTCTCTCATATTACTATAGATGCCAAGGGATCCAGACTCTGGATGAAACAGAAAAAAAAAACTAGTTTGCAGATGTGCAGACATCACTTCAAAATTTCATGACCATTCTTGTTGGTAATTATGTAGGAAAATAGCATTAGAAAATGTGGGGTTGGGGGTGCCTGGGTGACTCAGTTGGTTAAGCGACCAACTCTTGATTTCAGCTCAGGTCAAGATCTCATGCCTTGTGATTTCGAGCCCTGTATTGGGCTCTTTGCTGACAGTGCAGAAGCTGCTTGGGGTTCTGTGTCTCCCTCTCTCTCTGCCCCACCCCTTCCTCATGCTCCATCTCAAAAAAAGTAAATAAACATTCAAAAAATAAAAGAAAATGTGGGGTTGGAACACGTCACTTAGATACCAAACCTGAGAGTTATGCTTGGGTTACGTTCAAAGGTGATAAATCAAAATTTCCTTAGAAAAGACACAAACTAAAATGAATCTGAGAATGGTGGTCTTTCTAATACTCTTAGGACCTTCCACATCAGACCCATCTAATCTGAAGAATGTGAGTTATCGTTGTATGTGTAATATGTGTCATTCAGACTTTATGACATACAGATAAATATTCTGTATCTGTCAATATAATTTGAAGCAAAAGTAAACATAGCATGCCTCAGGGAACTTGCAAGGAAATCAGCCTTGTAGACTAATGTCCAGAGGGGATGAATAAGTGGGTGTGTGTATAGAGTGGGAAGGGTGCTCTAAAATGAGAACTATTATTGCCAAGATTCTCAGAGAATTATATTTCCCTGCCTCACTGTGAATATGCTCTCTATGGAGGCAGAAAAACTTTTCTAAAAAATAAAAATTAAATAAGGCTATCCTTTAAATAGAACAGATGGCTTTGTTTATATCCCAAAATATTCAACTTTGAAATCCTTTTTCTCCATATCTTGCAAGGAAGATTAGAATTTATTATTAAGAGAAAGAAGACAATGTTCTGCAGATCTGAACAAAAGTCAAAGAGCTGTCAAAGGTCCTAATAAAGAAGCTCTCCAAAATTCCTTGCCTCCATAAAAGCAATAAGAATAGTGGAAAAGATGTTGAAAATCAACTTTTTCAAAAACTCTGAAAATTAACTGAAGGCATATAACAATCCGAGGAGTATTCTTTTTCCAAGAAAAACAGTTGAATCTCTGTAAAACAAAAACAAAAACAAAAAACCAGCAAGCTTTGTGGTATTTTAGCTTTCCCTGTTGCTATCTCCCACTCCCCAGGTCTGTGGGAACCTTAAAACTAACAGCCTCATGACTATAGTAGCTGTGAAAACCAGCACACTAGGAACCACTGGCGGGAACAGAAACAGGTTTAGAATTCAGCAAAACCTATCTTCTGATAATTGTCACTACTTAACATGACTGGAAGCTCCTTGCATAGCTCCCTTCTCAGGATTTTCTTTAATTGACCCAGAGCTCCCTCTGTGCAAACAAACCAATATCTAGGGAATTTGTTGAAAAAAAAAATAGTGGCAATCTTTAAACACTGCAGCTACCTGAGATAGTGATACCAGTTGGGATTAACAAGAGGCGGACTAAAAACTTAAAAGGAAAAACTGGTGAATAAGATGTTCATAGCAGGCTTTGAAAAGTTCAACATGTTTTGGGAACTCCTGAAGTCCATTCAGGAATGCAGGGCTGTAGGCATGTCCTAGAAAGTTTCTCAGAAAACCCTAATCTCTCATCTCTGACTTTAAGGGTCCAAATAAGCAGGAAGTAAGGCTAAGGCAGAGTTGTAAACTATGGGAGCATTGACGGTGCGTGTCAGGGAATGTATAGAATCCTTTGGCAAAATCTGGGAGAATTACTGGTTCACAGCATTGAAGGAAGTCTCTGTCTAGTTATCAGCTGACTCTTGGGCTAACCAAACAGACATTTTACTGGCTGCATATGAAAAAGAAAACAGAATTTATAAAATCCATCTGAGAAAGTCATAAACAAATGAAGAATAACAACAACAATGGATAACGGCAATAAAAACCCAATCCTGGGGAGAATGAAAGTATGATTCCAGAGATATCACATTATTTAAATGTCAAGTAAAAAATTAGAATACATGCAAAGATCTAGGAATGGATGGCCCATACAAAGGGAAAAAGGCAGACAACAGAAAATGTCCCGGTGGAAGCCAAGATGTTGGACCTACTAAACAAAAGCTCTAAATAAGGTATTATAAAAATGTTCAAATAATCAAAGGAAACCATATCTAAAGAATTAATGGAGGGTATGGTAATGATGTCTCGCCAAATGGAGAATGCTAGTTAAGAGACAGAAATATTTTTTTTAAAGAACCAAATAGGGAAACCTGGGTGGCTCAGTCAGTTAAGCATCCAACTTTGGCACAGGTCATGATCTCATGGTTTGTGAGTTCGAGTTCTATGTTGGGACTCTGTGCAGACAGCACAGAGCCTGAGGCCTGCTTCAAGTTCTGTGTCTACCTCTCTGTCTGCCCCTCCCCAACCCACGCTCTGTCTCTCTCTTTCTCAAAAATGAATAAATATTTAAAAAATAAAAATTATAAAAGATTTTTTTTAAAAAGAACCAAATGCAATTCTGTAGCTTAAAATCACAACAACTATCTCAAAGGTCTGTGGAACACTATCACATATACCAATGTATGTAGAATGGGCATTCTGGAAGGAGAAGAAAAGGCAGAAACAGTAGTTGAAGAAATAATTGCTAAAAACTACTCACATTTGATAAATCTTCACAACCAAGTAGTCCAGTGATCAATCAGTAGGATAAACTAAAAAAAATCCATACAGTCAAACATCACAGACACTGCCAAAGTCAAAGACAATGAGAGAATCTTGAAACATCAAGTGAAATGTAACTCTTACATACAAGGGGCCCTCAGTAAGAATAACAGTTAACTTCACATCAGAAGTTATGGAGAACAGAAGGCCAGTGGGAAGATATATTTCTCACATGCCAAAAGGAGAAAAAAAAAACATCAAACAAGACTTCTTTACCTTACTTCAAAAACTGATTTTAAAACATTAAAATTAAAAATAGTTATAATTAGGGGTGCCTGGGTGGCTCAGTTGGTTACTTGTCCAACTCTTGATTTTGACTCAGGTCATAATCTCCTGGGAATGAGCTCGAGCCTGGCGTTGGGCTCTGCACTGAGCCTGGAGCTTGCTTAAGACTCTTTCTCTCCCTCTTCTTCTTGCCCTCCTTTGCTTGTGCTCACACACTCTCTCTCTCTCTCTCAAAAAAAATAGTTATAATTAATAAATTCTTATAAATCAACAAAAATAATAGATAACTTAATTTAAAATTGGCAAAGTCTCTGAATAGACATTTCTTCAAAGAAGGTATACAAATGACCAATAAGCACAAAGTTTGTTTGAAATCATTAGCCATCCACATAATGCAAATCAAAATGACATAAGGTACCACTATACACCACAAGGATGGCTACAGTCAAAAGGAAGAACAATAACAAGTGTTGATGAGGATGCAGAGAAATTGAAACTGAAGGTGATAAGAATACACCACTGCAAAATACGCTACTTTGGTATAAGGATTATTTTGAGCTGAAGGCAATTTAGAAACAACAGACACAGAAAGAACTCTCCGCCCTCCCCTTTTCTATCTAAAAGCAGGGCATAAATTTCCCGTTTGGTACTCCCCTCTCCTCTCATTTACCAGGAAGAGGAGAGGACTCATCAATGGAGACAGCATTGACGTGTCTACACAACTAATCTTACTAAATAACCCTCATCTGCTTGTCGCTTCTCCAAAGTTTACTGCCCTCTGTTAAAGTAGTATATAAGCCCCTGTGCCAAAACCACTTCTTTGAGGTTTTCATTCCCTTTCTGTGAAGCTCCTGTGTACATGTGACATAAGCATTTCCTCAAACTAATCTATCTTTTGTTATTTTAATTCACAGCTTTCGGACACTGAACTTAAGGTAGTAGAGGAAAAGTTTCTTTCCTCCCCTACAGAATCTTTATTCACTGCTGGTGGGAATGTAAAATAGTAGAGCTGCTGTGGCTAAACAGTCTGGTAGTTCCTCTAAAAATTAAATGTAGTTACCATATCAGCCAGCAACTTTGCTGCTAAGTATATACCCAAAAGAATGGAAATAGATAAGCACACACAAAAATGTGTACAGGAATGTTCAAAGCAATACTCTTCATAATAGTCATAGAGAAATAGGGAAATAGGGAGTGACTGCTAATGTATAGAAATTTTCTTTTTTTTTTCTTTCTTTATTTTGAGAGAGAGAGTGTGTGTGCACTCATGTGAGGTAGGTAGAGACAAAGAGAAGGGGGGGAGAGAGAGAGAGAGAGAGAGAGAGAAAGAGAGAGAGAATCCCAAGCAGGCTCCACGCTCTCAGTGCAGAGCCTGACACAGGTTTCGATCCCACAAGCTGTGAGATCATGACCTGAGCCAAGATCAAGAGCCGATGGTTAAATGACTGAGCCACCCAGGCGCCCCTAGAAGGTTTCTTTCTAGGGTGATAAAAATGTCTAAAATTAAATAATGGCAACATCTGTAGCACTCTTGTAGTATAGTGAATACATTATACACCATTGCAGTATATACTTTTAAAAAGTGAATTTTATGATACATGAATTTTATATTAAAAAGTTGTTATGGGGTGCCTGGGTGGCTCAGTTGGTTAGCCGTCTGACTTCTGCTCAGGTCATGATCTCTCAGTTCTTGAGTTTGAGCCCCGCGTCAGGCTCTGTGCTGACAGCTCAGAGCCTGGAGCCTGCTTCGGATTCTGTGTCTCCCTCTCTCTCTCTCTGCCCCTACCCTGCTCACAGTCTGTACCTCTCTGTCTCTCAAAAGTGAATAAACGTTAAAAATTTTTTTTAAAAGTTGTTATAAAATTACTAATAAACTGATAGAAAAGCATATGCAGTTTTTCACAGATGTTAGTCTGTCATACGGGATAGGACATTTTCTATCAGGCCCCTTCTGTTGCTGAAACAACAGAGTAATATTTATCTGTCATATGATAGCTTTTTGTATGCTAATTATCAATAATTCCATCAGAGTTTCCAGGGTTTTTTCTTTCTCATGCTACTTACCTATTGTATTCCAATTAAATATTGGAATTTCTATCTAAGAAACAAGGCTTTTCATTGAGTTTCAGTAAATGTCAAGAACATAAGAAGTTTAAAATCACAAGGAAATACTGAAGATACTAATGACTGACCAGATAAGGCAAGCCTGTATTAGCCAACCAAAAGGTCTGGCTTCTTTTATTCAAATTTAACAGATGTGGAAACCAAAATGTAGAAGGGCCTAAGGCCACTCAGGTAATAAGATAGATATAGTTGTGTAATAATAATAATGACAGTAGGTAACACTTATTGACCAGTTTATAAGGCAAGTATTTCTTTCAGCAAAGGAGAAAAATAAAGTATAATAAAGTAGCATATTTTCTCTGACTCTTGAACTGAACAAAGATATAGGTACAGCATAAAGTTAGATTTTTTTTTTAACTGAAATCTAACAACTGGGGCCTTAAATCTCAATTTTCCCAAGGGATCAGATTTAAAAAGAAAAGTATTTTATGCTAGTGAGTTCAATCATTTCAGTTACTTTAGAATTGCCAAACAAAATACATTATAAGTAGATGAATATATCTCTCGAATACAAATAAAATATTTAGTTTGATAAATTTGGTGACTAGACCAATGGACTACTGCATTCCCAGGTTAAAATCTAGTTTTAACAGAGTACAAGCTGTGTGACAGTTTCTGATTTATAAGTACACATGAATATTTATAAATTCTAGATAAATCATATATATCTTAAATCTTTCACCATCATATGACCAGACATGATGAGAAAAAATGGTGAGCCTACTGACTGTAATGAGTATTTCTTAACTTATTATCAACAACTCATATTCCTTACACTGTATTTATAATTTATAACACTTGGCTGACCAACCACCCGAAACATCATGTTTTGTAAATGGTGTGTTTTCTATATTACCCCAATACCTACTAAGGAAGAATTTTTTCATTGCATAGATATAAACATTTCAGAGTCAAAAGTAGTGAGAAAAATGTGAGTACCCCTGTTCAGAAACTCCTCAAAGAGTTAACATATACACTTGATAAACAGACAAATTTATGCTTTCAGATGTTATCCCAGAATTTTACATAGCACCCACATCGTGGGAATTGCACAGTGAATACCCGTAGCAGAGGATAAGGAATTATAAGGCATACATGTTACAATTCCTATGTTGCTAGGAGTTTGATCTACCACAATATGCTTTGAAAGTAGTAATGCAAGGTACGAAGCAAGGTACTAATTGAGTTATAGCAGCAGTAAATGAGTATCAATTATCAGTGATATTTTAGAAAAAAAATATCTCTGATCAAGTTTTAAAGGCTATTATCTTAGAAATTTTGTGCTGAATCTTACATCTGAACATCTCAAATAGTTTTTAGGGGAAAAATCGTAGAAAATGATAGACATTTTTACTTTATTTATTTATTTATATGTTTATTTATTTATTTTGAGAGAGAGAGAGAGAAAGAGCTCAAGCAGGGGAGGGGCAGAGAGAGGGTGAGAGAGAAAGAATCCAAACAGACTCCACACTGTCAGAGAAGAGCCAGATGTGGGGCTTGAACTCACAAATCCTGAGATTATGACCTGAGTCGAAATCAAGAGTCTGATGCTTAACCGACTGAGCCACCCAGGTGCCCCAACATTTTCACTTTACAAAAATATGAACTGCCTTTTTAATAGCCCTTTTAATAAAATGAGATTTATTACCTCCTCTTTAACTAGGGATTTTACTTCAAAATATGGCTCTATTACAAAAATCATATACATGTAACCTGTTAGCCTCTCTGGCTGAGGAGATATTATATTTAGGGATGTGACTGCCAACCTCCCCCAAAGCTCCCTACCTCCCCAAATATTAACTCTCCTGCTCCTTCCTGTATGATGTGATGTCTGAATTTCTTTCAATATGCATTAGAAATAGCTTAATAAATTTATTAAATGTCTTGTATTTTCTTATGTTATCACTGCCCGTTGACCTGTTCATTTGTGGTTCTTATGATTGGACAAGTAAGGACTTCTTTGAAAATATCATTCTAACGTTATTGTAACAAAACTGATTACACACACACACACACACACACACACACACACACACAAAGCTGCAAAGTAATTAATCAGTTCCTCAAATGAACAAAAACCAAAAAGGAAATGAATGATGAACTAAATATCAGTTACTTTCTTTTCTTATTTGACAGATAAATTTATTTTTATTCACGCCATTTTCCCCTCTCAGCCTATTCATGGTTTTGTAACAAAGTTGAATTTTTGTATGGCTTTTTCTGCAATTACTTTGTGAAAACCACAATATAGGAGACACTAACTTCTTTTGTTTTTAAGAATAAAGGAACTTCCTCTTTTCAGAAGGATCTGCAGCAATTTTTCTGTCTAAATGAAACCTCTGCTCTCTGGTTCATGTTCAGATGTGGGCTTCATTCAAATCTGTCCGCCTTCTTCTACACTGCTAATGGGAGCCTATGGTAACATTTCTGTCTGGGCTAATTTAAATCCTCTCCCTTAAAGTGAGGCTGAGGAGATAATTTAGCAAGTTATCTCTTTTATACAAAGAGGCCTATTTTGACACAGTATATAATTGTATATATACAATTAAATAAATACAATTTAAAAATAATAGATTCTTCTTGTACACACTGAATGGAGTTCATTGTAAGGTAAAAATGACTGACATGCAATCCTTTTCTGGGAGCAGCAATAACCAGAGAAAGCGGGGACAGATCAACAGACCCCTGGGGTTGTATGTCGGGAAAGGGAAAAACACTGTGGGGTAGAATTTACAGGAATCTCATTTTCAGTATACCTTTCCTTCAGGAGATGGGCCGTATAAGGAAGTTTCTATTCCACTTCCCTTGTGGGATGTGAAATTTTTTATGGAAAATCTATGAGTAGGCAGAAATGTACAGCACACATTAACAAAGAACCTTCTTGCAATATTTTAAGTGCCAAAAAAGGTATGTCTATATCCAGTGAGGTTTCCTTTTTAAGATTTAAATCTATTCCTACTGCGATAAATTAGGCTATTCAAGCAATTCAGGGCCCATCCATCCAGTCTCATGCTTTTGAAATATAAAGCTTTCAGTCCTATTGCTTATAAAATCATAAGAGTGCTTTCATTCCAATTTATGTTGACTTCATTCAAATAATGGAAATTTTAAATCACATTACAGCTATTTTGACAGGTATACAGACCATGGTAAAATGGTTTTGGACATGTGTTCAGAATTCTAGCAAGCAACAAGGGAAAAAATAAGAAATATAAATATAAAGGATATAAACAGAAAGGATTCCTAATTCACAATGGTTGCTATTTGCAAGAAATTCATTTGTAAGCAATTGTGTTATAAGAACTTTATACAATATGCACTAAAATAAACATAAATTTATAAATATGCTGAAACTCCCATTAGTGTTAGTTTTAAAATGAAATTCTCATTAAAAAAGATGTCGCATTTTATTTGTATAGAAAATAAAGGGCGATGACATTGTCAAGTTAGACTGTGAGTTCTGATTCACAAAAACTTAGTGAGTTCCTAAAGCCATATATTCTAATAGATTACAGATATTTGGACTAAAAGTGAGTAATTCCCTTGATCCTGACAAGCTTTGGGTGTCTTACCTACACCGAGGGTTTTCCACACAGTACTTAAACTGATTGACAGGTTTGTAGATCAAAGTTCTCTTCCTCTTAACCTTATGTCATTTCTCTTCCAAGGTTATTTCCACCCCAGATGTTCTCTGGCACTTGGGACATCGTAGTTATAATTACTGAATTAGAACAGTTTAGCCTTCTGACCATTGTAAGACCTCAAGGGAGAGTTGGCCTTATACTCCAGTATTACAGTCGGTTGGGATATAAAGATTAGAATTGCCTAATCTCTGTATAGATCCTTCTTTCCTTGAGATTTATTACAGTGTAATTCCCACCAATAAGGGTTTCCCCTTTATGAGCAGTCTCTTTCAAAATTGCTCTTGAAGAGGTTATAGATCAGGTATCTGACATCTCATTGACAGTTAATGTACCAGAACCCTTTCCTTCATAACTGGGAAGATCCAGGCTATTAGGAAGGCACTGGACACCTGGGACTAAGGCATCACACAGGGGCCAGAGAACACTCAAGAGGGTGGCAGAAGATCTCCAATGATCAACATTGCCTCCTTCATAGTTTGCCTTGAGCAAATAGAACCTCTCTAGTGAACAGCTGTGTCCATAGGGTTCACTTCTGAAGGACAATTATTTCTGGCTGGAATGTACAAAACTAAATAGCTTGTTTTCCCCCTCTTGTTCCATTTAGGCTATGACATCTGAAATCCAAATTCCAAGACAAAGGTCCTTAATAAGAGGAAATTCCTCCAGTCTTCAGTAGGAAAGATTAGCAGTAGGTATTATCCCTTTTTATAATCATGTAGCTACTTAAAACAAAATGAAAGAAGACCCCCTGCCTTGCTTACATAGTAAGCAGAAGGCAAAGAATGGTATCACATGCCCAAGCAGGCCGGCAAGTGCTTGAAGGGCATTCCAAGGTCTTGCAACCTCCCCCCCCCACCACTGCCTCCCAACTGGCTTGGCATTCATGCCATTCAAGTCACTCTAGATGTGTTTGGGCAAATGGAATAGAAGAATTTGGGGACCTAAGAGCCCCCAGAGTCATCTTCTTCCTAGTTCCAAGGTAGCTCTGTGACATCCTTGAATGCCTTACTACAAGGAATTAAAGAAAGACAATACTTATTGAGTGTTCATTATAGGTCTGGCACTTTGCATTTATCAGAGTTCATTGTGGCACCAATTCTGTTTAGGTATGCTTATTTTCTTCATTTTGCAGATGCAGAAATAGGCAACGAGAGGTTATTTAACTTGCTTAAGGTGACGTGGCTAGTGAGCAGCTGAAAGAGGATTTGGACCCTAACGGTGTACCCACACTGTCCAAACTTCTTACCATGATACTAAGTGGTCAGTGGATAAAGAGGACCTGGCGAAACTGAGGGGGCTAATGATGTACTTAACTGAGCAGTTTGTTGAGGAGTCACACTTGCTTTTTTTTTTTATTTTTAATGTTCATTTTTGAGAGATAGAGACAAAGCACAAGCGGGAAAGGGGCAGAGAGAGAGGGGGAGACACAGAATCCGAAGCAGACTCCAGGCTCCTAGTTGTCAGCACAGAGCCCAACATGGGGCTCGAACTTGCAAGCCATGAGATCATGACCTAAGCTAAAGTCAGATGCTTAACCAACTGAGTCCCCCAGGCGCCCCGAGGAGTCACACTTCTAACTGGATACAGCACTTGTGTTACCTGTGCCTAAACATTGTAAAGGGAGAAGAAAGAATGTCACCAGTAGTTCTGCACTTTGCAAGCAGTTGTACAGTTTATATTATGGCGACAAGTATTCAGATGGAAGACTGAATATTTTATTTTGCATTCGGCTGTTTGGCCATCGTAGGAAGAAAGGAGAGGGACTTCTATTCAGTTATTTACCACTTGTGGTGATATCAGCACTCTAGAAGCAGAATGAAAGATAACAAATGCTGGTGTTCAGACTATGTCTATGTTGGGGTGAAAGGTACCTGCCACTTCAATTGTTTGCTTTAATGTATTTCAGTGACGTGTTGCCAGGAGAAGCCACGGCCACACTGCAAAAGTTAGATTCATCTTTGGTGCCCTTTGCATCTTCAAGAATGCACTATCCTTTCATCTACACCAGATGAAAAGGGACTTCATGCTTTATAAATCCCCCATTCACAGCGTGCTCTGAAAAACAAACCTTTTGTAGTAAGTAATTGGAAAAAGGTCCACATTTTAAGCAACTGTGGTGCAACCTGACAGCGGAATTTCAGGCACCCATCATGGGTGGCCAGTTTGTGAATATAGTGCACTTCTGAGGCCCTTACAAGCCCCCTAAGAAGCCAGTGAATTTTATGATTCCAAGGCCTGCAAATCTTGAAATCCCTGTATCGGGAAAGCACGGTGATAAAACCCATGCCTGAT
The DNA here is from genome assembly GCA_028646485.1 of Cryptoprocta ferox. NCBI lineage: Eukaryota > Metazoa > Chordata > Mammalia > Carnivora > Eupleridae > Cryptoprocta > Cryptoprocta ferox. Next base: position 30,965,027 of record CM053579.1, read on the forward strand.
GAGTTACTAATTACCGAAGTTAAAAGGATGGGAAACACAAAGACTACACGTGGTAGTGGCTGAGACCAGAAATATTTCTTTGAAAATGTCGGTGAGCCACGTACTTTCAACTACGCTTCTCCCTTCCAAAGGCTGTAATTGAAGACCCTCTGTAAAGGGTACACAGGTGTCAGGTACTATGAAATATAATCTGTTAATCCCTCGTGTGTGTGTGTGTGTGTGTGTGTGTGTGTCCATCTATCCCTGCCCCTTCTCTGTTGTAGCATACAAGCATCTATAGAAAACATGCAAACACATGCGTGGAGTTCTTTCCCATTAAAAGACAGGCGGCTAGCACACAGTGACGTCATAGATAGTTGAACCCTTCTCTTACAAGGGTTATAATTTTAGGTTTTACATTTAGCTCCACGATCCATTTTGAGTTCATTTTGGTATATGGTACAAGATATGGATCAAAGTTCATTTTCTTGCATATTGATACCTAACTGGCCAGTAACATTTGCTGAAAATCCTCTCTTTTTCACCAGCTTTCTCTTGTACCTTTGTCAGAATCATTTGCTCACATGCTTGGAAGTCTTTTTCTCAGCTCTTTCCTCAGTTCCATTGATTTGTTTATCCTGAAGGCTAAAATCACAGTGCTTTCTATGTTTCTAAACTCTATAATGAATCTTGAAATCAGATAGTGTTAGCCCTCCAAGTTTGTTCATTATGCTCTGGCTGCTTTTAAGATTTTTATCTTCACCACTGTTTTTTTAAAAAAAAATTTTAACGTTTATTTTTCGAGATACAGGAACAGAGTATGAGCAGGGGAGGGGCAGAGAGAGAGGAAGCCACAGAATCGGAAGCAGGCTCCAGGCTCTGAGGGGTCAGCACAGAGCCCAACACGGGGCTCGAACCCACTAAGCATGAGATCATGACCTGAGCCGAAGTCAGATGCGATGCGTAACAGACTGAACCACCCAGGCGCCCCCACCACTGGTTTTTAAGCAATCTGATACGGACAGGCCTTGCACTTTTCCTTGAGTTCTTGTCCTTGAGGCTTCTTGAATTTTCTGGATGCCTGGGTTTATGATTTTTCTCAATTTTGGAATTTTTTGGCCATTATTTCTTGAAACATCTTTCCTGTCCTCCCCCTCTGTCTCCTCTTCTCTAAGGGCATGAATTATACACATTTTAGGCCCCTTGAAGTTATCCCAGAGCTCGGGACGGTCTGTTCCTGTTTCCTTTCACTTGATTATTTTTCTCTCTTTGCTTCATTTTGGAAAATTTCTTTTGGTATGCATTTGAATTCATGAATCCTTTCATCTCTAATGCCTAGTCTGCCTTTAACCCCAACCAGTGAATTTTTCATCATGTGCATTGTAGTTTTCATCCCTAGATGTTTTATTTGAGCCTGTTTAAATGTGTCTCATATTTCCGCTTACCTTTATGCACATATATAGTACAATTATAACTGGTTTAATGTCCTTATCTATTACCATCTACCATCGAGGGCAATTCCAATTATTTGATTTTTCTCTTCATTATGAATTATATTTTCCTGCTTCTTTCCATGCCTGGTAATTCTTTATTGGATGACAGAATTTTTGAGTTTTGCCTTGCTAGGTAACATATATATTCTTATAAATAAATATTCCTATATATGCATATTATATATGTACTTTTAAAAGTTTATTTATTTATTTTGAGAGAGCGAGAGAGAGAGAGTGTGTGTGTGCACAAGTGGGGGAGGAGCAGAGAGAGAGGGAGAGAGAGAGAATCCCAAGCAGTCTCTGCACTGTCAGCATGGAGCTGACGTGGGGCTCGAACTCATGAACCTCAAGACCATGACCTGAGCCGAAGTTAGACCTTTAACCGACTGAGCCACCCAGCCACTCCTATATATGTATTCTTGGGCTTTTTTCTGGGATACAGTAAAATTACTTCGAAATATTTGGTTTGATCCTTTCAGGTCTTGCTTTCAAGAACGGTTAGGCATAACGAGAGCTGTGATTAGTTTAACACTATTTATTCCCCGCTAATGAGTCAAGATACATCTGAGTGCTCTGCCCAATGCTCCATGAACTATGAGGTTTTCCAGGCTTACTTGTGGAAAAAGGCACTATTTCCAGTCTTGCGTGAGTGTCAGACACTGTACCCTCTGATCTTCTCTGATGATTTCCCCCTCCCCACCCCCCGGCTCAGGTAGTTTCCTCACATACTTGATCCAGTCACCCACTCATGATTCTCAATACCCTAAGTTCTCTCTGTGTGTGAAGAAAGGAAGCCAGGCTTGAGGGTTGGCTTGTAGGGGCTTAGCTTCTTTTGGTTCTCATAAATGTCCTTAGTATTCACGTGTTTCCTTGTCACTTCTGAAACCTCATGTCCCTGGCATTCGTTAGAACTTTCTGAACACTCTCTCCAACACACTGCCCTGTGTATTTTAGTTAGCTTGGTTTCTCCAGACTTTTAGCCCCTCAACACAGGGACTCCCCAGGGCTCTGACTGGCTTCTCCCTACCTGCGCTATGGCCTAGAAGGTTTCCTAAAGCAGTAAACCTGGTAAATCATATGGCTCACCACATTTAACTGTATTTCAGGGTTCACTGTTGTTGATGACCCGATGTCCAGTGACTTGATACCATTGTTTCAATTACTTTGTTATTTTTGGTTTGTAGGTTTGTTTCAGGAAGGAGGTGAAATCTGGTCCCTATGACTCCACTTTTTGCCAGAACTAGCATTCTCCACCTGCTTAATTTTACATTTAAATGTAAGAAGACATCCGTCTTGTTGAGACGTCTTTCAGTGACTCAGAAATTCTAGCTCTATTTTGCAAGAACTCATTTAGATGGCACCCAATAGGCTAATTGAATATTTTAGCCACTAAAATCCTCATTTTGCTTATTTTATAACTTAAGGTACTGAAAGCTAGTACTTGATGTTATCATTATTAGTTTATATGGATATTCAGCAGAACGTCATTTATAATTGCAGAAATTTTAAAAAAGTACATGGCACATAATCAAATAATGGGAATGTTAAGATAAATATATAAGGTGAAATATTATACAGCTCTTAAATGATATTTCTTAAAAATAATTACATTAGAAAATATTAATATATATGTTAAATAAAATTATATATATAGTTGAATGTCAATTTCGTTAGTAATACCTAAATACACATTTTGAAATTGGATGCAAAAGCATTACCTTCTTAATAATAACAACAGTGTTTACCTCTGAGTGTTAAATACCAAAATCGTTAACTGTTGCTTATTAACATTTCAGCCTTCCCACCACATGATAGGTTTTCATTTCCTGGCTTCTTTCTAGTTGAGAGGAGCCATGAAATTACCTCTGGCCAGGTGGTGTGAACAGAGATAATAATATGTTACTTCTGGGATGCAGCATTGGTATTACTAGACTCTAAAATCTGTCTTCCCTCAAGGGTGTCTTGCTGGTTCAGTCAGTAGAGCATGCAACTCTTAATCTCAGGGCCATGAGTTCAAGCCCCATGTTGGATGTGGAGCTTACTTAAAATCCCTCTGCCCTCTGCCATGAACAACAGTAATGTTCAATTCAGCTGCTGTGCCAGTAAGCTTAGTCCTTGAATGGCTATTGTGAGTAGAAATTCTCATTGCCACTTTATAATTGACAGACAGGATGAGTAAGTAATAAATTTTTTAGTAACTGTGATTTGGGGTTGCTTGTGATAACATGGACTGGACTATCCTGACTGATATCATGGGATTATGGAAGATTTCATTTTCTTCTTTATACATTTCTCCATTTCACAAAATATACACAATGAGCTGGAATTAATCTTTCAAAAGATTAATTTATAACAATATATACAATTATATTTATATATTATAAAATTATGGGGCACCTGGGTGGCTCAGTTGGTTAAGCGTCTGACTCTTGGTTTAGGCTCAGGTCATGATCTCTCGGTTTGTGGGTTCAAGCCCCGCATCGGGCTCTGCACTGACAGTGAGGAGCCTGCTTGGGATTCTCTCTCTCCCTCTCTCTCTATGCCCCTCCCCTACTCTCCCTCTCTCTCTCAAAAATAAACTTAAAAAAATTATATATTATAAAATTATATTTATATCAATATAAAAATCCCTTACTATTAACTTATTTCATTGAATGAAAGGTGACATCAATGCTAAGAAGCATTATTACTTTACGTACCCCTAAGAAAAAACAAACGTAAATTAAACTATAACTTAATGCTTTAATGGTAATTCTATGCACTATTTGAACTGGTCACATCGGTGTCTCTTGCTGCTTTACAATTTCATATATCAGCTCCAAAGGACTTGGTGATTTTTTCTTCTGCCTTAAGTTGCATTACTAGATGCATGGTAAATAATCATTTGCCACATATATGAAAAAGGATGTAATGCAGGTTCACCTACATGTAGGCATCATTATTTCTTAAGTTTCATAAAGCTTTTGGTTTGTTCTTTGCAAGAAATTTAAATATTTTTCATTTTTCTGCTAAGCACTAATAAAACTAGCTTTCTATTGCTGCTGTAACAAACTGCAACGAAATCAGTGGCTAAAAGCAGCAGAAATTAGGGATGCCTGGCTAGCTCAGTCAGTAGAACATGTGATTCTTGATCTCAGGGTTGTGAGTTCGAGCCCCACATTGGGTGTAGATATTACTTTTTAAAAATCTTTTAAAAAGGGGTGCCTGGGTGGCTCAGTCAGCTAAGAGTCCAACTTTGGCTCAGGTCATGATCTCATAGCTTGTGAGTTCGAGCCTTGCGTTCAGCTCTGTGCTGATGGCTCAGAGCCTGGAGCCTGTTTTGGATTCTGTGTCTCCCTAGCTCTCTACCCCTCCCCTGCTCCCACTCTGTCTCTCTCTGTCTCAAAAATAAATAAGCATTAAAAAAATAAAAAGTCTTTAAAAAATATTCTAGGGGTGCCTGGGTAGTTCAGTTGGTTAAGCATCCAACTCCTGATACTGGCTCCAGTTGTGATCTCGCATTCACAGGACCAAGCCCCATGTCGAGACCCGCACTGGGTTCCACACTGAGTGTGGAGCCTGCTTAGAATTCTTTCTCTGGCCCTCCCCAACTTGTGCTCCTGCATGCTCGCTCGCTCTCTCTCTCTCTCTCTCTCTCTTTCTCTCTCGCGTGCGCTCTGAAAATATATAAACATTTTTTTTAAAAAAAGCATCACAAATTTATTTACTTTACATCATGGAGGTCAAAAGCCTTAAATGGTTCTCAAAGGGCTAAAATCAAGTTGTTAGCAGGGCTATATTCCTTCTGAAGCCACTGCCTGAGAATCTGTTTCCCTGCCTTTTCCAGTTTCTAGATGCCGCCCACATTCCTTGGATCATGGTTTCTTCAAAGCTGGCAATGTCGGGGTAAATTCTCACACTGCCATGTTGCCGATTCTCTTTTGCAGTCACATCTGCTCACTCTGACTTCTCTCCTGCCTCTCTCTCTCTCCCACTTTTAAGTACCCTTGTCATCACACTGGGTTTATCCTGTTTAAAGTCTTCCGATTAGCAACATTAGTTACTCTTTGCTATATAAGATATAGTCCCAGGTTCCTTCCTATGATTAGGATGTTGACATCTTGGGGTTGAAGGAGGCATCGTTCTTCTTACCATGATCATTAACATCAAATTCAAGCCCCCTGTTCTTTTTCTGGCCCCTTCCTGCATGCTCAGTAACTTTCTCCTCAAGGAGAAATCACATTACAGTCTTTCTGGAGACATTTTAAGAATAACACAAATTGGGAGCGCCTGGGTGGCTCAGTAGGTTAAGCGTCCAACTTTGGCTCAGGTCATGATCTCACAGTTCATGGGTTCGAGTCCCACATCGGGCTCTGTGCTGACAGCTAGCTCAGAGCCTGGAGCCTGCTTCGGATTCTGTGTCTCCCTCTCTCTCTGACCCTCCCCTGCTTGCACTGTCTCTCTGTGTCTCTCAAAAATAAATAAAAGACATAAAAAATTTTTTAAAAATAACACAAATTGGAGCAAGAGAGTGTAGAACACACTGTAGCAATGACTATATAAACAATTATGAGCAAGTTTTACCATGCAGACAATGGCAACCAACTTATACCTGATTGATGGTAAAATACCATAGAGTTTTAGGGTCCTGCCCTACATCAAAGACATTGAATGTAGAAAAACAACGTGCATCTTAGAATCCATGAAATACCCCACATACAGAGGCATAATCCACCAATCTGCCAGCAAACTGTCTGACAGGTATCTAGAGAATGGGATACATAGATATATGGTAAATTTTGACAGGAGAAGTAGAACAAGGGCATAGCCTATGTTGACTCATGAAAATGAGGCATGAAGACACTACATCCCTGTGTCACAAAATGAGGGCTGAGATGACCAGCATATGCAATGACTGAAATGTAAATAGTCTTATGTTCATTCAAAAAAGGAACTCTTCAATAAATAGTCAAGGAAATTTTCCATTTTTATAAACATAAACTAGGCTTACTGGCTACATGTATTTATCTATTTTGACATTTTGAATTGCACAGGAATGAGTATGCTCTAGAGAGTGACTAATTTAAAAAGTCGAATCATGCACCATAAATCAGATAATGAGCATAAAATGATTCCACAATCTAATGTAAAAGGTCTTCAGGCACACTTCTCTAAAAATCATTTTTCATAGTTAATTTCCTTTCTCTTTATATCCTTGGTAAGGACACTGATTTATGAACTATCTTGAGGTGATTAAAATACAAGGATAGCAAATGGAAGCAAACTTTATCACTGTTTACTAAATTTCTACTTTGAAAAATAACAAAGCTTCAGGATGTAAGTATAGATAAAACTTCAATAATTAAGAATAATTGGGAGGAAGGCAATTCTGATTTAGTGAAGTCTAAATCACAAAGTTTGAAAGGAAATATAGCTGAGTTACTTTCAAGTAGTGTAATGAGATGAAATTTTTAAAAAGCTAACCAGGGGCACCTGGGTGGTTCAGTGGGTTAAGCCTCCAATTCTTGATTTCCACTCAGGCCATGATCTCACAGTTCCTGGGTTCGAGCCCTGTGTCATGCTCTGCACTAGGGAGCGCTCTGCACTAGAGAGTGCAGAGCCTGCTTGGGATTATCTCTCTCCGTCTCTCTGCCCCTCTCCTGCTCATGTTTGCGCTCACACATGCTATCAAAATAAATAAACCTTAAAAATAAAAAAATAAAAAGCTAACCAAGTTTTGGCAATTGATGGGATTTGTTTGAGTAAAAATATGATTGTGATTAGGCCCTAAGCAAATAGCATGGAAAACAGTAGAAATACCCAATGGACTGGGAGTCAAGTCATATGTACCCTGTTCCCATATCTGCCACTATGAGTACTCTGCTTTCACATCTATACTAAATGACAGGATTAGAATGGATATTATGTGAGATTTTGACGCTCTACAATGCTCGACATATTTCTTAGAAAACAGAAGTTGCTAAAGTAGTTTCAGAACTTAAGAGCTTGAATCAGTGATTTAGACATTCCTCTTATAATCCTCTTGAAAATATTAATTTGCTTGGCAATCTCCTTTTCCTAGGCATAGTCCAAAAATATGGTAGTCTCTGGCAAGGCTTTTGTTGTTGCTGTTGTTATTGTTGTTTTTAAACTGGCATTATTTTTATGGTATTCTGACAGTTTACTGTAGTTCGCATTCACAGATAAGAGTCAGCTGAAGCAATTTAAAAAAGTTAACACATTAATGGGAAACACAACAAAGGAAGATGTCAGTATTTCAACCTGCTTTCATCTTGGCAAAGCATTAAAATTGTTCTTTATATAAAATTGATGCAATGCAGTCATTTGGCTGTCAGTCAAAATCTGCTCTGTGCTTTAAACTGAATGACAGCAAGGATTAGTGGGGCTGATCTAGTCTGCAATGTGTGTGGGAAGGACAAGGGATGAGAAAAGGAGGAGGAGGAAGCTCAGAAGAATGAGGCTTAAGCCCTTTTTGGTATGTGTGTGACTTCCAGCCCACTCTTCCATATTTGTGCAGCTGCAAACTTTTCCAGACCTCTTTCCTTGCCTTCCCCCCACTCACCAAGTTCTTTATGTTTTGCCCGTTGTCTTTATTTCCTTCTCTTCCCCAACTCTTACTCTGTAACCACAGACTTAAGTCCTACACCATCAATTCATTTTTTGCATCCATCACTACTGAGAAAAAAGGCAAGTCTGGATGAGATGAAATAGTGCCTGTTTTGCTTAAAACTTGCTAAGATTCCAGTTGGAATGTAAAAATGGGATTAATCTGCCAGCAGCTGTTTCCTTCTATTGTTTTATCAGGACCAATTTTAATAAAAGCAGCTCACAAATTTTCTTTTATGGTTTTACATTCAGCTCTTTGTTTGTAATGGAAAATTCTATTTAAACTGAAGGAAAAACTAAGTCATTTGCATGCAAATATAGTAATAAGGAGAGGTTGCCCAAATAATGAACATGGTATATTAGCCAATCTTCCCGCAATCAGTGACCAGGAATATATTCCTTCTGAATGATTCTGTGATTCATTTTAGTAATTCCCATAAAATATGTCCTAGGATGTGTATATCACTTTCAATTAAATGGCAGTGACTCACAGTATATTTTCCTCACAATATCATCAATTATAAGGACTGCATCTGCATTGGATATGCATAACAGTCATATCATTAAATTATGAAGTGCCAGGTGGACTTCAATCAGAAAGCATTTGAAAAACCAGCATTACTGTCCATGACTGGTTTGTGTGTGTGTGTTTTCCTCATAGAGCTGTCCATCATAAATCTGAAATATTACTTACCTTGTTTGACAAGAAAAGGTTTGCATTTCTTTGACTTTGAGAACAACAAAAAACATGTGGATGCTTTTAGCTAAAGATGAATGAGCAACTAACAGCAAGATAACAAGACTGCTCTCATCCACAACAGTAACCTGTCTCTTTTTTGGGTCAGGTTTTATGAAAGAGAAAGGGCCTTTATATCTAGCGTTCCGTTTGATTTCCTGCACACACCCTGGGACAGGAGATCAAATCCGTGTATTTATCTGTTTTGCAACAACAGACTGGGTTCTCAGAGACTATATTACTTGTCTAAGGACACTCAGCACATGTTGTCCAATCTGCCAAGTCATTGTTTCTCAAACATAAGAACAAATGGAAATTGTATTTTGAAAATAAAGCTACCCTTTGTTGCATTCACGTCAATGTTTTCAATCTTTATATTTAGTTTATCTTAAAATTACAAATAACATTAAAGGTAATTTAAAGCTGTTTACATACACCAAAGAGGCATGGCTTATAAAAGGTAGGGAAATAATATACTAAATATTCTGCTAATATTCTGATATTTTAAAATGTTCAAGGAAAAATTGCTCTTATATGAAATTGGCGAGGAAATCCTAGTTTTACTTGTTTTTTCCCCCATGTATTCGTTTTTCTTTATTTTTTATTTAGAGAGAGCAGGGGAGGGGAAGAGGGGTAGAGAGAAAGAGAATCTCAAGCAGGCTCCACACTGACCATGGAGCCTGAAGCTGGGCTCCATCCCATGACCCTGGGATCATGACATGAGCTGAAACCAAGAGTCTGACACTCAACCAATGAGCCACCCAGGTGCCCATTCCCATTTATTTGTAAACACTTGTAGACAAATACTTTTTTAAATGAATTACTTTGAAATACCAATAGCCTCTCATTATTGACAACTATCAACTGGATGATATAATAAAAATAGCAACAATAGCTACCATTTATTTACTACATTCTTTATACTGACCATTATTCTAAGACTTAAAGATTTTTACTGATTTTAACTCACTAATTCTTCCTAACAATCCTATGAGACAGACACTATTATTGTTCCATTTTACAACAGAAGCATGGAAACTGAGGCACAGAGAATTAACATTTTTTCATGGTCATACAATTAGTAATTGAAACAATTAAAATTAAAGGATTTAAACCCAGGCAGTCGGGCTCCAGAGCCACAACTCTTAACTATTATGGATGCGAAGAAGAAGAAAGAGGAGGAGGAGAAGGAGGAAGAGGAGGAGGGGGAAAGAGAAGGGGAAGGGGAAGAAGAAGAAGAAGGAGAAAAAAGTTTCTAGAGTCGGCCTATCTGGGCTCTAGTCCTGGATCTATGCCTGACTAGTCATAGTCAAGTTATTTGATATCCCTAGACCTCAGTTTCTGCATCTGTAATATTATGATAATATCAACCTCATAGGGTTAATGTAAAGAGGATATAAAACAAATTTAATAAAACATAGCAAGGTGCCCAGAAACTAGTTGTTAATGACTATTAATTCTCCCTCTTTTTAATGGCAATTTGAGTATTGCCTCATGATAATTTTATATCTGAATTCGGAGGTTATCATAAGTTTGTATTAGTAACACTGTCTCATCTATGCCTCTTATCTCCCAAAGAACTGCATTTACATCAGCTAAAAGTTCCTGAGTGACATGGCAAAAAATAATTGGTCGACCAAATGATTAACTGATTTACCTGAATGAGCTACTGATTTACCAAATTTTTGTGTAGCCTGAGTTATTTTATTAGTTTTTTCATGATTTTTATTTTTTATTTTCTTAAATATAATTTATTGTCAAATTGGCTAACATACAGTGTATATAGTGTGTTCTTGGTTTGGGGGGGTAGATTCCCGTGATTCATTGCTTACATACAACACCCAGTCCTCATCCTGACAAGTGCCCTCCTCAGTGCCCATCACCCATTTTTCCCTCTCCCCTGCCCCCCCATCAACCTTCAGTTTGTTCTCAGTATTTAAGAGTCTTTTATGGTTTGCCTTCCTCCCTCTGAAACTTAAGAGAAGACCATGAGGGAAGGGAAGGGGAAAAATAGTTGGGTAATTTGATTTGAGACCAAAATTCCTTACGAGATTTGGTCTTGTGCATAGGCTAAACTTTCACTGTTAAAAGCCACTATATGATTAGTGTCCACCTCTGAGAAATGAATGTGTGTATCAATTAAGGTTTGTTTAAGATGTTACAAATACCCTGAATGGTGAAATTTAAAAAGCCTAAACCTCTACTACATTGACCACTTTAACCGAACATGCATTGTGGGAGTCTAACTGTAGACCAACAAATATTACATTGTTAAGAGTTAAAAATACAGTTCAGTGAAATAATTATGAAGCCTCCTTTATAGGCAAGAAACTGTAGGGGCTCCCAAAATATTTCAGAAATTTTGCAATTGTTAAGTCAGTTTTCCAGAATTTGCCTGTGGTGTGCACTTCAGTAAGTCCAATTTGGTGGGATGTTTTCTGATTGATACCAGAAATCGGAACAAAGATCCAGGAATGAGTTTCCCAAAACTCAAACTAAACTCATGTTTGGAGCAGAAGCAAAATTCAGTTTTGATTCATCTATCCAGATTTTACAATAAAAAAATTAAAAAATCTAGAAAGATGAAAAATATCCAGAATATTTAATTTTAGCTTATATTCAAGTTTTATGTTATCTTCAAAAACAAAGTTTTATTTTTAATTACATGTCAATGTATATAGGTCATACTCTTTCAAGGTTTAGGAGCTAAGTCTAATTGTGCCAAAAATTACTTTATTGATGACACCACTGTGATTTGTGTGGCTAATAACTGGATGGGGTGTATTCTGGAACAGGGCCTTGGAGCAAAGATAGCATGAATGAGGACAAGCCATTCTAAGTAATCTTGCCAAAGCTGAACTTTGAGTTAGTATAAAAACTATTCAATTTCTAACTTCTGAATTTCAGCTCACTTTTTAACTATTAGAGCTTGACACAGAATAGCAGCTTGGGAAAGGCTAGTTGGTTGATTGGTGATTGATTGCTTCAGGGGTCTGTTCTGAAGAGTCTTTAGAAGAGCTGCCTGCCTCCTGACCCTGCGCTGTTACTGCAACACACGCACCTGACAGATTTCCTTGCCAAGGCTGACTACCCATTGTTCGGGGAACGAAGCCCCTTCAAGCATCCTTGAAAGGCCTTTTCTCTTTGGAAAGAGCATCTTACAAACCCTCACAATTTTGTTTCCTTGGATGCTAATTGGTTTTTAAGCCTGATGCATTAACAAAAGTTAGCTAAAATTCTAAGTTGTCTTTGAAATAAAAGTACCCAAATGGATAGGGATCTCTAGCTGATTTTCTCTTTCAGGTGACTTAGGCTTTGTCTATATAATCCCAGTTTCATATTGTAGAGCTGAGGCTGATTATAGCCATTTTTGAAACGGATGTTAATTGCACGTTAACAGATTTCAATCACTCGGCAAAAAAGGCCATTGTATTTAAGAGTTTCTCTTTAAGAGGCAGAAAATAGTTCAAGCTTACAAAAGACAAAAACAGGGATTTTACCCCCTTCACTCCATTGATTAACACTCCTATATAGGTAATCCTGTGTACCCATATGAGTATAGGCCTTTCTGGGATTATGCAAAGAAATTGGCAATTGCACAAAATAGTGACTCTGCCTCAACTGACCTAGGGTTCAACTAAAATTAGAATCCAGAAACTGGAATTGGTTCCCAGCAACTTTCCACAACCCAAGTCACATGTTTACAGAAGTACACAAGTACACACACACACACACACACACACACACACACTTAAACTGTGAAAATCTTATATCACTTCAAAATATATCCTTGATATCTACTTGAAGTTTGGTTGAGCCAGCTTGTTTTATTTTATTTATTGTTACTCTCTACTCGCAAATAGCTTCCCTTTAAGCTTGCCCATTCTTTTCCAACATGGTGATGGCTTAGTATTTAGGTTGGCATGCCTGGACATGGGAAAGGTTGATGAGATGTATTCGTGCATAGGAAGAAAAGTTCATTGAAATACTCGTAGTCTCTTTCTTTCTTCTCAGTCTAGAAAAACAAAGATTTTTTTTTTGTGGAAGGACAATAGCCAGAATTGTTCAGGAGAGTGGAGAAACTCTTAAAATTGCTTTACTTTTATAAGCACTAAGTGAAAGCAGTATCTATGGTTTTTCACAGATAACAATATTATTAAAATGCTGAATTCATTACATGTTCTTTTAAAAAGGAAGATTACAAAAACATTTCACATCAATGTGGTTTTTTCAGCTCATTCCATAAAAAATGAAAGAAAGGTAAAAAAACAAAACAAAACCCAGACTGCAAAAAGAGAAATAAAAGAATAATAAGCTTAAAACCAAATAAAAGCTTCCTTTGAAGTGGGCAATTTTCTAATAATGTGAATATCTACTTAAGTTTGGAAAAATCTTTTCTATTAGTGCTGTGTAATTTTGTTTAATAATTATGTTCATTCATCTGTGTGAGTTCACTTATAATTAATAATAAATGGCACCAAAATCCTGAAGACATTTGAAGCCATGAAACTTCTTTATTGAATCTTCTTTATGTTTAGCATAAAACTCATCAAAATGGTCACATGTGAACTTACCAAATGGAAATGTAAAGATTAAAGTCATAGCCCATCCTTTGCTCAGGCACATTGGATGGGAAAGGCTTTGAATGACAAGAACAGTGGTAATGTCTTGATTCCTTGGCAGAAAATCACAATTCAAACTCTTATGAATATATTCACAATGCTGCTTGGAAAAGAAAATCTGGCTTCAATACTGAAGAATTGTCACAGAACTTTGATCATGTTGTTGAACTAGGGGATATTTTGATTTTGGCCCCTGTGTTAATGGTTTGGCTACATATTTTTTAAAATGTTGCATGCACACAGTGGGGATTTTGAGTGAATAATGGGGTTAGAGGCAGGGTTTTTCATGTAATTAATATAATTAATGAATCAGCCTAGCTAAGGACTGGAGGACTGACAAAAAAGTAGGAAGATGGGAGTTATTCATCAGCTAATGAAATCGAGTCAAAGCTCTAGGTTAGGTTTAATTGGATATACACATGTATACTTGCTTATTATAAACAAATAATGCCAATTCCAAAAATGTGATTTTCCGATTACTTTTCATGAATGAGAATACTTTGCTTTACTTGTTTTTACATTGTGAGCTATGTATGCCCGAACACCTGCAAATAAAGCATTTCACTTCTAGTTCAGAAGTAGACTGTGATATTTTTATTCATGTTTTAAGAGGGAGATTCCAAGATCAGCAAATAGTTGATTTTCTCCTGAGTACTTTGACTGCAATTAAAAGCTGCCACCAGGTGGAAGGTGTTTTCATGACAGCTGGGATCACCACTATATGTCCCTATTGCTTAGTGTTCCATATTAACTATTTTTTTAAGTATCTATTTATTTTGAGAGAGAGAGCAAGTGAGCGTGTATGTGTGCAGGCAGGGCAGGGGTAGAGGTAGGGACAGAGAGAGAATCCCAAGCAGGCTCCGCACTGTCAGCATGGAGCCCAACTCGAGGCTCCAGCTCATGAACCAGGAGATCATGACCCCAGCTGAAATCAAAAGTCCAACTGAGCCACCCAGGTGCCTCCCCATATTAACTATTAACAGCACCTCCTTTTCACTCTCAAAAGTTTCCAAATTTGGACAATTAATTTTTTAAATCACCCTACTGACAACTTCATTATCAAAGAACATTGCCAAGTCTAAATTTGGGTGACTGGGTTCAGGGTCTTGCAAAGATGATGCAGAACCTAGCATCCTGGTACTATTTCCTTTTATGTACAGCATATCCCCTGGATTTAATAATTTTATATATTTTTTACATGTCATGTTTCCCTTGAAATATATCTAAATTTTTCTACAGCCTCCCACATGCTTAAGCCAGTCTAGTAATCTGTAGGTTCCATGCTTTCCTGGAAGGTTTTATCTTCTAGTCTAGTTTGGATTTCTTGCATTTCAGCTCTGCTGAATAACTGCTATTCTGGGATTTCCACTGGCCATTAGTGGGATTCCCTTCATCTCTCTGTCACTCTTCCATGCAGTGATTAACCTGCCTCTTAGATACCACTCTATTGACTTATTTTCTTGTTTTGGTAGAATATTTTCTCCAGTCACTTCAAATTTTTGAGGCTTTTCATGTGTGAAAGCATGTATAAAAATAAACCCTGATTGATAATTCGACTGCATATGGAATTTTATTTTATTTTTTATTTTAGAGAGAGCGTTCAAAGAGGTAGGGTGGGGAGAGGGCAAAGGGAGATAGAGAAAGAGAATCTTAAGCAGGCTCCATTCTCAGTGCAGAGCCCAACACGGACCTCAATCCCATGACCATGGGATCATGACCTGAATGGAAATCAAGAGTCTGACGCTCAACCGACTGAGCCACCCAGATGTCTCTGCATATGGAATTTTAGATTAAAATAATTTTGCCTGAGGATCTTGAACACTGCCTTCCAGCTTTCTGGTATCGGTATTAAGAATTTTGATGCTATTCTGATTCTCGTTCCCTTGAATGCAACCTATTTATTTTTCTTTTTAAAAGCTCCTCTTTGTCCCCAGAGTCTTAAATTTTATGTTGTTTGCCTTAGTGCAAGTCTTTTAAATTTTTTTTGTACTACACAATAGGTCCTTTCAATCAAGGAGCTGATAGCCTTCCATTCTAGGAATTATTTTTCACCTGTTCCTTTGATGATTTCCTAATCTCTATTGCATCTGCCATCTTTATCAATTGAATTGAGCTTCTACAGGAGTGAAATGTACCTCCCAGTACAAATACCTTTCAAGGGCCCATTGAAATAATTTCTGAGAGTCTAGCATCATGCCTGGCACAAATTTTAAAAGCAAATAAAAGCATATGGAATAAATTACAACTATGATCCCATAATGCAAAGTATTAAAACGTAACCTCTACTCATGTCCAGTCTTTCTTCGCACTGATTATTCTTCTTTACTTGGAACCATCTGTCTCAAGGAGATGTGATGGGCATATTATAATAATGGGATTTTATCCTCCCTCACACTGTCCCATTTCACTCCAAATGTATTTACTGGAAATTTTTTCTAACATTTAGATCTTCAGTTGCTGGTTTTCACTCCTTTGGCTTGTAGGTACTACTACAATGATGGTCTGTAGTAGGCCATAATGTTTTGAAAGACATCCAACTGGTTCCCCTGAAAGCAGACGTAAAGGCTGAGTTTGAAGAGCACTGTCACTGAATACCCTGTCAGCTAGAGCTAGTGGCCCAGAAGAGGTGATCCATACCTAAGCAGGGCATGAAGATAAGATCAAATATAATCTCCAAAATGTTGGCTTATTTTCCAAGTTTCTCCTGCTTTAGCATTTGAAAAGCTTAATACTGTCAAGTAACATTTAAGAAATTCAGAAACTGGGTGAGTTATAGGAATACAAATCTTCTGAGAGGATTTAAAAGCTATTTACTATTCATATCCAGCTGCATGGTGAGGTCTCAACCTATGTGGAAGAGGCAGCCTCCCTATAAAAAATGTTATGAGGTGTAGGACCACTCCTCTTCACAAAGAAGCAACAAACTTCCCTACCACATGTCCATCTTCCACAGCATACCAGTTCTCGTCATTAGAGCCTTTTTGGCATTAACATGGCAAATGACTTAATTAAGTAACTAATTAATTCTGGGATGGCATGATTATTTCCTGTGGTAGGTTATTTACTGGGAATGGGACCTTTACAATAAGCTATCCTCCATAACCTTCTTGGACCTTCAGAGGACCAATTCTTTCACCATTAGCAACTCTCTCCACCCGCCCCCCCCCCCAATATACAAGCAACCAGATTCTCAGGTGATCTCTAGGCATAAGAGGAATAAAAAGTCTCTCTTCCATGGCAGTGTACTTTCCAGAAATGATTTAAAAAATACCGATCTACTCACTCATGAATTCAATGAAGCCTAAGTGGACTATGTTTTACATATATATATATATGTATATATATATGCACACACATATGTATATACACACATATGTATAAATACATACACATATATGTGTATATATACATATATACATGTGTGTGTATGTATACATATGTACATGTGTATAGACATGTGTGTGTGTGTATATATACATATAAATCTACATGAAGACATATCACAGTAAAACTATAGATCAATGGCAAAGAGATTTTAAATAACAGTCATAGTTAAATAATAGTTGAGTTTCCATGTGCTAAAATGGAAGTCAGAAGACAGTGGAATAATATTTTCAAAGTGCTAAAACAATAACTGCAAACCTGGAATTCCATTCCCATTGAAATATGCTCATCTTCCAATGATTAGTGCAAATGACACAATAAGTAGATTCTCACTAAAAAAAATTCTAAAGAATGGACTTCAGGCAGCATAAAAGGAATCCAGGTGCAATAATAATTATAAGAAATCCTGGATGTAGGAGCACCTGGGTGGCTTAGTCGGTTAAGTGTCCGACTTCGGCTCAGGTCATGATCTCATGGTTGGAGAATTCAAGCCCTGCATCACACTCTGTGCTGACAGCTTGGAGACTGGAGCCTGCCTCAGATTCTGTATTTCCCTCTCTCTCTGCCCCTCCCCTGCTCATTCTCTCTCTGTCTCTGTCTCTGTCTCTCTCTCTCTCTCTCAAAAGTAAACATAAAAAATTTATTAAAACATTAAAAAAAAGAAATCTTGGATGCAATAATGAAGGAATAATAAAGAAAGTGGAATAAAAAGAATTGTTCTTATTTGAGAAAACTGAAGCAATCTGAGGTAAAATTTCTCTATAAAGTCTCTGTTAAATGTAAACATGCCACATAAATGGAATAACATATTGTGTCCTTAATACTTCTAATACAGTGTGCGTTCTGATACAGAAAGTGTGTTCTCTGGAAGATTAGTGCTCTGAGAGACAGTAATAACTGTGACTTGAAAGGAAGGTTACGTGTTCAAATAGGTGTGGGAAGCACAGTGTTAAATAAAGTGAAACCAGATTCTTGATTTCTGGACTTCTCCAGACCTTTAAATATGCTAATATACACTCTGATTTACCAAGAACGTGATAGAATATACAGCATTCCCAATTTTATTTAATTACAGATTTTTTTTCCCATAGTAACTCAGTGAATTAACATTCCATAGATCACATTCAAGGGTGCTCTGTCCTAGCACTTTTCCTGTGATTCTTTATCAAATTGGATAGATATTAACCTGAAAAACAACAGTGTCTGATTCAGTAGGGCAGCTGATCAGTAAATCCTTACAGAAAGAAGAGAAAAGGACAAGATTTAGAGTATGAAGTGGTTTCTGAGATGAGAGATCCAGATAGGGGAGCTACCTTTGTGAGAAGGAGAATTGCAAAAGCACCTAGGACCAAATGGCAAATAACAGCACGTACTTAAAACGTGGGTTGCAGGGGCACCTAAGGGGCTCAGTCGGTTAAGCGTCGGACTTCAGCTCAGCTCATGATCTCATGGTTTGTGAGTTTGAGCCTTGCATTGGGCTCTGTGCTGACAGCTTGGAGCCTGGAGCCTGGAGCCTGCCTCGGATTCTGTGTCTCCTTCTCTCTCTGCCCCTCCCCTGTTTGTTCTCTCTCTCTCTCTCTCTCTCAAAAATAAACATAAAAACATTTTTCATTAACAAATTTTTTTTAAAACTTGGGTTGGGGTCTTTGTTGTCCAACTACATGGGTCATCCAGGAGTATTTGCAACCTCTTGGGAATATAAAATAACATGGTTGAAACGTGAAATAAACACACGCATCCAAAACATGCAACTGGTTCTCTTTCTATATATCTGATTAGAAAGCAGGGTCCACTGCCCATTCATTCAAACTAATTGGAATCCTCAAGTATAATTTTTGCCTCATTTTAAGATACAAAATAACAAAATCAAATGGTTTTTCATTATATAATATTAATGTGATTTTATATGCAATGACCAAATATTAATTACATAAAACAGTTGTCATTAAAGGCCTATAAGACTATCAATACGTTTCTTAAATTCTGCATATAAGTGAAATCATATGATATTTGTCTTTCTTGGACTTCTTTCACTTAGCATAATACTCTCTAGATCCATCCACGCTGTTGCAAATGGCAAGATTTCATTCTTTTTATAGCTGAGTAATAGTCCGTTGTATATATTTAAGAAACAAAACAGACATAGTGGGGAAAAAGAGAGGAAAACCAAGAAAAAGACTCTTAACTATAGAGAAAAAACTGATGGTTACCAGAAGGGAGGTGAGCAGGTGGGGGGTTGTGGGTTAAATAGATGATGGGGATTAAGGAGGGCACTTGTTTAGATCAGTACAGGTATAGTATGCAAGTGCTGAATCACCAAAATCTACACCTGAGGCTAATATTACAGTTTGTTAACTAATTGAAATTTAAATAAGACTTAGAAGAAAAAAAAAGACTATCAATAGGTTTCTCATTCATCATCAAGATTCATGTCTATTCTAATACTTAAAGCAATAATATATTCCTTAATAACAATAAGAATTTATCCTAATAAATTTAGAATTTAAAAGTTTTAATTAGGGGCACCTGGGTGGCTCAGTTGGTTAAGTGTCCGACTTCGGCTCAGGTCATGATCTCACAGCTCGTGGGTTCGAGCCCCGCGTTGGGCTCTGTGCTGACAGCTAGCTCAGAGCCTGGAGCCTGTCTTCCGATTCTGTGTCTCCCCCTCTCTCTGACCCTCCCCTGCTCACGCGGTCTCGCTCTCAAAAAAAAATAAAAATAAAATATTAAAAGTTTTAATTAAATCAGTATTTATATTAAATTTTATTGATTTTATTGATTATTAAATTTTATTAAAATAAATTATATTAAGATATTTTATGGAAAGGAAGGAGAGTCTTGCAGAATTGTGTAGTACTTTTCCATATCTTTGCAAAGGTAACACTCTGAGAAGTAGGCAGAACACTAGTATTTTCCCTGACTGGCAGATTACATGACTTGCCTAAGGTCATGCAGCTACTTAAAGATGACAAGGAGTAAAGGACTATAAAGATTATATAAAGATATACAAGGGTTATAAGCTGATGTTCTACTCGAGATATCTCCAACTAAATCATATTGTCTTACTTTATTATTATTTCTTTCCATGAACTAAGGTCTGTGCCAGAAATGTATTCCAACTTAATTATTCATGGTTCTAAGCAAGAAAGAGGTTTCTTTGGGCTTTATGTATAACTGGTTTCTTCAGAAGAGATCATATTGCTTTAAATCCCATATATTTTTTCCACATGTGCTATTTCACAAATAGAGCAAATGAGCCCTAGAGAGTATTAGGAAAATTGCCCAACATTACATACAAAATACATTTGGAATCTTTGACTAGAAAGAAAGGTCTGCTTTTGTACATACATTCAATGCTGTTTGAAATTGCTTATATATGTTAATGAACAGAGATAATTATTAATAGAGATACTATCTCTGGGTCTTAGAAGACTTAACTCCCTGCACCACTGATGGATAAATAGCCAGATCCCAAAATGAGGCTAAGTTGGGAGAAAAGAGTAGCTAATGAAAGAAAAAAAATGCACTGGTCAACTTTAAGAGGTTTAGAGACCAAGGAAGGTCAATAACTAGGAGAATAGAAACATTTATGCATTCTGCAGAATCCATATCAGAGGAATCAAATAGGAGTTATTGTTTCATCAGCAACTGCAAGAACTCATAGAAAGTTCAGGTTACATTGACAATAGAAGCAAGTGGAAGCAGAAAAAGAATTCAGATTTCTGGGAAGGACTCCAATCAGAAAGAGGCTGAATTCACAAGGTCAAGCAGATGTATTGTTCTAAGTTGTACTTGGATTATTCTAAATTTACCAGCAGATATTAATTGGCATACATTATCATTTTTTTCCCAGATCACACAAATTTAAGGACAGGTAATTGTTTAGGTTTTGGTTCTTAACTCCATTCAACTTTGTCACTGCCCTCTAAGATTCCATACTTCCTTTCTCATAGTGTCCAGGGGATTTTTAGACCTTCTAAAGTGGTTATTATAGATTTGGGATTGTAGCCTAAGATTGTAGAACTTGCTCTCCTGTGGTTACTTTGCCCCATCTTTGAAATAATTAGGTCATTGCCTTTCTCTTTGTTGCTTACAGTGTTAGTGCCTGGTCTTCAAGTCATTATGCCTGTTTCAATGAACTTTGAATTGCCTGGTCTTTATGGAACCACAACCAAGCTATTCATCACCAAAGTAGCCTCTTTGAGCTTAAATGTTCTTTTTGTCTCTATCAGAAATGACACATTTATGACATGTGTAGTCACCTCTCCTGATATCACGGTAAATGTTGCTAACTGATTACACGGTTTCTGTCCCTGGGTCTAGACAATAACAATATAGCACTTACTATGTGCAAAGTACTGTTACAAGCATTTTAAAGGTATTAACAAATTCTACCTCCAGATTAACTTTATAAGAGAGCTATTTTCATTATCTCCATTTTACAAATGGGGCAATTGAGGCACAAGTTTAACTAACTTGACCAAGATTACACAGATCACTTATAGAGCTAGAATTTGAACCTGGGCAGTCTAGTTCCAGATGTTATGTGCTTCACCACTAATGCTACATTACCTCTTATTCCTCAAAAGACAAAGCTTACATGATCAGCCCCAAATGACCATAGGGCTTATTCCTATATAGATTTCACATTTTCCCACTGATATGGGGGGGGGGGGCGCACGGAAATGACAAGCATGATATGTGTTCTCAGTCATACTTCTCACTGGATTTCTCTCCTAAAAATGTGGAATTAGGAATTAATCACACAGAATCTTTAAACCTTGGACCTAGAACAAGAGTTTGTTTCTACTTTGTTAGCTTCCTGATGTGAGCACTAGCTACTATGACTGATTCCTTAGAATTTGGAGGTTACACCTCATGTTGGAGGACTGGCAACCCTTTTAGTCAGGGAATTAAGAAAGTTGGAAACCATGCTTGTAATGAGTATAACACAACAGGGCACAATTTGGGAGAGCCTCCTAACAACCACTACTGATACAGAATTGCTTGGTCAGAAGCCATGGCTTGGAAAAACAGATATCTGGGTTTTTCTTAGGGCAAGTACGTTTTGATGTCTGAGGTTTGAGGGAGGGAGAGAGGAATGGGAAAAAAAACAACAACAACGTCAAGTCAAGATGCATATCTGGAAATGCTAGAATGCTAAAATATTCCAGAGGGACCTAGGCAGCTAGGCAATAATATCGGAGAACAGTGTGTAGCTGGAACCAAAGATAAAATCAGTCAAAAAAGGTAAAGTGGTAAAACACCAGAGATTAGAGTACGGAGCTGAGATCTGGCTATCATTTCTGGCTCTTTTGAAAGCATCATTACTCTGAATATTTTATCATAAAACATCTCACTTCAGAGTTTTCTTTATTAAATGACAAGTACTTAACTAAATAATCTCTACATACTCTACCAGCTCAATCCTACTATGATTCTATGATTCATAAATTAACAAAAAAAATTAGAATCCTGACTTCTCTGAGCTATACAATACAGCCAATTATAAAAGCATTGTTTTTGGCAGGCTGCTCAGCTGAAAAATTAAATTATTATCAGACAGATGGTGTCACCTGGGATTTTTTTCTTAACATCCTACTACAGGAACTCAAGTAATCTTAGGACACTTGCCTTTGACTTTCCCCAAGGGGCTTCCAAACCTGCCATTTAGTCGACCAATGGTTACTGGATTCCGACAACATGTGTGGACACCGGGTTAAGCTTTAGGAAGAGAACGATGGACAATACTGAGTCATGGTTTTATTTATTTATTTTATTTTTAGAGAGAGAGCACGAGTCAGCATGAGTGGGGAAGAGGGATGGGGGGGGAGAGGGGGAGATGGAGAGGGAGGAGAAAGGGCGAGACAGGGAGGGAGAGGGGGAGAGTCAGTCATAAATAGGCTCCACACTCAGTGTGGAGCCCAATGTGGGGCTCAGTCCTACAACCCTGGGATCATGACCTGAGCCGAAATCAAGAGTCTGATGCTCAACTGACTGAGCCACCCAGGTGGCCCCAGAGTTGTAGTTTTAACAACAATCATAGTATAGTGGGGGAGACAGAAACATATGCCATGAACACAATATCATAATAGAGATATATGTAGTATATTATGGGCACAGAGGAAAAGAATATGTAACTCAGATTGAGATAGGTGATAATAGAAGGTTTCTAAAGTAGAAATTTTACCTTATGACATTTGTCAAACTGAGGCTTGTTCTTGTGGAAGAATGTTGGGCAGAGCATGCAACATAAAAGAAAAATATGAGCTAATGAACAGAGATGAGAAATAGCATTACGCAAAATGCAGGCCTCTACTGTTTTGTCTGTTCATCCTCCTTTTCCCTTTCTTAGTTTGGCCGGATGTTTTTCTCTCACTCCTACTATGTGGTGGGACTGTTAAGCGTGTTAAACTTTCCCCATGGATATAGGGGTGGGCATGTGCCCCAGATATAGCCAATCCTATGATACCATTCCCCTGGGCATAGCTGCCCATACAAGGGATGGTATATTACCCAAACCAGAGCAATCAGACTCTTTCACTAAGGTTTTAATATACCAAGTTGCAAATGAAAATGAGTGTGTCGGAGCACGTGGGTGATTCAGTCGGTTGAGCAGTCAACTCTTGATTTTGGCTCAGGTCATGATCTCACTGTGAGTTTAAGCCCCATGTCAGGCTCTGTGCTGACAGCGTGGAGTCTGCTTGGGATTCTCTCTCTCCCTTTCTCTCTGTCCCTCCTCCACTCACTCTCTCTCTCTCAAAAATAAATAAAAATTTAATAAATTAAAAAGAAAATGTGTCACAAAAGCTAGGATACTATACTCTAGTATGAGGCTGCCTGGGTTCAAATATAAGTTCTACCACTTATTAACTGTGTGAACTTAAAGTATTTAATCTTTTTGTATATTACTTTCTTCATTTGTAAAATGGAGACCACAATAGTACCTACAGTAGAGTACTGTGAGGATTACTGTGTTAATACACATAAAGTATTTAGAATATTTCTTGACACTAAGTACTTAAAATATTTTGATATTATTGTATTCTTATATAGTATTATTATATTTGTTATATACTAACTACTGATCGCTATGGAATTCTTACTTTGGGATGATAAACAATTTGAATTGCCATTAGAGCAAGGTTTCTCAACATTGGCACTATTCACATTTTGGGCAAGATAATTCTTTGCTGGGGGCAGCTTTCGTGCGCATTAATAGGACACGTAGCATCATTCCTGGCCTCTTCCTTTTAGATGCCAGTAGCATCACCCCAGTTATGACAAACAAAAATGTGTCCAGAAATTTCCAAATGTTTCACTAGGGACAAAATTGCCTCGGAGTGAGAACCACTGCAGCCACTTCACCTTCCAACTAGAAAAAGACCATTTGCTATAGGAAACAAAGAAGTCAATATGGGAAGAACTACATAAACGAGATGGAGTGATTTAGACACGATGAGTCCTTCATTATATTCTATACTCTACCTTCAGTTCTAGCCCTTAAATCGGAACTCTACTAGTTCTTTCAGATCACCCTTTTGTTGACTTTATCTTTCTTTTAAAATTTTTCCTTTTTGGGGATAAATCCGTTTACTTGGATTTCTCTCACTTGCCAACTGGAAAGGATCTGGAATATTGGTGCATAGTGTATATCATTACCATGCATGTGGGTGTGCATGTGTGTATATTCTGGGTTACCACAGTAGTGCAAGTGCTTTGAGAACAGGGACAGTCTGCCATGTTCACTACTGGATATCCAGAGAAGTGATTGGCCTAAAGGAGATACTGTGTAAAAATCTGTGGATGAGGGGCGCCTGGGTGGCTCAGTTGGTTAAGTGTCCAACTTCATTCAGCTCAGGTCATGATCTCATGGTTCCTGAGTTTGAGCCCCACATCGGGCTACGCGCTGATGGCACAGAACCTGCTTGGGATTCTCTTTCTCCCTTTCACTCTGCCTGTCCCCAACTTGCGTGCTCACTCTCTCAAAATAAATAAATAAACTTAAAAAATAAAAAATAAACATCTATGGATGAATCAGTGAAGAAACTATAAGTCTTTGCATGTCACTAGAGGTAAAATTGTATGAAAGTGAGTTTGTTACATATTATAAGGGCAGTTAAATAGTTTTAGAAGTGACCTAATTGCAATCATCTCTCCTGTGGTTGTCAACACCTGAAATACCATACTCAGGAATTATTTCCTTAAGGGTTGGTTATTTAACATTGATCATCTTTAACAAAAACTACCATAGAGTCTACTCCTTATTTTCATGAATATAAGAAATGAATTTTAATTGATGAAATTAATGGTGTATAAGGTAGGCTACTGTTAGAAGTTATATATCAGACCTGTTTACTGTTTCATTGAGAAGGTTTAGAACCAACAAAGGACTAGAGGTCTACAGCCCCTTTGGTCTTATGTACCTCCATTTCTCAGTCTTCTGTTGACTAACCTAACTGCAAAGCTCTCTAGTCCTACCATTGTTACTTCAGGGCACCTTCTTCAGAATGTGATTTAGATGCAAAGTGCCAATCTTTAGGTCAGAAAGTGGGACCTCCCAGAACTATAGAACAGGATAAAGTATATTTGTTTGGTTTCACTCCTAATGCATGTTTCTATGGTAGACGGAATTTAGCTTGAGACTTTCTTTCATTGTAACATACCATCTACTGGTCAGGATGTGTGAGACAGAACATATAGTCCCCAACTACCTCCCACCACCAGAGGCTACACCCATATTTCCAAAACAACAACAACACACACATAAACTTGGCATTTATTTGCTGTAATGTCCAAATTAATTTCACTCATTTGCAACACATAAGCATAGGTAGGTTTAGACTTCTCCTGAGTTGGAGAGAAGCCACTAAAGGGTTTAAAAGGGGTGAGTGAACTAATAAGATTTGAAATTTTGATATCATTCTTATTACTGTGTGGACAGAGAACCTGAGAAGGGAAAGAATATGAAGGCTGGCAGATTAATTTGAAAGGTTTTAATCCAGGTGAGAAATAAAACAGAAAGTGATTGCAGGGGAGAAGGAGACAGATTGTAAACATATATGCAGGATTTAGAACAGGCATGTTGGTAAGTAGGATGAGGGGAATAAAGAAGCAATAATAATAGATGCATCCTAAATTTCTAGCTTATGTAACTGGAGGAAGGATGGTGGCACAAAGTGAAATGAAATAGAGATTACAAGAGGAGGTATGGGTGTTTGTTTTTCATTTCTTGATTTCTGTTTTCTCTTCCCTGATTTCTAGTCTGTCAGCTTCCTCTCATTGCCAAATTCCATCTTAACACCTTGACCCCCTGACTGCCTTCCCTGTAGCCATGGTAAACACTTGGCCAAAAATGGCTATTAAGAAGAACAACATCGAAATAAAACTGCAACCACTTGTTGACAATTTGTTAGCATCATCAGAAGTAGAGTCAACAAATATCTCAGTGCCCCCTCCATGCTCCGTGCTGTCCTGGGCCCTAAGGATACAAAAACCCAGAGGAGCAGCCTGTTAGAATGGAGAATATGCTGATCTTGGAATCAGAACCAGAGCGTATCTCTTGTTCCACTTACTACGTCTGTGACCTTGGGTTAGTGGTTAGCCCCCGAGAGCCTCATTATTTTTCCATGTGTAAAATTGGGATAATTGGATAATTGCACAGTACATGCATCATTCAGCTGTCATGTTAAGTGAAATCACATGTCCAACTTAGCACAGCTGATACATTACAAACACTTGATTAATGGTAGCTGCTATGAAATAAAATCATAATTATCCTCTTAGGAAGTTTACAGTCAATTATATATATATATTTTCCTAAATGAGCCTCCCATATCTTTTTTTATTAGCAATTCTGGGAAAAGCGCAGTATTGTATCATATTCTTATCACAATGAATGTGTAATGATTCAAATGTTAGTATCTCATAGTCCTAGAAAGACATTCCTTTAAAATGCTGAGTATAATCAAGTATAACATTTAAAGCCTTTGGAGACTTATTTCAATGATCCGATGAAGAAAACGAAGACAAAGCAAACTCCTGTAGAAGAGTAATGAAAAAATGATGTATTGCAAACAAGCAGTTAAATTGTGTTAATTGGCTGTAATGTAGCACCGAAAGAGTGATGGGGTTTGGAGGAGGAGGGGAGCAGGAAGCGGAAGCACATGAAATAATACGAACGTTTCTGCCAGACTGGGTTATAATGAACTTACTGTGTCTTAATGAAGCTAGTAACTGAGTATCTGATTAAATTTCACTAGAATCCATTGCAGGCCACTTTATTGTAGCCCTGTTAAGATTTTTATGAATCTAGAAATGTGCCAGATACTATAAAAAAAAGAAAACCCAAATGCAATACTTTACTCCCACCATGATATAATTTGCTTAAGATTTTTGTCAGTAGTTAATAACCTATATACTTTCTCATCCCAATATTATTTATATGATAGTAAATAAGGAAAATATTGGGAAATAATATGCATCTAAAATATTCCTTGCTGTGGGGTACCTGGGTGACTCAGTTAAGTGTCTGACTCTTGGTTTCACCTTGGGTCATGATCTCACAGTTTATGGGTTCAAGCCCCATGTCAGGCTCTGGGCTAACAGTATTAGTTAATCCCAAGGCCTGCTTGGGATTCTCTCTCCCTCTCGCTGTGCTCCCCCTCTCAAAACAAAATAAATACATTTAAAAAGAGAAAGAAAATATTCTTTGCTGTTACAAAATAAGAGAGAGTAAATTGGGGGCAAAACATATGTTTTAATAAAGTATTAAGTTAAAGAAGTAAAACAAAAGATTTGGTTAGATTTTCTTTTTCTTTTTTCGGCTTAGATTTTCAAAACTCAGTAAGTAAAATTTTGCAAAGATTAAACTTACACGTTATGCAAACTTGGCTAAACTCTGCAGAATACAAATGCCAGTAAAACAGATGGCAATGACCCCTGTGTGGCTTCATCCAAGCAATGCTTTTCAACATTCAGCAATAGTTTCTTTGATCATCTACATGGAAGGCCGGTGCTTGGCAGTGCTATCCAGTTGGCGAATTATTTCTTTGTTGTCTACTATTCCTGGTTCTGTGCCCTTTTTCAGACATTCAGCTGCCTCTCCATTGACAGCAGTATTGACTATGCTACTGTCCTCAAATCTTTTCAGATGAGAATATCTCACATGAGAGCAACATGTAATTTTCCAAAGGGTGCTGTGATTTTACAAGTTAATGCCTTGAGACCCTCTACTAAACACAAAACATAAATGTACACTTAGTTTGAGTTTGGGGTAACCTTAATGGAACATTGGAACTCTACAGATCTCCTAAGCCAATATTTTACACCCAGTAGGCAAGGCAATTCAGTGTCCCTACCCTGCCCAGAAGGAATGTTTTTTCCTCTTCACATGCCTTTCAAATCACCATGCAAGGTAGAGCCCCAGTCCTTTCTCTGTCTCACTCAGGAATGCTTTCTCTAAGGACTTTTAATTGGGACATTTTTTGCTTGGGGTAGAAATGGAAGGGAGAGGGGAGAGCTAGTTTTTGCATGATAGTTGAGCCAAGAAAAGTCCCAACCAATTTCATTATTTATAGAACCATGCCCAAATTTATAAACTAAGGTGAAGAAGAAAAGTTTTCAGGGTTATTGACATTGTTAAGAAGTAGTGCTAGTGGACTTAATGATCAAGTTTTATATAAGGGAGGTCCAGGCTAGACAGAAAGAAAAAAAAAACAAAACGTTTAATTTACTCTTGGTGGATTATGAGGAGAAGAAAGGGAAGGCAGAGAGAGAAAACTGATGGTCAGATATCTGTTCAGTCTCTCCTTTCTGGGTAAAAGCCCTGAAGGGAAAGGTTTATTGGACAATTCGAAGGGAATACAAAGGGCAGGAGGCTTCTGTATCAGTGACTACTTAGAACTCTGCAAAGAAACTGTTTTATAACCCACCCCTGGCCCTTACCTAACTGCACAAGCTTTGAGAGTCAGAGATGATCAAAGGCCTCCTAAGCATCCCTACTTTCTTTTAACCTGGGGAAATATGCTTCATAAGTAAGCTTGAGAAGTAGAAGGCTTCAAGAGAACATGATTTAAGAAAGGCACTAAACAAAGCTATATTAATCAAGTCAGCATGGTGCTGGCATAAAGACAGACAGACAGATAGAATCAAGAGCTCAGAAATAAACTCTTGCATATATGGTCAAATGGTTTTCAACAAGGGTGCCAAGACCACTTACTGGAGACAGGGCAGTCTTTTCAATAAATGAAAGTGAGAAAATCAGATATCCATATGCAAAACAATGAAATTGGACCTGTACTTTACATCATATCCAAAAATGAACTCAAAATGGATCAAAGACCAAAGTGTAAGAACTAAAACTATAAAACTCCTAGAAGAAAATGTATGGTAGTAGCACAGGCAACACAAGCCAAAATTAACAAATAGGACTACATAAAACTAAAAAGCTTCTAGACAGCAAAAGAAACAAATAAACAGGCAACCCATGGAATAGGAGAAAATATTTGCAAACCATATATCAGATAGGTGTTAACATAAGAAATATATAAAGAACTCATACAATAAATAATATGATTAAAAAATGGGCAGAGGAAGTGAATAGACATATTTCAAAAAAGATATCCAAATGACCACCAGGTACGTGAAAAGATGTTCAGCGTCACTCATCATCCAGGAAATTCAAATCAAAATCCCAATGAGATATCACCTGGCACCTGTCAGAATGGCTAGCATCAAAAAGACAGAAGATAACAGGTATTGGTGAGGATATGGAGAAAAGGGAATCCTTGTATTCTGTTGGTGGGAATGTAAGTTGGTATAGCCACTATGGAACAATGTAGATGTTCCTCAAAAACTTAACTGCTGGATGAAATATAAAATACAATATATAATATAAAAATATAACTACTATATGATCTAGGAATCCCAGTTCTTGGTATGTATCCAAAGGAAATGAAAACAGGATATTGAGGAGATTATTCACAATAGCCAATATATGGAAGCAGCTTAAATGCCTATCAGCTTAAATGTCCTAAATGCTTATAGTAGGTGAATAGATAAAAAAGATATAATACATATATATACATATATATATACACACACACACATATACACACACACAACGGAATAATATTCAGCCATGACAAAAAAGGAAATACTCCTATTTGTAACAACATGGATGGACCTGGAGGGCATTATGCTACGTGAAACAAATTAGACAGGGAAAGATAAATATGGTATGATCTCATTTATACATGGAATATATAAAAAAATGAACGTGTAGAAACAAGAGTAAAATGGTGGTTACAAGGGGCCAGAGGATAGGAGAAGCTAGGAGATATTGGTCAAGTGGTACAAACTTCCAACTGGAAGATAAATAAGTTCTGGAGGTATAATGTAGAGCACTGTGATTATACTCAACAATATTCTACTATAAATTTCAATGTTTCTAGGAAACTAGATCGTAAATGTTCTTATCACAAAAAAGAAAGGATGATTAGGTAAGGTGATAATGGTGGTAGCTAATGCTATGGTGGCAATCATACTGAAATATGTAAATGTATCAAAGCAACACCTTTTACACTTTAAACTTACACCATGTTATATGTCAAGTGTCCATTAAGAAAAAAGAAAACATATAGGAAAATTTCCTGGTATTGGATGTGGCAATGATTCCTTGCACATGACACCAAAAGCATAAGAAACAAAAGAAAAAATAAATTGAACTTCATCAACATTAAAAGCTTCTGTGCATCACAGGACATTATTAACAGAATGAAAAGGTAACCTATAATAGAATGGGAGAAAGTACTTGCAAATCATATATATGATAAGGGATTAATATCCTGAATATAAAAAGAACCCCTTTAACCCGACAAGAACAAAAACAACTCAATTAAAAAAAAATGGACTAAATGGACTAAGGGCTTGAATTGACATTTCCACAAGGAAGATATACAGATGGCCAATAAGCACATGAAATGATGCTCAACATCACTAACTATCAGCAAAATAAACAGCAAAACCACAATAAGGGGATGCCTGGATGAACTCAGTCGGTTGAGCAACTCTTGGTTTTGGCTCAGGTTATGATATCATGATTCATGAGACTGAGCCCCATGTTGGGCTCCACACTGACAGAACAGAGACTGCTTGAGATTCTCTCTCTCTCTCTCTCTCTCTCTGCCCTTCCATCACTTGCTCACACATGTTCTCTCTCTCAAAATAGATAAATAAACTTACAAAAAACACAATAAGATACTACTTCATACCCATTAGGATTGCTATTATAAAAAATGAGAGAGAGAGAGAGAAATAGTAAGTGCTAGTAAGCAGGTGGAGAGATTGGAACCCGTGTGCACTGTTGGTGGGAACATAAAATGGTATAGCTGCTATGGAAAACAGTGTGGTGGTTCTGCAAAAAATTAAACTTACAATTATTATATGATTCAACAATTCAAGTTATGGGTTGATACCCAAAAGAATTGAAAGCAGGGACTAAAAAAGATATCTGTACACCTCTAGGATTTTGATGGTTTCTTATCTCACATTTAGGGGAGAGATAGGTATATGTCTGGCTGCCTCCTTTCCCTATCTGGCTCACCTCTTGTTTGAGATTCTGGAAGTTTCTGAAAGGAGAAGGCCTCAGAGGTTGTCTCTATACTGGAATTGCCCTGAGAGCTTCCCTGAGTTTTGAAAGATATACAGAAGTTGCTGTTTCCTGTGAAGAGTTGTAGAATATACCTGAGGGTGATCGTGGGGGGCTTATCCATGAGGTTTGTGGCTCTGGATCCCATGACCACATGACCACATTCTTGGTCCTTTATTGTGCCAGACATTATCCTAAGCACTTACACTTTCATAACCATTCAGGCATTACAACATTCCTCTGAATTCCTACCAGTATTATTATTTCAAAGCCCAGTATTACACAACTCAGTCTTAAACATCATGCCTACACAATAGATTCAGAATACAACATCAGGAGGAGACAAAGCATAATCAATTTCAGAAAGCATGATGTTGGCACATTGCAAGGGTCATGGATATAAAGGTGTACGTCATTCATCTTATACTTCAGGTCACTAATGTAGTTCAGTAACTTTGATTTCATTTCCCACTTCACTGGATAATTGCAGGAACCTTGGCTCTGATATCCCAATTTCACGTGGTAATCATATCGTCCAAGTAGACTTAAATCCTTCAGTTAGCTGACTGTTCTTATCTTCTTCCAGATTAATTTCCTGCTGAGGGAATGTCCATTCTCTTGGCAGATTCATCTATGTATTGTCTGGTGCCAGGGCACTCAATCTTTTGTAATGTCATTGTGTCTAAGTTTGGCAGAGAGCACACTTGTGAGGCGGCCTTCCTTCTTAATGTAAACAAAAAAAGGTTTCAGTAGCACAGAGTCCCTTCTTCAATAGTTAGGTTACTATAGATATTCCTTAAATAACATTATGCACAACAGCTTTTACTTAATATCAATTACCTGAAGGATATTTGGAGAACCTATCTGAGCTCTTTCCCATCTCCAGGTTCTGTCTCAAAAATTAATATCACAAAGTATAAAATCTGTCCCTACGTTAAAGAGAACTCTGTTTTCCCCACCCCCAGATGGTTCTGAGTAATTACTCTTTAATGGTGCACTCGTATTCTTTCTTTCACAGACTGCCTATTACAAAGTTGTTGCTCTTATTTCCCAATTTCAGCGCTAATGGGGTTCTACATTCTTTTCCCTGATTTTCAGAAAACCAGTAAAGTTTATTCAGTTGGACATCCCTCTGACTTAGATCCAAAATCACCTCAGACAACATCTGTGTGGTATTTGACAAGTCATGACCCCTTTCCAAATCTGACCTGCACACATACACCTTCTTGATCTTTATCTTTTCTGCAAACTAAGTTGACTGAAACATGTTGATGATTTTATTTTTTTGTATATAACTTTTGCTTTGACTTAGCTTGTGTGAAATTATCATCCTTAACTAAATTATTACTTGTTCATTGATCCCAATTGCTTGGAACTAGATTTGCATTTGTGTTTTTCCCAGCAGTTCTGTGGAAATGAGCAAATTATACCTCATTCTTTTACACTCCCAGACAACTTTATCTGCATCTCTATTTTAGCACAAACCACAGTCTGTTTTGTATTATTTTCGTATATATGTGTCTAGCTAAGTGACTGTCCCATATCTCTGTGATTTGCTAGGGCCATATCCCAGTCATTTCTCAGTACATAGCATAGTGTTGCAAATACTGAAAGCATTTACATAAAGTGGTAGGTAATTTTCATTGAGTGATGCGTTTTGGCTAACAATGAGCACACAGCAATATTTGTTTCTCTCTCTCTCTCCATTGCTTTCTGCAAATATATTTAGTCAAATGCCAGTATGTGCTCTATCCCATATTTATTTTGGTGGCATGGCTCAGAAAAGAGGCTAAGCTCTTTATTGGCCAAAGTGGAGGAAGTTTGTGGTCTACTGTATGGTTATCTCCTGTGTTTAATTATGATTGTGCTTAATCATTATAATTACTAATCCTTTTGTAGCCCTTTGGAGTCCTGTTCATTGAATGCCAAGTTATATATTAGAAAATTTATATTTTATATTGCAAATCTTCATAACACATACAAGGAAGCTATTATGACAATTACAATATGAAAAATAGTATTTATTGACATACCAGACACTGTTACAAGTGCTTTACACACATATTTTCACTGACCTCTCACAATAACCCCGTAAAGTTAGTATTACCAATATAGTTGACCTTTGAATAATGTGAGGGTTAAGGGCGCTGACCTCCTGCAGTCGAAAATCTGCATGTAACTTTTGACTCACCTAATACTTAATTACTAGTAGCTTAGTGTTGACTCAAAACCTTACCAATAACATAAATAGTCAATTAACACATACTTTTGTATGTTATATGCACTATGGATTGTATTCTTACAATAAAGCTAGAGAAAATATTAAGAAAATCATAAGGAAGAGAAAATACATTTATAGTACTATACTGATACTGTAAGTTTACATCATCTGTTTATAAGATGAATCATCTGTTAGTACCTACATCAATATTATCTTATATGAGGGGCGCCTGGGTGGTTCAGTCGGTTAGGTGTCCGACTTTGGCTCAGGCCATGATCTCGCTGTTCATGCGTTCGAGTCCCGTGTCAGAATCTGTGCTGACAGCTCAGAGCCTGGAGCCTGCTTTGGATTCTGTGTCTCCCTCTCTGCCTCTCTTCCACATACACACACACACACACACTCTCTCTCTCTCTCTCTCTCTCTCTCTCAAAAATAAATAAACATTAAAAAATATATAAAATATATTCTTATATGTAACAAAACACTAGGTGTTATACACATTACTAACACAGAACATCAAAAATGAAAAGAAGATGTGAAAGAGGAAGTGGCTAGGAAACTATTACAGTAGTAGAGTATTACTACAGTTAATTTTATGCAATTATGATTTAATACTGCATCTTTACATTTGTTTATATTTCTCTTGACTGGGAATGGTGCCATGTATGGTGTTTGCATAAAGTTTGATAAATTTTAACTTTTTATAACATAGTCATGTATATTTTATGGTAGTAAGTGATAAAATAGGTTGGTAGCTACAAATATTTTGTGTATTCATGACATACCTAATTTTTTCTTAATTTTTTCAATATTTTTAGGCTCTGCAGTTCATCTGTGAGATTTTTTTTTCAAATTGTCTCAAATCTCCAAAAAGTTTTCCAATATATTTACTGAAAAAAAAATCCACATATAGGTGGACCCACACAGTTCAAACCTGTGTTATTCAAATGTCAACTGTGTATCCATCTTATAGATAAGTAAACTGTTGTTCAGACTGGTTAAGTAATTTGCCCCATACCACACAGCTGGTACAAGTAGACCAGGACAAATGTACAATAGTAATGAGCAGAGACTGGATAGAATTAAAGTGTAATGAGGGTTGAATGGAGAATGAAATCAACAAGTTGAAAGGACTTATCAGAGAACAGAAAATTGAAGAAAGCAGATTAAAATCTCAAGGAATCATATTTGAAAGTTTTAGATTTTATAAACAAAGAAAGCATTCTAAAAATAATGCTTGAGGGGTGCCTGTGTGGCTCAGTTGGTTAAGCATCCAACTTTGGCTCAGGTCAAGATCTCGTGGTTTGTGCATTCGAGCCCCACATTGGGCTCTGTGCTGACAGCTGAGAGCCCGAAGCCTGCTTCGGATTCTGTGTCTCCCTCTCTCTCTGACCATCCCCCACTCATGCTCCCCACCCTCTCTTTCTCACTCTCTCAAAAATAAATAAACATTAAAAAGTAAATAAATAAATAAAAGGAATGGTTGGTCCCAAATCAGACTGTCTTAAAGGAGTAAAAACCAGGCTGGCCTCAAAGTTAGGCATTAAATGCCAGACAGTGCAACCATCTAACATTTATCACTGCTTATTATGTACTAAGCGCTGTGTTACATACTTAAAATCGCTGGTCTCAATTAAGCTTCAAAACAATCTTGTGAAATTGGTATTATCTTTTATCCTCATTGGAGGTTGAGAAAACTTGAGGCACAATATTAAGTAATGTTTCAGGTCCTCACAGTCAGTAAGTTGGAGAACCAGAACTTAGATCTATTTGTTTGTATCCCAAACCTATCCTCTTACCGTTTCGATAATCTACCTAACTTGCTTTTACATCTCTGTTCTCAAGTGCTTAAACTTCTGTCTTCTGCTAGTTCTTGCTTGGTTTAACCCAACACATGGAGTATGTCCTCATATCAAAATTTGGATGCTTGCATTAACACATATTCTACCACATCCCACTCCCCATGCCAAACATGACCTTAGGTTGAGACTTTAAACCAAACTTGAGGTTTCCTATTTATAAGTGGTACGGTCCGACTGTTTGTGTCTCCTCAAAATACATATATTGAAAACCCAACGACTAAGGTGACGGTATTAGGAGGTGGGGCCTTTGGGAGGTTTTTAGATCATGACAGCAGAGCCCTTATGAATGGAATCAATTCTCTTAAAAAAGAGACCCCAGAGAGATCTCTCTCCCCCTTCCACCACCTGAGGACACAGCAAGAAATTAGCAGTCTGCAACCTGGGAGAGGGTCTTCACCAGCACACAACTCTGCTGTTGTCATGAGTTTGGACCACCCAGCATCCAGAACTGTGAGAAATAAATGTCTGCTTATAAGGTACCCAATCTGTGGTATTTTGTTATAGCAGACTGAATAGACTAAGACAATAAGACAGTGTTTCTGAGATCTGACCCTGACAGTGACTTGAAAGTCATCATTTTTTGTAACTCATTTATGTCTTGCTTTTTCCCCCATCTACCTTTACTTCCTCCACCTTCTGCCTCAGCTCATGGCTCACCAGGCTCTTCTTCCTGCCCTGAAGTGCTCTCTGTAGCACCCTGTTTAAGGAAGGTAGATCTGGTGACCAAAGAATGTCTGAATATTAAATTCAGCTGAAATGTTGTTCTGTGTATTACTGTATTAGATAAATGTTTTTTTTTCAAATATTTAAATTATATGACAAGTCTCTCTTGTTGGCATAAAATAGTATCAAAGAACCAGGACTTTGAGAATGGATCTGTATGTTCTTCTAAAACATTGTTCCTCAGGCTCTCAGGAAACAGAGTGTGTTTATAAACAAGATGCAGCTGTGAACAGAAATGATTTGTATGTATACGTGCTATCTGTATCTGCATACGTGCCAATTTACAAAACAAACGCTTCAAATTCATTTCTACAAAATTTACTAACTGCTTACTATAGGCAAAAATATATTCTTCTTTCATGTCTCAGACCCCGTGTCTAAAATGACCTTAGGCTTGGGCTTTAAACCTATACTTGATATTTTCTATTTTATAAGTGAATGCTTGTGTTGCCCCCAAATTCA
Organism: Cryptoprocta ferox; assembly: GCA_028646485.1. Lineage (NCBI taxonomy): Eukaryota > Metazoa > Chordata > Mammalia > Carnivora > Eupleridae > Cryptoprocta > Cryptoprocta ferox. The sequence goes on from CM053579.1 coordinate 31,001,765, forward strand.
TATGTTGAAACTGTAATGCCTAAGGTGATGGCCTTTGGGATGTGATTTGTTCATGAGGGCAGGACCTAAAGAGAGCTCGGTTGCTCCTCATAAAGTAGCATGGTTCCTGAAGAAGATAAAATAGTCTCCAAAAGAAGACAGACTTAGTTTGAATCTTGATTCTTATTCTTTTTTTAAATAAGTTTTTATTTCTTTGACAGAGAGAGAGAGAGAGAGAGCAAGCCAGAGAGTGGCAGAGAGAAGGAGAGACAGAATCCCAAGGAGGCTCCACACTGTCAGCACAGAGCCCGATGAGGGGCTTGAACTCACAAACTGCGAGATCATGACCTGAGCCAAGATCAAGAGTTAGACGCTTAACTGACTGTGCCACCTAGGCATCCCTGAATCTTGACTCTTATTCTTAACACCAAAGTGACCATGGGCAAAAGACTGAAAGTCTTTAAAGCTTTCAAAGAAAACCAGGGGATTTTCCTCATGGTGTAGCTATGCAGATTAAATGAAATAGTGCACACTAAAATCCAAGGAAGTTCATGGTATACATTAAGCACTCAAACAATGTTACTTATTCAGTCTGCCTTCCCATTTGGTATTTTCAATATGTGGGACAATAATGATGGCAAACTGTTGGAAGCCATTTTCTGAACTCACTAAGTTGAGAAAAACTCCTTGTGAGGTAAGGTGGGTTTGCAAGGCCTCCCGCCATCAGATGGCGACCGATGTCTAGCGCCCACTCAATTATTTTTGCTTGAGGGGCGTCTGGGTGGCTCAGTCGGTTAAGCATCCGACTTTGGCTCAGGTCATGATCTCACGGTTCGTGGGTTCGAGCCCCGCATCAGGCTTTATGCTGACAGCTAGCTCAGAGCCTGAAGCCTGTCTTCAGATTCTGTGTCTCCCTCTCTCTCTCACCATCCCGTGCTCACGCTGTCTCTCTCTCTCTCTCAAAAATAAATAAAAACATTAAAAAAATTAAAAAAAATTATTTTTGCTTGAGCACTGACCCCCAAGGTGCCTTGTTGACTGGTATCAGGAGTGACTCAGCCCCTTATCCTAAAAATATACTAATTGTACCTTGTGAAGGAACTTATTGTAGGAATTTCTTCTTTTGTGTTTATGGGAGCAAATATTACATTTCCTGAGAAACCTGTTTTACTTCCCCTCAAGAAAACAGGCTATTGACCCCTGCTCACAAAGAACTAACTCTTGCCTTTGCTATGCTAAAAACATTGCCTTGTATTTGAATGCTGAGGATACCTTCCTTCCCCATGTGATAAGCCTCTAAATCACCTACAATCAATCACTATTGATAAAGATTAAGCATGAGTCTTCTACCAATCTATGTTCTGGGAAATTTTTACATACCAAAGAATTTGTCATCAGAAATCATTGTCTAAGGCAATGTCTAAGGCCACTTCTGTTTTGTACCCCATACATTTTTTCAGTAAATAAAGCTGACTCTCTGTCAGTGCAGAGATGCCTGCCTGGTGATCAGAAAGAAACTCAAGGCTCTCTCACTCTCTCTCGCCGACATGGTCCATCCTTCAGGAAGCCCTGGACCTGCTGGAGCTGGATTCTGGCAGCAGGCTAGCTTTATGACACACATTAGAGGGAACTCCAGAAAGTGGTTGATTCATACCCAAAACAACACATTGACAATATACATGAGAAGAGGATTTGCATGACATACTGCTTTTTATGTGTAAAATTTTTTTAATATTTATTTTTGAGACAGACAGAGCAACAGAGCATGAGTGGGGGAGGGGCAGAGAGAGAGGGAGACACAGAATCCAAAGCAGGCTCCAGGCTCCAAGCTGTCAGTATAGAGCCTAATGTGGGGCTTGAACCCACAAACTGATAGATCATGACCTGAGCCAAAGTCGGACACCGACTGAGCCACCCAGGCACCCCTTTATACTTTTCAAAGTAACTTTTCTTAGATTGCTTCATCTGTATTTTACAAAAATTCTGAGGCAAATGGATAAATTATGAGGATGCTGAGGCACAGATAGGTTAAGTGATTCTCCCAAATCATAGGGGAAAATTAGCTAAAAGTGATTTGATGCAGAAAATGAGAGAGTTCTAAAAATTTCAAAACTGATTCAAGGTTTTGATCTTGGGAGATTTGAATGAAGTTCCTAATGCCAGTTGTCCACCAAGCATGCATAACCTGGCTGAATCTCAGGTCATTCCATGACAGATGGGTCATGCTAAAATGCAATCTGGAGGTAGGAATGAAGGTATTATGGTTGACGCTCTGAGATAAGGCTTATAAATAACAATGAGATACCACATCGAAGACCCAATTTGATTTAGTTTCTTATGCCAAAACAGCAGGGATAGGGGAACAAAACCATCTGAAAATAGCATTACGTGGTTTCCTTGCTTTGGTATTGTATCATAATTATTCGAATTGTTACCACTGAGAAAAACTAAGTGAATGATGCACGGGACCTCCCTGTGCATTTCTTTGGAGGGGGTAACTTCATGTACATCACCATTATCTCAGGATAAAAAGTTAAAAAGATAGCACTGCACAGCATAATCCTGTGCGAGTTGGTACCTAATTCATTTTTCTTTATTTAAAAGCAGTTGTATTAGCTTTTATTGAACTGAGATTGGAATTTAATATTTAAAGAGCTGAGCATGACAAAAAACCAAGGAGTCACCTCACTAAATAAAAGATAAATTCTGACACTCATATAATGAAAAACAACACCCGAATAAGAAGGCTCCTGGACACTAGGACAGCTGGGCACCAGGCTGTGTGCACTCAAGTCCGTAGGCATAGATCACGGCTCCAAAAAAAGAGTGATGGATGGCATGCATGTTGTCACCGGGAGTTGATAGAACTCCTCAAGAAACTTCCTTCCTTACCAGCTATATTTCTTTTCTTTTTTTAAAATTAATGTTTATTATTGAGAGAGAGAGACAGACAGAACATGAGTGGGGGGGGGGGTGCAGAAAGAGAGGGAGACACAGAATCCCGAAGCAGTCTCCAGGCTCTGAGCTGTCAGCACCGAGCCCGACGTGGGGCTCGTACGCACGAACCTGAGCCAAAGTCAGATGCTTAACCGACTGAGTCCCCCAGGTGCCCCACCAGCTATATTTCTGACCCGAACACGCTTATGCGAGGGACTATCAGCCATAGTGGCCATGGGAAACCCTTTTTTTCTAGTCAAATGAAATTTATACTATTGTGAGACAGGCCCTTGTAACTGAAGAGAGTGCACCATCCAATATGAGAAGCTTTCATCTCTTTATCTGGGTTCAGATATTACTAGGACTTAGACAACACTATCAAAATAGATAACTATTGAGGACAGCTATTATCCAGGTTATGACAGTGCTAGGTACTGAGTAGGTTGGACCCTTATGAGAAAGCAAATATAAAGTTGGGGTGCTCTGTTTATCTATGCTCAGCCCTGCTGTTTTCTTTTAGTTTCATTGGTCTGTGTCCATTATGATTATCTGCCTCGAAACTTCTTCCCTTAAAAAATGTCCTTATCATTATCTACACTATACCCCATCCATCTCCTGATTATCATTCTCCATTTAGAAGGGATATACACAAATGTCTTCACACAGGCCCCTAGGTACCCAGGCTCCATACTGTGGTTTTCCACATTGATTATCCTGATCTGAACATTATTACCATGGTTAGGTCTTTTTTTCTCCACTCCCCACCCATCACAATTTAACTATTCTATGTCTCATCCAAACAAAGATGAAAGAAACTGGTCAACTAATATACTAAATTCTAGATTAATTCTTTACACCAGTAGTTATTGAGAACTTACTTTATATAAGGCATATTCTAGGAAATGATGTTATAGCAATGAACAAAACAGATAAATTCTGTCTTTAAGCAGTTTGCATGTTAGTGGAGGAGACAGGAAATAAACAAACAAGCATGCAATATAATGTCAAGTAGTAAAATCACTCTGAAGAAAATAAAACAGGATAAAAGAATAGAGAATATACTATTCAAAGGAGGATCTCAGGGAGGTCTCCCCCTGACTTAATGGTATTTGAGTAGAAACCTTAATGATGTGAGGGGGGGAGTCATGGGAGGGAAGGGAGTTCCAGGCAGAAGGAATAGCAAGTATAAAGATTAAGTGAATACTAGTAAATTATTACATTAGATATTTGGCATTCTCTAATGACCATAAGACCTTTGTTAATTTCAGTTTATTTATTTTTTTTGTGAACGCCATTTCTAATACTAATGTCCTAGAGGCCCTACAAGACGGTGGGTTGTAAAAGGTCATAGTAAGAGCAACATTTAATTTTACTGAAAGCTTTCTTCTTCCTTGCACCTACCATATGTGCATGAATTCTGCATCTAATCCCTACTATTCTCCAATAACTGGAATCTTCAATGAAACACACCATTTTCTCCCCAAGGGGCCTGGGGAATATTAAGCAGACTGGTCAAAGCTATTCTGTTCTGCTCCATTGTATAAAGACACATTGCCCTGACTGCCAGTGACTGTTACGTTTAATCAATAAAGATTCTAAAGAACAACAGAGTGACAATCTTGCCACATCTCAGCTCCTTTTATCCTAATTGGTTTAGATCTTAATACTTGAGCTCAAAAAGTTTCTCTCTCCCTAAAAAAAAAAAATCTATGTACACAATTTTACCCTTCTTTTCAATACTTCTTTCCAATGTTTCTTTTTTCTCCTCTCTATTGATCCTGATGGCAGGGTCACCATCTCTATTTGGTGTGAAATACGCCATTCTTTGTGTTGCTAAAATAGCTCATTTGGTCATTCTGTATCAAAACACTTCCTGCTGATTATGAATTCCCCAGGGCTCTGCTCTTGGATTCAATTATCATATACATGCACATAGCACACTGGTTACGTCAGGTGTAATACCCAAAGCATTTGCATTTGTATAGAAGATTTAGGATGCTATAAGGGAAATGTAGTAATTAATTTAGATTCTTTCTTTAAGCTGCCATAAAATTTTATTTTTTAAAGAACTGACAACTAAAAAATGCACATGAGCTTTTAATTGTGAAATCTATCTTACCTTTCAGCAGTAAAGAACCAGGCGTTTAAAATTTATACTGCTTTTATTATACATTGCTATTCAGTCAGTTTATAAAGACAAACTCTTCCTAAATGAGTTCAAACACTAATTGAAGAATGGGCATTTCACAATTTGTTCCTTGTGTTATTCCTGACCCGCTGGAAGTCTGGTTCTCTAATAGAATATAATTAGGCATATATGTGGGGAATTAAAAGTTAAATCAATCTGCATTGCACTGAACTCAATTTAAATTAATTCATGTCTTTTACTGTGTCTATGGTAAATTCCCACACTTTCCAATAGTCATGAAATCTGAATATACCTAATGTTAAAACTAACATTATGAGTCGGTCTCCATGCTGATTCAACATAATTTTACTTTGCTGGAATGTAGGGACTGAGGCCCTCAAAGTATTTGTGATACTGAGTAATGCAGTTATACCTAGCATTTTCCATTTTTTGAACATAGTCTTAATAAGACTGATAAAATGACTTGCAGCACGTAAAGGTGAAAATAAAGGACTTCTCTGCTCCAAAGAGCTCCCATAGTATACTCTAACTTTGTTGATGCCTGGTTCCTAGAATTATCTCTACTTTGATTCAAGTTCTTGTTTTTGCTCCTGCTTCTGTGTTTCGTTTTTAAAAATATGTTCTTTCATTGAAGTGACTTATTTTTTTTAACTTTATAGTTTATTGTCAGGCTGGTTTCCATATAACACCCAGTTGTCTTCCCCACAAGTGACCTACACCAAGACCATCATTTAAAAAAATGTTTATTTTACTTATTTTGAGAGAGAGAGAGAGAGAGAGAGAGAGAGAGAATGCACACATGTGCAAGCAGGAAAGGGAGAGAGAGAGAGAGAGAAAATGCACACATGTGCAAGCAGGAAAAGGGGGGGGAGAGAGAGAGAGAGAGGGAGGGAGGGAGAGAGAATCTCAAGCAGGCTCTGCACTATCAGAATGGAGCCCAACACAGGGCTTGATCCCATGAACTATGAGATCATGACCTGAGCTGAAATCAGGACTCAGACACTTAAACGACTGAGCCACTCAGTCACCCCTTGCCTCTGTGTTTCTATAGCACTTCATTCATCTCTAGCAAAGCGCCTAAGGTTATTTTATTGTTTTTATCTATTATAGGTTCTTCTTATCCACTAAATATTGAGATCAGGTTCTGTGATCTATTTAACTTTATATTCCCTTCTCTACTTCAGTGCTTGGTACCAAGTAAGAACTCAGGACATGTTGATGGAATAAATAAATGAACAAATGGATACATAAGAACAGACTATGTCACTGAAACTTTTCCTTTCATTTTAAGTCACTTTCAAAGGATGGCATTTTTGAATACTGGTTACCCTGAAAAACCTGAGGAATTTTTAGTCCCTGCACATGAAAGACATCTAGATAAACAAATCATAAAATCTATACTAATTTTCTCAGTCATAAATCATTTAAACTGACCTTGAGGACATGCCTACTGATATGATTAGAATTGCTATTTCATGCTAATTTATTATTGATCCACACAATTATGAACAATACTGACAAAAAAGCAGAATATAATATCAAGTTGTAATGTGATACATCTGAAAGTGTAATAAATTGTGGTACTTTCTTCCTTCGGAGGTTTTAAAACTAGAAATTACATTCCTCTGAGGCACTGTTGATTTATACAAAATATTTAACTCATTTTGGTAACTTGGATTTAAAAAATCATAATTGGAAAAATGCTATGGCACCTTCTGCATATAGAATTTCATCGGAAATTGGAAACTATATTTAAATTACCAATGGGAGAAGCACTCACCGTTTATTTAGAATAGTGCCAATACCCTGCCTCTTGCCAAAGAATATAAAACTATAAGCTCAAAGTGGTAGGTAGTACAAGGCTGACAAAATCCTTTAAGATGTATATGTTTTCTCTTGGGGAAGATGGTGGAAAAGAGGACCTTAGGCTCACCTCCTCCCATGGATACCACTAGATAACACTCACAGTGTCAATAACCCAGAAAATGACCTGAAGACTGGAAGAATAAACTCTACAACTAAATGGCCCTATTGAAGAAGGTAGGAAGGACAGAGACACCTTTGGGACAAAAAATAAATAAATAAAATAAAATAAATTAAAAAAAAACAGACTCCGGGGACTGTGAGAAGGAGGGATGCTACAGGCACAGAGGGTGGAGAGAAACAGACTTCCATCCTGGGGAGCCCTCATGGGGAAGACAAATCCCCATAACATTTGGTTTTGAAAACAAGAAGGGCCAAAGTTTTTTCTTACAACCAGCAGGACTTAAAACTTGGAATTTTAAAGTCAGTTGGCTCAGCTCTAGGAAAGCAGAGAGGGCCAGAGGAAACGCAGTCCCTGCCCTTAAAGAGACAGCACAAAACGAATAGCCTGCAGAGATACAGCATAGAGGCTGCAGTTTGAAAAACTCCTGGGGCATGAGGGAGGAAGCATTGCTTACTCATCTCAGAGCCTGTCCTGGAGGGATAGGAATTGCTGGGGAACTCCTCCAGGAACAAAGGAACCGCGAGGGACCATTCCCTTTCTCACCCCCAGAATAAACACTCGGGTACCTATAGGACTCACTCCTTAATGTACTAGCACTGCCAGCCCTCCCTCCTATATGGTGCTTCAGCCAGTCCAGCCCTCTGGACATCCCACCTCATTCCCAGTGATGAGGTTTTGGAGTGGGGGAGGGGGGAGGTCCAGAGCTGATGGCCAAGAAAGAATTCTTGAAGACGTCTTTGGTACAAAAAAAGTGACTTTATTAAAGCATGAGGACAGGACCCTTGGGCAGAAAAAGTTGCACTGTGGTTGTGAAGAGTGACTGGTTATATACTATGAAGTTGGGGGAGATAAAGACCAAAGGGAGGTCTCCAGAAGGACTTTGATATGCTAAACAGGGCTCATAAGATGCCAGTGGCCTTGCTACTGTCAAGCCAAGGCTGTTTTCCCTCCAGTAAGGCATTAACATTATGACAGTGGGGGTTCTTGGAGAAATGTTTTACTCTTCCTGCCTCAAGTATTTGTAAATGAGCTGCAGCTTATAAGGAAATGTAATTTTACCTGCCATTTCCTTCTTGCCTTTGTTCCCCACATCACTATGGAGGGGAAGGTGATATTAGGGGCTCCAGGGAACTGAGTCTATAGGTTTCTGGAAATTAGGCTATTGATAAGATTGTCTTTTTCTTGTAATTTACTAAGATATTTGTAAAGTGAGGGGACTCATGTCCTGTAGGACTGTGATCTCTATCAGATAACCATTTGTTTTTTCCTTTCCTTTGTTGTTGGGCAGACAGAAGTACCTGAAGAATATCACACATATCCCACCTGGGGGTGGGGGTGGGGCGGCTAGCTTGTGCTTTGCCTCAGCTTGCCTTATGCTCCCTCATCACCAGCCCTGCAGGGCCCTTCCCACAGAGGATGGGGCACAAAAAGCCTGGTAGCACTGCCTACCCACCTCACTACCCTCCATGAGGCTGTGCTTCTGCAGATCTGCCCCCTCAAATATGCTCTTAGCCAGAGCTCATGCATGGTGATGCTGCAGGCCTGGCAGTGTGCAGACAGCCCCTACAGTGACCAGCACCACTCCAGAGTGACTCTTGCCCCTAGAGGCAGGGAAAGATAACCCCACACACCAGTTGGAGGAATCTGCAATGGGCTGGAGGCAGATAACTGGTTTGACTATATAACCTGCCCACCAATGAAAGCTTCTCAGGGGAAAAAAACACAGGGAAACAGCCCTGCAATTTGATGCTATCGCATCTCTGGCAAATTCCTGGTCTGACTCAACTTAAGACCAAGGCATCCCCAGATGGGCCCACTAACAGCACAGGGAGCAAACACTGCACACAAGAGGCAAAGAGAGCCACTGCAGATGATTAGACGGAAGGAAAAAGTGGCTCAGCCACAACAGCAGGACACACATAGCATCACACATAGAAGATACCCCTGAAGTACCAGGTTCTGGTGAAGAGGGGGTAATGCATGGCTGGGCACTACAGGACCTCTTCCTCACAAGGCCATTGCCTTCAAGTGCAGGAGAGGTAGCTGTGTTTTCAAATATACAGAAGCAGACACAGAGAGTTCTACAAAATGAGGAGACAGAGGAACACGTCCCAAATGAAGGTATAGGACAAAAGCACAGCAAGAGACCTAAGTGAAACAGATATGAGGAATATGCCTGATAGAGAATTTAAAGTAATAAAGTAGTGATCATAAAGATATTCATTGGACTTGAGAAAAGGGTGGAGGATTTCAATGAGACTCTTAACCATGAGATAAAAAAGAACGATTCAGAGATGAAAAACACAATAAATGAAATTACAAATATACTATATAGAATACGCAATAGACGAGATGGAGCAAAAGAATGAAATAGCGACCTGGAGGACAGAGTAATGGAAAGTAATTAAGCTGAGCAGGTGAGAGAAAAAAATACACAAAATGAGAACAGACGTAGGGAACTGAGTGACACCATCAACTGTAATAACATTCACATTATAGGGTTCCCAGAAGAAGAGAAAGAAAAAGGGACAGAAACTTTATTTGAAGAAATCATAGCTGAAAACTTAACAAATCTGGGGAAGGAAACCGAAATCCAGATCCAAGAGGCACGGGTATCTCCCAACAAAATCAACCCAGGAAGGTCCATACCAAGACACAGTAATTAAGATGGCAAAAAGCAGTTAGAAAGAGAGACTTTTTAATGCAGTAAGAGAAAATAAAGCAGTTACATAAAATGGAATCCCCATAAGGCTATCAGCAGATTTTATACCACAAACTTTGTGATCTGGCTGGGAGTGGAATGCTATATTAAAAGTACTGAAAGGAAAAAAAAATTGCAGCCAAGAATACACTATCCAGCAAGGGTATCATTCAGAATGGAAGGACAGATAAAGAGTTTCCCAAACAAGTGAAAGTTAAAGGAATAAATCAGCCCTACATGAAATGTTAAAGAGGATCTTTGAATGGAAAGGAAAGGCCATAAGCAAGAGTAAGGAAAATAGGAGGCACATAAGCAGTAAAAATAAGTATATCTGGAAAACTCAATGAAGGGACTCACCATATAAAAGGATGTAAAGTATGATAGCATATACTTAAACCATGGGGAGGAGAGTGGTAAAGCATAGGTTCAAATGTAAGTGACCATCAACTTAATATAGATTGATATAAGTGGAAAATGTTATATACAAACTGAATAGTAACCACAAATCAAAAACCAGAAACAGATATGCAAAAATAAAGAGAAAAGAATCCAAAAATATCATTAGGAAAGCCAACTAATCATGAGAGAAGAAAGCATGAGGAGAAACAAATGGAGAAATACTGTAAAAACAACCATAAAACAACTAACAAAATGATAATAAGTACATACCTATCAATAATTACCTTGAATATAAATACACTAAACACTCCAATCAAAAGACTAAGGGTGACAGAATAGATAAAAAGACAAGATCTAAAGACACACACAGATTGAAAGTGAAGCAATGGAGATGCATTTATCATGCAAATGGATGTGAAAAGAAAGCTGGGGTAGGAAAATTTACATCAGACAAAATAGATGTTAAAACAAAGACCATGACAAGAGGAAAAAAAAGCAGCTCCAGCAGGTCCAGGGCTCCCAGAAGGATGGACAGTGTCAACAAAATGGAGTGAGAGAGCCTCGGCTTCTTTCTGATCACCAGGCAGGCATCTCTGCACTGACCGGGAGAGTCAGCTTTATTTATTGAAAAAAATGTATGGGGTACAAAACAGAAGCGGCAATTGCCTTAGACAATGATTTCTGATGACAAATTCTTTGATATGTAAAAATTTCCCAGAACATAGATTGGTAGAAGACTCATGCATTATCTTTATCCATAGTGATTGATGTAGGTGACTAGATGCTTATCACATGGGGAAGGAAGGTATCCTCAGCATTCAAATACTAGGCAATATTTTTAGCATAGCAAAGGCAAGAGTTAGTTCTTTGTGAGCAGGGGTGAATAGCTTGTTTTCTCCAGGGGAAGAAAAACAGGTTTCTCAGGAAACGTAATATTTGCTCCGATAAACACAAAAGAAGAAATTCCTATAATTTCCTTCACAAGGTACAATCAGCATAAGGAGACAAGTCACTCCTGATACTAGTGGGGGGTAGACATAGGTCGCCATCTGATGGCGGGAGGCCCCCCCCTTGCAAACCCGCCTTACTTCAGAAATAGCTTCCAGCACTATATAATCATTAATGGGACACTCCAACAAGAAGATATAACCATTGTAAGTATTTATGTAGCCAATATGGGAGCACCCAAATATTTAAAGTAATTAATAATAAACATAAGGGAACATATCAATAGTAATATAATAATAGTAGGGGACCTTATATAAGTCCCCTTATAAGATATAAGGGGACCACTCCCACTTATATCAATGGACAGATCATCTAAACAGAAAGTCAACAAGGAAACGTGGCTTGAAATGATGTATTGGACCAGATGGATTTAACAGATATATTCAGAACATTCCATCCTAAAACAGCAGAATACACATTCTTTTCAAGTACACATGGAACATTCTCCAGAATATGTCACATATTAGGCTACAAAACAAGCCACCACAAATTCAGAAAGATCAAAGTCATTCCATGAATCTTTTCTAACCACAATGCTATGAAACTAGAAATCAACCACAAGGAAAAATCTTGATAGAACTAAAATACATGGAGGTTAAATAAAGAACATGCTACTAAACAATGAATGGATCAACCAAAAAATCAAAGAAGAAATCAACAATTACATGGAGAGAAATGAAAATGAAAACACAATGGTCCACAATCTTCGGGATGCAGCAAAATTTGTTGTAAGAGGGAAGTATATATAATACAGGCCTGCTTCAAAAAGCAAGAAGAATCTCAAATAAACAACCTAAACTTACACCTGAAGGAGCTAGAAAAAGAACAACAACAAAACGCAAAACCAGCAGAAGGAAATAATAAAGATTAGAGCAAAAATAAATGAAATAGAAACTAATAAAAACAATAGAACAGATCAATGAAATCAGAAGCTGGTTCTTTGAAAGATCAACAAAATTGATAAAAGTCTAGCCAGACTCATCAAACAAAAAAAAAAAAATACAAAGAGTGGACTCAAATAAATGCAATCAAATAAATGAGGAGAAATAACAACTGACATCACAGAAATACAAAGGATTATAAGAGAATATTATGAAAAAAACATATGTCAATATATTGGACAACCTTGAAGAAATGGAAAAATTCCTAGAATCATGTAACCTCCCAAAACTGAATCAGGAAAGAATAGAAAATATGAATAGACTGATTACCAGCAATTAAATGGAATCAGTAATCAAAAAAATACCCAATAAACAAAAGTCCAGGACCAGAGAGCTTCACAGGTGAATTCTACTAAACATTTAAGGAAGAGTTATATCTATACTTCTCAAACTATTCCAAAAAATAGAAAAGTAAGTAAAACCTCCAAATTCATTTCATGAGACCTGCATTACCCTGATACCAAAACCAGATAAGGACACTATTAAAAAGGGGACTACAGGCCAAGATATATATGTATGTATGTACGAACATACATGCAAAATCCTCAACAAAATATTAGCACACAGAATCCAACAATAAATTTAAAAAGTCATTTGCCATGATCAAGTGGGATTTATTCCTAGAATGCAAGGGTGGTTCAAAATCCACAAATTAATCAGTGTGATATATCACAACAATAAGAGAAAGGATAAAAACCTTTCAATAGATGTAGAAAAAGCATTTGCAAAGTACAACATCCATTCATGATAAAAACCCTTAATAAAGTAGGTCTAGAGGGAACATACCTCAACATGATAAAGTCCATATATGAAAAACCCATAGCTAACATTATGCTAAAGAGAGAAAAACTGAGAGCTTTTCTTCTAAGGTCAGAAACAAGACAAGGGTGTCCACTCTCAACACTTATTCAACATAGTACTAGAAGTTCTAGTTGAGTGATCAGAAAAAAAAAATACAAGGTATATAAATATTGGTAAAAAAAGAAGTAAAACTTTCACTATTTGCAGATAACATAATACTATGAGTAGAAAACCCTGAACACTCCACCAAAAAAATTCTAGAACTGATAAATGAATTCAGTAAATTAATAAGATATAAGATCACTGTACAGAAATCTGTTACATTTCTAAACACTAATAATGAAGCAACAGAAAGAGAAATTAAGAAAACAATCTCATTTACAATGGCACCAAAATTAATAAGATACCTAGTGATAAACCTAACCAAAGAGGTGAAAGACCTGTACTCTGAAAACTATAAAACACTTATGAAAGAAATTGTAGATGACATAAAGAAATAGAAAGAGATTGCATGCTCATGGGTTCGAAAAACAAATATTGTTCAAATGTCCATAATACCCAAAGCAGTCTACAGATGTAATGCAATCTCTATAAAAATACCAACAGCAATTTTTACAGAATTAGAATAAACAATCCTAAAATTTATATGGAACCACAAATGCCCTGAATAGCCAAAGATATGTTGAAAAAGAAAAACAAAACTGGAGGTATTACAATTTCAGACTTCAAGTTATATTACAAAGTTGTATTAATCAAAACAGTATGGTACTAGCACAAAAATAGACACATAAATGAATGGAACAAGTTAGAAAGCCCAGAAATAAATCACGATTATATGGTAATTAATCCTCGACAAAAGAGGCAAGAATTTGCAATGGGAAATAGTCTCTTCAACAAATGGTGCTGGGAAAACTGGACAGCTACATGTAAAAGAATGAATTTGGATCATTTTATTATATTACAGACAAAAAGAAGCTCAAAATGTATAAAGACCTAAATATGAGACTTGAAACCATGAAAATCCTAAAAGAGATCACAGGCAGTCATCTCTTTGACATTGGATGTAGGAACATTTTTCTAGCTATGTCTCTGAGGTAAGGGAAATAAAAGTAATAACAAACTATTAGGACTACATAAGAATAAAAAGCTTCTGCACAGCAAAGGAAATAATCAAACTAAAAGGCAGCCTACTAAGTGGGAGAAGATATTTGCAAATAACATATTTGATAAACAGTTAGTACCCTAAATATATAAAGAACTCATGCAACTCAACACCCAATGAACAAATTATTGAACTAAAAATGGGAAGAAGACATGAACAGACTTTTCTTGAAAGAAGACATCCCGATGGCCAACAGACACATGAAAAGGTGCTCAACATCATTGATCATCAGGGAAATGAAAATCAACAGTATAATGAGATATTACCTCACACCTGTCAGAATGGCTAAAATCAACAACACAAGAAACAAGTGTCGGCAAGGATATGGGATATGGAGAAAAAGGAACCCTCTCCCACTGTTGGTGGGAATGCAAACTGGTGCAACCCCTGTGGAAAGCAATATGGAGCTTCCTCAAAAAGTTAAAAATAGAAGTACCCTATGATCCAGTAATCACACTACTGGGTATTAGACCCCAAAATACAAAACCACTAATTCAAAGTGATACATGCACCCCTAGGTTTATAACAAGCATTAGTTACAACAGGCAAATTATGGAGGCAGCCCATGTGTCCACGGATTGATGAACAGATAAAGAAGAAGTGGTGTATATATACAATGAAATGTTATTCGCCATAAAATAAATGAACTCTTGGCCATTTGCAATGACATGGGTGGAGCTAGAGAGTATAACGCTAAGCAAAATAAGTCAATTACAGAAAGACAAATACCATATGATTTCACTCATATGTGGAATTTAAGAAATAGAACAAATGAGCAAATAAAAAGAGAGACAAACCAAGAAACCAATTCTTAACTATATAGAATTGATGGTTACCAGAGGAGAGGTGGGTGGTGGTGATGGGTGAAATAGGTAATGGGGATTAAAGAATATACATACTACAATGAGTAGTATACTGAGTAATGTATAGAGTTGTTGAATCATTATATTGTACACCTGAAACTAATGTAATAATATATGTTAACTATACTGGAATTAAAATTAACAAAATAAATTGGGGCGCCTGGGTAGCTCAGTAGGTTAAGCATCTGACTTTGGCTCAGGTCATGATCTTGCAGATCCATGGATTTGAGCCCCGCGTCGGGCTCTGTGCTGACAACTCGGAGCCTGGAGACTGCTTCAGATTCTGTGTCTCCCTCTCTTTCTGCCCCTCCCCCCGTCACACTCTGTCTCTCAAAAATAAGAGAAACATTAAAGAAAATAAATAAATTAATTTCAAAAAGATGCATCTGTAGATCACTGCTCCAGTCTGTTGCTTTAGTACAACATTCATGTCATTTCCATTATTCACACTGTGCAATGCTCAAGTATTATTTAACTATTGTGAATAAATTATAATGACTCAATTAACTTGTAAATGAAATTACTCATGGCAACCATGTCATATATTTAAGAAACGTAATAGTTAAAATTGATCAGTAATTGGGACGCCTGGGTGGCTCAGTCGGTTAAGTGTCTGACTTTGGCTCAGGTCATGATCTCACTGTTCCTGAGTTCAAGCCCCGCGTCGGGCTCTGTGCTGACAGCTCAGAGCCTGGAGCCTGCTTCAGATTCTGTGTCTCCCTCTCTCTCTGCTCCTCCCTCACTCATGCTCTGTCTCTGTCTCTCAAAAATAAATAAACATTAAAAAAAATTGATCAGTAATATAGTTTAAGAATTCCAGATTGACACAAATATAAGTAATGATTTCTGAACTAGCACTTTTGAACTGGAAGTACTGTAGAGGAAAGTGAGAGGTCTAGATGTTATTTTAACTTTGATAAAAAAATGCGTTATATAGTAAACTTAAATTGAAATATTTCTTTAAAAGGTTGAAAAATGGAATTAATTTATAATATTGTCTTATGAGCAACAGACACTTCCTGCATTTGTCCAGGAGTCCTGTAAGAAGATTACAGGTATAAGCTAAGCTTTTCCCTAGGTGTGATGCCAGGTGAAGAATAAATCACATCTGTTCATTTCATTTTTAATTTTTGTGTTTTTTTTTTTTTGCTTTGGATTAGATAAGCATTTCTAGCCTTTGTTTTATGGGAATACACATCCTACTAAATGTTAATATTTATATGTGTGTGTATGAAAGAGGGAGAAATAAAGGATGGAAAAAAGTCTGTGGTCAAGTACATTTGGATTTCTCTGGGTTAAACAAATGTTTAAAAAGGTTCACCCCATCTAATAAATCCAATACTTTAAACTACACTTCTTGTATTGAGGAAATCCCTGATTTCAAAGTTCTAATGTCTCAGGGGATACTAAATTTCAAGAAACACATTTTAGGTAATGCTAGAGTAGACAGTAAGCTCCTTTGAAGGTAGGAAGAATTTCCAATTCACTTCTGTATTTCTGTTGCCTAGCACAGTACATGAGTTAATTCTGTATATTCTTAAGTACATAGCATTGGTTGTAAGTATAGAAGGATAAATCTATACCTCTCTGTATAGCCAATGGTTACAAGCCAAATTGAAGTGAAGAAAATAGTCACTCTCACAAAGGTAGCCCAACAGGAAAATTTTAAACATAAAAGAACACTGGGATATTCAAATATAATAGTAAGATATATGGATTTTTTTTCTTCTAAACACCTGGTTGCATTACGAATATTTTGTAGCCAAGCTTGATCTTGCAGCTAAATGGCTACAATTGATTTTGATATCATGAACGCTGATATTTACTGTAAAACTGGGAACCATGCAATTTTTTGAAATGGACACTGGTCAGATTAGAAAATGTATGCAAACTATGAAACATGTTTCTGACAACCTAGGCAGATTTCTGAACTGAATCTCATCCAGTGAGGAGAATGTGTCACTCAAGGCCACATTAAGGAAGTAAAAATGGAACAATTGTTAGATTGAGCTTTAGCTAATTAATTGTAACATGTCACAAGTCATGTTGGCAAAATAGAAGGAGGTGTGAACATAGAGTTCAAGTCAAAGGGTGTCAGAGAAATGTGCATTTATATGTCAGCAATGGATATTTTTTTTGATAGAGCAAGTGAGAGAGAGCGAGCGAGAGAGAGAGTGTGTGTGTGTATGAACAGGGAAGAGGGAGAGGGAAAGGGAGGAAGAGAGAGAATCTTAAGCAGACTCCACGCTCAGTGCAGACCCCGATGCAGGGCTTGATCCCACGACCCTGGTATCATGACCTGAGTCTAAATCAAGAGTCAGTCCCTCAACTGACTGAGCTACCCAGGTGACCCTGTCAGCAACAGAATTCTTAAGCATGCAAAGCTAGTGAGCTAATCCCTGGAATCATGAGGGCTATATTAAAGTACAGACTCTGTACACTGTATTTAAGATCGCAAACCCCATAGCGAGGCAGATCTTTTAGATAAGTTCTGATACACACAGGCTGTGGGATGTTGGAATATTTAATTAACTTTCTGAGCCTAAGTTTTTTCAATTTATATTTACCCTAGTAGTTAGGGTAAAACTACTAACTGCATAGGGTTAATATGAGAAATAAATATGTAAATGTATGTTAAATGCTTTATGCTGGGCTTGGCTTATAGTACGGTTGAATTAAATGGTAATCGTTACTTCTACAATGACTATAACTACGAGACTGTCTAGTTGTCTTCCTCCCTACTTTTAACTATAGCACATGCCAACACTGTGCTTTGTTTACATGGTAGTCTAAGCTGCTGCAGTATTTCCTGATTAGTTTCTGTGACCCTAAACCTCCCTACCATTTCGGCCAACCTAAAGATATGTCTGGGTATAAGTCTTCTCACCTCTGAGATTTTTTCAGAAATGTGTTATTACCTAGCCCTTTGCCATAGATCACGAAGTGAACTCCCTGGGGTGAGAGATTTTGATGTCTCTGTTCCTGTGCTTAAAAACTCTGTTAAAGTTTTGTTTGAATGGGCTTTTAAATATGCTGTTTTATTTTCATGTCATTTATTTATTATATCACTCCCTTCCAGAAAGGATTAGAAGTGACTGAGTAATGTTCCAGTAAGCTTGATTTAAGAAATCTTACCTCTGTATTAAAAGTAATCTATTATCTCAACAACAAAAGGAGTTTTGGGGTGGGGGTGATGTTTATAGGGAGGCAATTCAAAATAAATGAGAAACCATAGAGTTTCTACTTTTAAAATACAAAGGTAAAAGGGTTGAGCTTGGCGAATGTTAGAATCATAAAATTAGATATCCAGAAAGAACTTCGGGTACCAGCTTGTAAGAAAGCCTCATCTTAACAATGAGTAAACTAAATTTAGCCCCAAGAAGTTAAATGATCATAGTCACATAGCTAGTTAGTAGCATCATCTTTTGTTTTAAATAGTAATGATTAAGAAAAAACTAGATTGATTATATTTTCTCAATTACCCATAGTGCCTTCCTGTATTGTTTTCTGCCATCTGTTGTCAGGGTATCTTATTTGTGGCAAAATACCAAGAAATAAAATATTCCCTGAATGCTCGACTCACACACCTAAAACAATGGATAATTTCAATGCCCTAACACCCCCACTCTAAGAAGGGGGTGGCAGCACAAAAAATCAACAACCAATATCATATTCTCATCTTTTCAACAGTTCTTAGGATTCTACTTCCTTCAAGAAGAACTAATATGTTAATCAAATTGTCAGAAGAGAGCTTTGGGCCCCCTCCTTTACTTTTAGAATTTGTCCCTAGTATGAACTTATTCTTGCTCCATTCTTAGAATTTATTTACCCCGACCAGCAGATAAAATATATGCTTAGCTACTAATATTTTGACACAGAATCATAGAATTTTAGAAATAGAAGTGTTGATGCTATTGTTCTACTATGTACTATTACATACTTTTCCTATTACATTTCGTTTTTTAAAGTTTTTATTTCAAGGGAGAGAGGCAGAGAGAGAAAAGGAGAGAGAGAATCCCAAGCAGGTCCCATGCTGTAAGCCTGGAGCCTGATGTGGGGCTCGATTTCACGAACTGTGACCTGAGTCAAAATCAAGAGTCAGGTGTTTAACTGACTGAGCCACCCAGGTGCCCCTTGTCTTCATATTAGATGATGAGAGATCTTTTAGACTGTAAACTCTAGTGTGAGAAGAACCTTTTCTTTCACCAGTTCACTCAATAAATATTTACTTAGCTACTATTATGTACCAGATCTTGAACATCTAGAACCAGGTCAAGGTGAGCTCCCTGAAACAAAACAAACTATGTAAATAGTGTGCTCAGCATATAGCAGAGGTTTATATATTTGACAAATGAGTGAATGATTTGATGGGTGTGATCTCAAAATGGCCAGTAAAATCTGGATTACCAAACCCCACTTCCCAATTTTACCTATGGATAACACATCACAGTCATGAAGTTCCATGTACTAGATAATCTTGATGACAGTTATGTTGGTGATGATACATTTCACTGTTCATGTTTAAAAAACAAAAGGACTGTTTTTTCCCTATGCCTACTGAACTCCTCTACGAAATGAATTCAAGAAGAGGTACCCTTTTTGAATTTAAAAGAGCATAGAACTGATTCAAAAACTTCCTTAAAAATATGTCTTTTGCTGTTACTTTTCATCCATTGGATAAAGCTTTAGAATTAGGAAGACTGGCTTTATCTCAATATACATTTTCTGAATTCGCCAATGCTTCTCTCCGTTGTTGGGGTTGGAGTGGCGGGGGGTGGCTGCGGTGGGGTGGGAAGCTTTCAAATTTTCAGCACTTTATTATTTTTTTAATAAGTAAATCCTAATCTGGGAGGTTAAATGCAATATTAGTTGCTTTGTCATGTATTGAGTCATATTTTATAGCACAAAGCTACATTCTTCCCTCAAATATATATGCTTAATTTCCCCTGAAAATAAGAGTTTTGCTTGAATGATTACAGAATGTGGAACATTGATTACTTCCTGCTTGAATATACAGTTCTTGCTTTCACAAGATTCGGAACATAATCATATCTCATGGGTTGTACTCCTGTCTAAAAGCTTCCCGGTTTTAGAGAATATTGGTTAAACTTCTAGCTACTTTACAATGTCTACTTTAACCTTGGAGTCTCATGAACTCCACTGTGTACCTTGATGTGGAGCCCAGGAGTACTTTATAGGACAAGCAAAATTCTCTATGACTCCCATTATCTCCAAATTGCTGCTTCTCTCACCGAGGGCTTATCAGTGTTCTTTGGAGTTTCTGTTAACTAAAGGAAGATATGTGATGAACAAGGACAACTGTTCATGACTCACTTCGCCCTAAGATTTTCCTTAAATTTCTTTCCGAGTTCTGCAGTCTTTTCTTTAGTGCTTCAGCTGAACTGTACAGTGCTTTAGGAGGCCCTTGAAAACTCTTTTTCTTTTTTCTTTTCTGAAGTCAGGAGAGAGAGGTCCAGATCTCAGGAGAGAGAGAGATACAGACTGACTTATTTGGCACTGCTTAGCAGGGACAGAGGTTGCTACTTTTTTTTCCTCACTAGTCTGATTAAATTAGTGGGAAACATTTTCCTGTAATGGATCCCAGCGTCTTCTCCAAGGTTAACATCTGGCAGCCACTGTGGCCTTGACAGAGAAGGCTGAGTTAAATAAGTTGCTGATGTGCCTGCCATTCAAGCATTTATTCAGCAAAGCTACTTCAGACCACAACTCTTAACACTTTGTCTTTTTCACTCTGCTCTAGACACATCAAGTTTGTTTCCACTCCAAGGCATTTACAACTAGCTGCTCTATTTCCCTGAAATGATCTTTCCCCAGATCTTCACGTGATTTTCTTCTTTGTTTTGTTCAGGTCTCTGTGGAGGTTATCTCCTCACACCAGCCTCTGGAAACCCTGTCTAAAGTGATCTTCAACCTCTGTGATGTTCTGCCTTCATACTCTGTTCTTCTTTTTTTTTTTTTTTTGGTAGAACTTATCTGCTACTTCAAAATAGGCTACATATTCATGTTTATTACTATTTATAATCCTGCTAAAATGTAAGTTTCATGTAGGCATGGATACTGCCTAACTTTTTCCCATTGTTCCTCCACACCCTTACCTCAGAGCCTGGCACATGGTAGGTGCTTAACAAATACTTTCTGAATAAATGAATAAGCCAGTAATTGAAAGTGAGATATATAGGGGCGCCTGGGTGGCTCAGTCAATTAAGCACTGACTCTTGATCTCAGCTCAGGTCTTGATCTCAGGGCCATGAGTTCAAGCCCTGCATTGGGCTCCATGCTGGGCGTGAAGCCTACTTAAAAAAAAAAAAAAAAAAACTTTTTTAAAATAAAACTTTAAAAAATAAAGAAAGTGGGCTATATGTTTGGCACCGTTCCAAATTCTGAGGATTCAACTGTAGACAATACTTATAAAATCCTTGCTTTTGTGGAACCTACATTCATGGAAAATTGTTGCAAATGTCCTTGTGAGAGATCATGAGAAACTTTACTAGATTTGCTGTAGAAGGGATGACAAAGAAGGGTTAGATTGGAAAGATGTTTCACACGTAGACTAAATCGAATTTGCATTAGGGTGACAGTTCATTGTCCTCTTGGTCTAGACAAGGTTTCAATTGAGTTTAAGAACTTTTAACCGTTTTGGTGCTTCCTATCTGCTTTTCTGAACTCTGTCTTTTTCCCCAAGTACTCAGTACTATCTTACTTCTATTTAGCCGACCAAGTATTCGCCCCAGTGCATCCAGATCCACTTTCCTTATACATGTCTAACATTCCAAATTTCCATCTCCTCACCCTGTTTGAAATCTCTAATTCCTGGGACTCTCAGGATTTAGGGAGTCACATTAACATAAAACTTGTTTACATCTGGGATGGTCTTATATCTTACATAACAAATAAGTTTTAGCACTGCAATGTGCTAAGCACTAAGGATACACCATTAAACAAGAGAGACAAGATCCATACCTTCAAGGATCTCCCCATCAGGGTCATTCCCCAACACAGACAGCAGGTGAGTTCTTTGTTGTCTTTTTTAATAATGTCCACCCTCTGTCAAACTACGTCCTAACCTATTTCTTACGTAAAAAAGTCACTATTTTTCAGGTGATCAATATACCCAGAACACATTAATGTTCAAGGCTCTCCCACCTCAGGTTATCAACTTCACTTACATCCTAGGTACCCTCATTCAGAGGTTTCTACTTTGTGTATACTTCCATCACCACCACACTCACACCAAGCCAGGGAGACAGATTAGCAGCAGAAGAAATACTTTAAACGACATTAATAAACCACCTAACCATCAGAAGAGTGGGTTGCCTCCCCAGTAGCTTAGCTTAAACTGGCCTCCTCCTGTGTATTACTGAAGGGTTGCAATGTTAAGCCAGACATTGATATTCCAGTGTAACTCTCTCATTTATTTCTACGTCAGGCTTCAGTGAATGTCTAGATTGTTTTTTGCCCCTACTGGTGACTGATATGTGCAGTTTTTAAAAGCTTAGGTTGCAGTGACTCACACTGCTATCTAATTTCTCAAAAAAATGTGTCCCCACAAGCAATAAACATAATGGCCGTATATAGTTTTACATTAGAAAAGTTTTTAATACAAAATATATGGTGTTTATTTGAATATTTCATGACAGGGTTAGTATTAACGTAGGAATAACTAAAAACAATCTGCTGAAAACCTGGTCATTTTTAACCAGGCTGTAAAATACAGATACCTGGATGGTTCAGATGGCAGGGCTAATTGTGTGAATCCTAGCATTATAATTTTAATATAATTTTAAAAACTTATTATTATAATCACTAGGAAAAACTAAAATGAGGCTTTAAAACCTGAGCTCAAAGCATTAATTTTCTAGTTTCCTCTTGAGGTCATATACATTTCTGGTTGTATATGATGCTCATGTAAAGAACAGAAAAATTTTCTAAAGTGTCAGAAAATCCAGAACATATAAGAGGCATAGAAGTGGATGGAATACTAAAGAGAAAATACAAGGTTTTTTTTTTAAAGTTTATTTATTTTTGAGAGAGAGAGACAGTGAGAGTGAGGGAGGGGCAGAGAGAGAGAGAGAGAGAGAAGAGACACAGAATCCAAAACAGACTCCAGGCTCTGAGCTCTCAGCACACAGCCTGATGCAGGGCTCGAACTCATGAACCATGAGATCATGGCCTGAGCCGAAGTTGGACACTTAAATAACTGAGCTACCCAGGCATCCCGAAAATACAGTTTTTAAAAAAGTAAGTGTTGGGGCACCTGGGTGGCTCAATCGGCTAAGCATCTGACTTTGGCTCAGGTCATGATCTCAAGGTTGGTGGGTTCGAGCCCCACATCGGGCTCTGTGCTGACAGCTCAGAGCCTGGAGCCTGCTTTGGATTCTGTGTCTCCCTCTCTCTCTGTCCCTCCCCCACCCGTGCTCTGTCTGGTTCTCTCTCTCTCTCTCTCTCTCTCTCACTCACTCAAAAATAAATAAACATTAAAAACATTTTTAAGTGTCAATTATAAAAATATCCAGAATGAGGGGTCAGCCTGGGTGGCTCAATCAGTTAAGTGTCCAACTTTGTCTCAGGTCATGATCTCACAGTTTGTAGGTTTGAGCCCTACTTGAACCTAGTCTGCACTGATAGTGCAGAGCCTGGAGCATGCTTTACATTTTGTGTCTCTCTCTCTGCCCCTCCCTTACTTGTGCTTTCACTCTCTCTCTCTAAAATAAATAAATAAACATAAAAAAAATCCAGAATGAAGAACTTTAGAATACCATTAAGTAAATTTATGTTTGTCCAAATCAATGAATCTGTAATAACGCATTAGCTTAGGTAGTGTTATATTTTTAATGATTAAAAAACTCGTCTAGGAATTTGATTTTTTAAAGCTTCTAAATAAATTATATCAAAATACTATTGGTTTTAAATATCTGTTAACACTGAAATGTATGAACTAATACAGTTTCTCCTTCTTGGTAGCAGTTATAAAATCTTGACAATTTAAAAGACCATGGTCAGTACATGGATAGACGCATAGAAGACATGCTCATCAAATTTTTATGCTGTATAAAATAAAATCGGATACATAATTCTATTACTACTACTAGCTAACCTTTACTGAACACTTCCTATGTCCTAGACAATGCTTTAATCTCTTACATCCATTATTTAATCTTTACAGTCTTAGAATATATCAAGATTAGTTTATTTATCAGATAAAGACACAGAGACACCAAGCAATTAAAAACCTTACTCAATTTCATATAGTAAATAAAAAATATAGGATTTGAATCCACATGGTCTGACTCTAGAACCTGTGCTCCTATCCATGTGTGAGAAAATAGAACTCAGATTCCAAAGGTTCACGTTGCCCAATTTTAAGATGCTACATTGGAATTTGCTTATTTGTATGTAATTTCTCCTCACATTTCAATTAAAAGCCACACTGCTTAATTGTTTTTGAGTATTTGATGTTCTACTAGGTGCTAGAGGTAAAATGGTGAATAATAACTTAGGGTCCCTGACATTTAAAAGATCAGTATGGTAACAATGGAAATGGAGGGAAATGAATGGAATTGAGAGATATTCAGGAAGCAGTCAGAACTCGGTGAAGAATTAGATGACAGTTTTAAGAAAGAATTTGAACTCAGAACAAAGAATAGGTTATTTGGTAGGTTGGGAAACAATCAAGAAATCTGTTTTTGAAGTGTGTGTGGAACATCAAAGTGGATAACCTATATAGAGTTAGAAATTAAAGGCTAGATCTTAGGAGAAAGCCCTGAATGAAATACCTTAGAAAGAAGATGCATAAGTATATAAATGGTAAATGAAGCTAGAGGGGTTTAAAGGTCACTGAAAGACAGGAGGATGGGATTTAGGAAGATACCAATATTTAGGAGACAGGTAGAGGAATTATTCCAGATCCTTATATCTAAATGCCCTCCAGACATTTCCTTTTAGGTGTTATACAAGCATCTCAAGTAAAATATGTAGTTACCATTTATGGCAATGGCACAACAGTTTGTTTTGCAACAACCCTACAGATAGGAACACAAGGAAAATTGTTAGACAAACCTACCTGAAGGCATTGGAAAGCTTTAAATGCAGAAGCACTCGTGGGACCAATATCCCAGACAAAAGGTGCCAAGGTTTCCCCAGGAGATCCGCGTGTAGGACTTTGAGCAATTTCCCGTGGCTGAGGAAATGTATTGAAGTTCAAGGCCCCAAAAGAAGGATGAGACCCGATAAACACTTCAAGTTTTTATTTCAGACCTGAAAAGAATATACCTTAGAAATACTATTAAGGAGGACACTTGTGATGAGCACTGGGTGTTATATGTAAGTGATGAATCACTGAAGTCTACTCCTGAAACTAGTATTACACTCTATGTTAACTAGTATTTAAATAAAAACTTGAAATTAAAAAAAAGTCCTGGTGAAATAAAAATAGATGAGCGCTTACAAGGACTAAAGCATAGCTTTGAATCAGTATATTCCTTGATTAGATTAAGGTAAAGGTAAAATGCCCCTAATCTAAATAATTTGTAAAATTAGCACTAAATCTCTAGAGAATGATAATATTGTTTAGGTTCTAAATCTCGATTTTTTATTCACAATGTCTGACATTCAATCAAATATAGCCACCTAAATATCAGCCAGATATTGTATGTCATGAGACAGAAAAAGCAAAGACAACCTATGCAACAGTCTTACAAAAAGATAAAAAGGATAAACATAGATCAGCCCCAAATCTCTGGATCCAGGTTTAATTAAGAGAAGGGATCTGCAAAAACAATTGTAAAGGGCCAGAGAGTAAATACTGTAAGTTTTGGGGGCTAGATGTGGTCTCTCCTGCATGTTATTTTTTTTTTTAATTTCAACCATTAAAAATGAAAAGAACATTCTTAGCTTGCACACCATACAAAAGCATGTGGTGGGTCAAATTTGGTCCAAGGACTGTAGTTTACCAACTCTGATTCACATAAAATATAAAAGACAGGGAAACATATTGATCTATATACTACACAGAAATAATCTACAAAAGCTAGTTAGAAAAACCACCCAGAAAAAAATGACATTTCTTTTTTCTTGCAATAAGTTGTATAAAAAAATAGTGAACCTACAGATAAAAGTAATCTAAAATACTTATCTGTCCATGGCAATGTGTGGACGTTATGTTAACTTTAATTTTTAAATGGTAAAAAATGTATGATCTTTAGACAAATGGGTTTTTAAATACTCGGTGGATATTTTATGAGATACAGTAATTTTAATTAATATTTAGGTATCACGAACATACTGTGATTACTGTTTTTTTTTAAGTGTCCTTATATTTTAGAGAAACATTTTGAAGTGTTTATTAAAAAATGAGATAGCATCTGGGATTTGCTTCAAAATAGTATGAAGGAAGGGGATGAGCTGATGAACCACATCATAATAATTGGTAAAGATTGTTGATGAGCATGTTAGAATTAATTATATTATTCTATCTGCTTTGTATATGTTTAAAATTCTTCATAATGTAGGGGCACCTGGGTGGCTCAGTAGGTTGAGCATCCAATTCTTGATTTCTGCTCAAGTCATGATCCCAGGGTCATGGGACCTGGCCATTCTCTCTCTCTCTCTCTCTCTCTCTCTTTCTCTCTCTGACCCTCTCCCCAACTCATGGTCAGTACCTCTCTAAAATAAAATAAAATAAAATAAAATAAAATAAAATAAAATTTTTCATAATACAAAAATTACAAAAGTTGTTAAAAGGGAGATAGAGACTTTAAAATGACTGTCATGAAAATGCTCAAAAAATAGGGGTGCCTGGGTGGCTCAGTCGGTTGAGCGTCTCACTTTGGCTCGGTCACGATCTCACAGTTCATGGGTTTGAGTCCCCTACTGGGCTCTGTGCTGACAGCTCAGAGCCTGGAGCCTGCTTCAAATCTGTGCCTCTCTCTCTCTCTCTCTGCCCCTCCCTGCCTCGCACTCTGTCTCTCTCTCAAAAATAAATATTAAAATTTTTTTTAAATAAAATGCTCAAAAAATGAATTAAAAATGTAAAATATCAGAGAACTTGTAACTATAAAAATCAAATAATAATTCTAGACTTAAGAAATACAGTAATTGAATTTAGAATTCAGAAGATTCAATTTCTGTTTTGGTCCAAGACTAAATTTCAGAAACAAGATTTATCTCCTGTCTGAAAGAATTAAAAAATCAGAAAAAGCATGTATGAAATAACAGTTTTTAGGCATTGAGTATCTGGTAGCATAAGACGGTATTTTCAGGGAAAGAGGAAACAAACAAGTGAATCTTAGACTGTTCCAGTTTACTTGACAGAGAGACATTTCAGGCTAAAGCATATGGAGGAAAAATTCATACAGTAAAAGGGCTCAAGAACTCCAAAGGAGTCCTCTCAATTCTTCAGAAAGGTACTAATCAGAACATGTGTGGGGGAAAAAATACACAAAGCCAGAAACAAACAAACAACACACATACACACACACACACACACCTAAAAGAATTGGAAGCAGCAATTCCTGGGACTGGAAATAGTTTGTGTTTCCGCCAGACACAATGAGAAAAAAGCCACATGCTTCACAGAAATTTGGATAGGATATTCAGAAGGCTATTATCTTAAGAGGGACAAAGTTAGATCTAGAATAAATATTGCACTGATACTACCTAACAAAACGTAAAAGTAAACCTCAAAAAGAACTAATTATTCCTGAATAAACTAATGGTGCTGCAGGAAAAAACCTCAAGAGTATTTACAGGTACACAAAAGTTATCAGCAAGGTAAAATTTACAATGTGTAGCATTCAGTCAAAAAATTACCAAGCATGCAAAGAAGCAGAAAAATGGAACTCAGAGTGAGGAGAAAAAGACAATCAATAGACCTGGAAACAAAATATATGATAAAATTAGTAGGCAATGACATTAAAACAGTTATAATGATCTTCCATATACTCAAAAAGATAGATATGAACTAGAGTCATGGAAGATTTAAGAGACCAAAATAAAACTACAATATTTGAAATAAAAAATACACTGGATAGGTCAACAGCAGATTCAAAACTAGGAGAAAAAATATATAGCACACTTAAAGACACAGCAATAGAAACTATCCAAAATCAAAAACATAGAGAAAATAAGGTCATAAAATTGGACAGAGTATCAGAGAACACTGGGACAATATATGTATAATTATCATTACCAAAGAACAGATTGAGAAAGCAAAATATCTAAAGAAATGAAGACCAAAAATTTTCCAAAACTGATTAAAACTATAAATCCAGAGATCCAAGACATTCAACAAAATTCAAGTGGAAAAACACATGAAGAGAACTACACCAAGAAATACGATATTCAAACTACTTAAACTAGTGATGAAGAGAAATTCTAAAAATTTATTCTAAATTTTTTATTCTAAAAATAGCCAGAAAGATATATTCAACGTGGAAAATGGGAAAAATATGCAGCCAAGAATACTTTATCAAGCAAGGCCAGGAAGGCTGTCATTCAGAATAGAAGGAGAGATAGTGTCCAAGACAAGCAAAAACTAAGGACTTTGTGAAAACTAAACCAGCTCTGTAAGAATTATTAGAGAGGACCCTTTGAGGGGAGAGACCAAATGCAACAAAGACTAGAAAGAAACAGCAACAATTTACAGGAACAGTGACTTCACAGGTAATACAATGGCACTAAAATCGTATCCATCAATAATTACTCTGAATGTAAATGGACTAAATGCTTCTATCAAAAGACACAGGGTATCAGAATGGATTAAAAAAAACAAGACTCATCTAAATGGGGCTTACGAGAGACTCATCTTATTTGTTTTTATTTTTTTTTAAATTTGTTTTAATGTTTATTTTTGAGAGAGAGAGAGAGAGAGAGAGAGAGAGCGAGAGCACAAGCAGGGGAGAGACAGAGAGAGAGGGAGACACAGAATTCAAAGCAGGCTCCAGGTTCCAACCTCTCAGCACAGAGCATGATGTGGGGCTCGAACTCAAGAATTGTGAGATCATGACCTGAGCCAAAGTTGTATGCTTAACTGACTGA
This sequence comes from Cryptoprocta ferox, assembly GCA_028646485.1. Lineage (NCBI taxonomy): Eukaryota > Metazoa > Chordata > Mammalia > Carnivora > Eupleridae > Cryptoprocta > Cryptoprocta ferox. The sequence continues at coordinate 31,030,747 of CM053579.1, forward strand.
GCTACCCAGGTGCCCCACAACAGACTCATTTTAGACCCAAAGACACTTCCAGATTGAAAGTAAGGGAGTGGAGAACCATTTATCATGCTAATTAATGGTCATCAAAAGAAAACTGGAGTAGCAATACTTATATCAGACAATGTAGATTTTAAAACAAAGACTGTAATAAGTAATAAAGAAGGGCACTATATCATAATAAAGTCTATCCAACAAGAAGATCTAAAAATTGTAAATATTTAGGCCCCCAACTTGAAACTGCCAGATATATAGATCAATTAATAACAAACTTAAAAAACTCATTGATAATAACACAATAACACAGTAGGGGACTTGAACTCCCCACTAACAGCAATGGACAGATTACCTAAGCAGGCAATCAACAGGGAAACAATAGCTTTGAATGACATACTGGACAAGATGGACTGAAGAGATATACTCAGAAATTTCACTGTAAAGCAGCAAAATACACATTCTTTTTGAGCGCACATGGAACTTTCTCCAGAATATGTGACATAGTGCGTCACACATCAGGTCTCAACTAATACAAAAAGACTGAGATCATACCATGCATATTTTCAGATAATAACACTATGAAACATGAAGTCAAAAACAAGAAAAAAATTGGAAAAACAACAAATACTTGGAGGTTAAAGAACATCCTGCTAGAGAATGAATGGTTTAACCAGGAAATTAAAGAAGAAATTAAAAAATACATGGAAGCCAATGAAAATGAAAACATGAAACTCCAAAACCTTTGGGATACAGCAAGGGCTGTCATAAGAGGAGAGTATATAGCAATAAAAGCCTTCTTCAAGAAGGAAGAAAAGTCAAATACACAACTTAACCATATACTTAAAGAAGCTAGAAAAAAAACAGCAAATAAAGCCCAAAACCAGAAGAGGAAAGAAAAAAATAGAGTGGAAATAAATGATATAGAAATTTTAAAAAACCAAGAACAGATCAATGAAACTAGAAGCTGATTCTTTGAAAGAATTAACAAAATTGATAAAGTCCTAGCCAGACTTATCAATAAGAGAAAGGACCCAAATAAATAAAATCACAAAGGAAATAGGAGAGATCACAATCAATAGCACAGAAATACAAACAACTATTAGAGAATATTATAAACAATTATATGCCAACAAATTGGGCAATCTGGAAGAAATGTATAAATTCCTAGAGACATATAAACTACCAAAACTGAAACAAGAAGAAACACAAAATTTGAACAGACTCATAACCATAAAGAAATTGACTCAGTAATCAAAAATCTCCCAACACACGAGAGTCCAGGGCTGGATGGCTTCCCAGGGAAATTCTACCAAACATTTAAATAATAATTAATACGTATTCTTTTGAAAGCACTCTAAAAAAATAGAAATGGAAGGAAACCTTCCAAACTCATTCTACGAGGCCAGAATTACCTTGATTCCAAAACTAGACAAAGACCCCACGAAGAAAGAACTACAGACCAATTTGCCTGATGAATATTAATGCAAAAATTCTCAACAAGATACTAGCAAATTGAATCCAACAGTACATTAAAAGAATTATTCACCACAAACAAGTGGGGTTAATTCCTGAGCTGCATGGGTGGTTCAATATTCACAAACAAATCAGTGTGATACACTACATTAATAAAAGAAAGGATAAGAACCATATGTTTCTCTCAATAGATGCAGAAAAAGCATTTGACAAAATACAGCAACCTTTCTTGATAAAAACCCTCAAGAAAGTAGGGGTGAAAGTAACATACCTCAGCATGATAAAGGCCATATATGAAAGATCCATAGCTAATATTATCCCCAATGAGAAAAAAGGAGAGCTTTTCCCCTAAGGTCAGGAACACAACAGGGATGTCCACTCTCACTATTGTTGTTCAACATAGTGTTGGAAGTCCTAGCCTCAGCAATCAGATAACAAAATTAAAAGACATCCAAATAGGCAAAGAGGAAGTCAAACTTTTACTCTTCACAGATGACATGATACTCTGTGGGGAAAACCCAAAAGACTCCACCAGAAAATTACTAGAATAGATACATGAATTCAGCAAAGTCACAGGGTATGAAATCAATGTACACAAATCTGTTGCATTTGTATACAACAAAAATGAAGTAGTAGAAAGAGAAATCACGGAATCGATCCCATTTACAAGTGCAACAAAACCCAGAAGATACCTAGGAATAAACCTAAACAATTAAGTAAAAGATCTATACTCTGAAAACTATAGAACACTGATAAAAGAAATTGAAGGAGACACAAAGAAATGGAAAAATATTCCTAGCTCATGGATTGGAAGAAAAAAACATTGTTAAAACATGGATACTTCCCAAAGCAATGTACACATTCAACGTGATCACTATCACAATAACACCAGGTCATTGTAAGCAAAGAGCAGTCAGCCAGCAATTAGTGGAGCTTGACAGCTGGGAGTGGTCAGTAAAAGAGACAATAAAAGAGAGACCTAATGAAACCTGTTATCACAGGGAGGTTGACAATAGACACACCTAAGGCTGTATCCTCTTAGGAGCAACATCATAAGAGCTTCGCATTGCAATGGTGGTGGGGATGAGGTTAATAATGCTATAAATATATCTTGTCCCTCCATTCTTCTCTCATATTTTTAAAAGTATATAAACAATTATATTAATAATTTAATAATGCATCATTGTATTGTATATATTATGTGTATATTATATATGTTATATAATATGCATAACAGTAATAGCACCGAAACAGGGAAAGGGGAATAGGGTTATATAGGAGTAACTAACATTTTTGTGTCTCACTGGAATCAAGTTAGTACAAATCTGAAGTATATTCTGGCAAGTTAAGATGTATAACCTAAAAATATATAGTGAAAAAATTCATTAAAGAATTAAAATGTGGCATGAGAAAAATAGTAATCTAATGCAAGAGAATGCAGTAAAAAAAAGAATAGGAAAACAAACCAAAAAAAGATATGTGAGAGGAAGAATATACTTAGCATTCAGATCCTGGTTTCTAATACCATTTTCCAGTAAAAGGAACCAGGACTCTTTGGAGAAATGGGTGAGTCTAGGATTGGGGCAAGATATATACAAGTTGAGCTTATAGCTCCTTATACTGCCAGAACATAGGGGACTACTGAAAAAGAAAATGAAGAAGGGGAGGTATGTCAATGTGAAACAGAAGCCACCTGAAAGAGACACCAATGATCAAAGCAGGAACAATCTGAGCAACAAAATAAATGAAGTAGCATTGGATTCTAATGCTGTGTTACTCTACTAGGGCTGCCATAACAAAAGCACAGACTGGGTGTTTTAAACAACAGAAATATATTTTCTTACAATTTTGGAAATTAAACATTGAAGATCAGGTGTTAGAAGGTTCAGTTTCGTCTGAGGGCTCACTCCTTGACTTACAGATGGTAGCATTCTTGCTGTGTGCCCACATAGACAGCCTTTTCTCTGTGCATGTGCATGCCTTGGTGTTTCTCTGTATGTCCTAGTTTCTTTTTTTTTTAATCGTTTTTAAATTTAATTTTATTTTATGTTTTTGAGAGAGAGCACATGCACACACACAAGCGGAGGAGGGGCAGAGGTAGGGGGAGGGAGAAAATCCACTGCCTTGGGGCTCGATCCCACAACTGTAAGATCATGACATGAGCCAAAATCAAGAGTCAGACACTCAACCTACTGAACCACCCAGATATTAATTTCTTTTTATAAGGACATCAGTCAGATAGGTTTATAGTCCACCCCAATGGCTTCATTGTAACTTAATTACCTTCTTAAAGGCCCTGTCTCCAAATGCAGGTATTCAGGTTAGGGCTTCAACATATAAATTTTGGGAGGACACAACTTGGTCCATAACAAATGCAAAGTATAAAATAAAAAATGAAGCAGTCCATACTGATACAAATAAGTGATTCAATAAATTTAAACAAACAGAGAAGAGACAAATCTCTCATGCTAAAGAACTACAAACAAATTTTGTAAGTCTTCCACTATCAAGGAGGGGGAGCATATCTTTCCATTTCTTAAGTGTGGGCAACACACAGTGACTTCCTTCCAAAGAGTACAGAATAGAGGCACCTGGGTGGCTCAGTCGGTTAAGCATCTGATTTTGGCTCAGGTCATGATCTCATGGTTCGTGAGTTCAAGCCCTGTGGCAGGCTCTGTGCAGACAGCTCAGAATCTGGAGCCTGCTTTGGATTTTGTATCTCCCTCTTCACTCTACCCCTCCCCTGCTCACGCTCTGTCTCTCTTTCTCTCTCTCAAGAAAGAAAATATGTAAAAAGAGTACAATATATACAGGGGGGAAAAGATCAACTTTACAATGGAGAGACTTGACAAACACTACTTTCTAAAGTTTATATGAAAACTCGATGGAACTAAAATAGTCAAGACAAATTGAAAACAACGTTGGTAGACTCACACTTCCCCAAGAACTTACTACAAAGTGATAGTAATCAAGAGACTATAGTAATGGCATAAGGATAGACATATAGATTAACAGAATTAAAAGTCCTCATATAACACTGTATCTATGGCCAATGATTTTTGACAAGGGTGCCAAAAGTATACCATGGGAAAAGATTAGGCTTTTCAATAAATGGTACTGGAACAAGTGGATGGCTATATGGAAAAGAATGAAGATGGACTGCTGCCTTACAACACATAAAAAAAAATGGATCAAAAACTCTGACTCTACCAAGATTTAGCAAAGATGTCTAGGAACTCAACCACTCATAAATTGCTGATGGGACTGTAAAATGGTACAAGCACTTTGGAAATTTGTTTGGAATCATCATAAAAACTTTACAATACATTTACCATATAACACAACCATCCTACTTCCAGGTGGTTGCCTAATAGAAATGAAAGCATAAACCCACTGAAAGACTTGTACACAAATGTTCAAAGAAGCATTACTCATAATATCCCCAAACTACAGTATATCCAATCAGTGGAAAACTATTCAGCAATAAAAAGAAACACAAGTGATACCCACACCAATATGGATGAATCTCAAAGTGATTACACTTAAAGACAATCAAAAACATATAATACATAACTGATTTTTCCATTTATGTTAATTCTAGAAAATGCAAACATGATGGAAATTATATCAGTGATTATCTAGAAATGGATGGAGACAGGGTTTGAAGGAGAAAATACAAAGAAGCACAAGAAAACTTGTGAAAGAGGTATGTCTGTTATCTTGTAGCAATAGTTCCTTCAGTGTATGGTTATATCAGAAATTATAAATTGTGTAGTTCAAATACAGGCAGTTCTTTTTGTGTCAATGATACTTCATGAACCATGAACTCATGAACGATGAGATCATGACCTGAGCTGAAATCAGATGCTTAACTGACTGAGCTACCCAGGCACCTCTATACTGTACTCTTTGGAAGGAAGTCACTGTGTGTTGCCCACACTTAAGGAATGGAGAGATATGCTCCCCCTCCTTGATAGTGCAAGACTTACAAAATTCTTTTGTAATTCTTCAGCACAAGAGATTTGTCTTTTCTCTATTTTTTTAAAAAATTTATTGAATCACTTATTTATATCAATGGACTGCTGTATTTTTTTATACTTTGTATTTGTTATGGACCAAATTGTGTCCCTCCCCCTACAGCTGTTAAAAAGAGCTATAGATGCACTTAAGGGCATATCAAATATAGTAGAAGAAGGAATATGTGAACTAGAAAGTAGATCCAAATAAAATACCCAAACTGAAGGATAGAGAAAAAAAAGCTTAGATAATACAAAAGAGCATGATAGTCATATGGTAGGTTTAATATATGTTTAATTTGGTGGGCCAGAAGCAAAAGAGACCGAAAGTGGCATAGAAGAAACATTTGAACTGTAATCATCAAGAATTGTCCAAAGCTCTCAAAAGCCATGGTTTCAAGAAATTCGTTATCCCCTAATTAGGATAAATTCAATGGAGGTCACATCTGGATATATCCCAGTAATAACACCAAAAGATAAAATTTTAATACAACCATGTAAAAAAGAAGCATGTTATGATAAAAAGAGCCACACAAAACAGATAGCCAATTGTTCAACAGAAACAGTGGAAGCCAGAAAACCATGTAATCACATTTTAAAATGCTGATTATTGATAATAATCTCCAATTTAGAATTCTGCACCAAAGAAAAAAAATCTCAAAAAACTGTCACAAGCCCAAATGAATTGGAGAGAGCAAGTTGTCAGGTGTTGGAGCAGTCCATTAAAGCAACAAGCCAAAAATGAAAGTAACACTCTAGCCTTTAATCATGTAGCAAGAGGCTAAACCAGAGAAAACCCTGTTCCATTTTCTTTCATGGAACAGCATGCTGGTTGAGGATCAAGTGGATCAGCAGATGTTGGGGTTGTTTCACTGCCAAAGGAGCCTCAAAAAACGCTCCTTGAATTTTATAGACTCTGGACTTGGGGGCTGGGGAGGGGAAAGTTGGGGAAGGTCTAGTAAGTACCAGGTACTGAGTCAGAGTGGAGAAAAGTAGCTTTGAGTTTTCCCTGTCCTCCCATAAGAAGGCCTAGGCAGAGGTGCCTAAGGAAGACCCCAGATAATGATACCTCTAAATAAAGGCACCTGGGGTAGGAATACAAACTATACACAAGAACGTGGCCAGCCAGTGGAGTCTGAGTCCTTGACTGCAACTCCATTCAAAGACTGGCTGTGCACCAAACCTAGTGTGGGGAAGCCAGTTTTCCCCTACAGGGACCGCCAGGTAATCAGCTATGTGACAATCACAAATAGGGTCTGAAAAATCTCACACAGTCTTTTTTTTTGGCTAGGAGTCGGGCTCCTTAAAATAAACTGTAATCAAGGCACTTTCAGAAGTACAAACAAACAAAAAACTACGAAACTTTATCAGCAGCAACCCTGCTGATATTTCTTTTAAGAAATACCACAAGAGAGTTATTCAAGTAAAAACCAAATATTAATCCAGATGGAAGCACAGAAATGCAAGAAAGAAAAAAGGACAGTGCAGAGTATATATGTAGGTAAGTATAAATGAATATTTACTGCATAAAACAATAATAATGTCATGCTGAATAACTACTGAAGGAAGAACAAAAGAATGTTTAACTAATGAGTTACTAGAGGGGAAAACAGAATGATAAAAATACTTGATTACTCCAAAACAGGGAATGAAAAAAATAAATCATAGAATAGATCCACATATAAAGAACAAAAAGTTGGTAAATTAAACCCAAAACTCATTAAATTAAAAAACAACCTCCAAATGAAAATAAATGTTTAGGATGAATTTTTAAAAACCATTTTTCACAAGAGACCGAATTTAAACAAAAATTCAGAAAGTTTGAAAGTAACCAAATGAATATATATCATGCAAATATTAATTAAAGATATCTCATGAAACAATATTAATATTGGACAAAGATTTTAAGGCAATAACACTTACTAGAAATAAAAGTGATATTTTAGGATAAAAGGTCAATAATGTAGAACAATATGACAATTTATATGCCCCTAACATCATAGCTTAAACATACAGTAAAAATGGACAGAGCAAAGGAGGGAAAATATTTTCAAAGATCTACACTCAAAGTAGTAGATTTCAGCACACCATTTTGAGTAATATATTAAGCAGACAAAAACATTTAAGGTTATATAGAAAATTGTAACAAGATGGTTAATAAAATCAATACAATTGCTATTTATAGAAATGTATGTCAACTACAGAATTCAAATTCATGGAACATTTACCAAAATTGGCCATGTGTTGAGCAATAATACAAGTCTCAGCTAATTTTTAGAACCAAAATCACACTGGGGTGTTTGGGTGGCTCAGTTGGTTAAGCGTTTGGCTCATGAGTTTGATGTGACAGGCTCTGTGCTGACAGCTCAGAGCCTGGAGCCTGCTTCAGATTCTGCCTCCTCTCTCTGCCCTCACCGGCTTGCACTCTCTCTTTCAAAAATAAATAAGTAAACATAAAAAAATAAGATCTCACATCACACAAATTATATGATGTGACCAGAATGGGAATAATCTTGAAAACACTGACAAAAAAGGTAACAAGGAAATCAATCTCCCAAATATTTGGAATTCAGTAATACTTTTTAAAAACCATGAGTAAGGGGGGGGGGGAATAACAATAGAAATGAGAAAATATATTGAATTGAATGATAATTACATTATAATATTAAAACTTGTTAGAGGTAGAAAAAACCACTCTTATGGTGTAATATGTAGCCTGAAATACATATATTAGAAAAAGAATGAAGGCTAGTGTTCTGAGGGGTCACGAAGAATTTGTCTGAGAATTATCAGCTCATGGGAAGAGAGAAGGGAGCTGACCCTCCTGCATCTATCTTCCATTAATCAAGAGTTTTTCATGGACTCCCACACTTCTGTCACCAACCCCGACACTTCCTAGGCTGTGTGTTCATGGGTGCAGGGCAGATTCTCACAGACATCCGCCATCGCAGAATAGGATAAACTCTGGTGAGGTGAAGTAAAGTGCTGTCAAGGTACACCTGTGTGAAGTTCCTTTCCACACAGTTAAGTCTGGTGAAAAAAAGGCAGGCCAAGAGCATGTGAAATGAGGCCCAAGGTGTGCCCAATACAGCATAGATTTCAAGTAAAAAAAAAAAAAAAAAGGAAACTAGTTGAAAGTAAAAGACAGAAAACAGTGAAATGGCAAAGAGCAGAAATGAATGTAAAAGAACTATACTATAAAAAATATCAATAACCATAGTTTGTTTCTTTGAAGACGACCAATAAAACTGATAAACCCCTGATCAGACTGAGAAAGACAGAAAAAAGACAAGTAGAAAAGGTACACATAGTATTAAAAATAGAACACAAAATTTTATTGAACCTATAAGCATTAAAGAAATAAGAGGCTATGATGAATAACTTCATGCCAATTAATTTGAAAATTTAAATAAAATTGATAAGTTCCTAGAAAACTACAACCTGTAAATGTACACAAGGAAAATAAAGATTTGAGTAATTCAACTCATTAAGAAAATTAAATTTCTGCTTTACAAAAGTAGCTTTACCAGTGAACTTTCCCACACATTTATAAATGTCCCCATTCTTGCCCAAACTCTTCCAATGAATAGAGAAATATTCAATACTTCTCAGTTCATCTTACGAGGCCAGCATAACTTTAACACTAAAACCTGACAAGGCCAATGAGTGGATAGAATATTACAAGTCTATCCCTACCATAAACATATGTGCAAAAAGTGTAAACTGAAACCAGCAACATATAATAAATAGAATACATGATGAAGTGGGATTTTTTTCAGGGATGCAAAATTGGTTTAACATTTGCAATAAAATCATTGAGATTCACTACACAGAACAAAGAGAAATATCATGATGATCTCAATAGATGTAATAAAAGTATTTGATAAAATTCAAGATTGCTTAATGATAAGTGAGGTAAAAGAAATTCTTAGAGAATTATGAATAGAATTAAACTTCCTTAATTTCAGAGAGTTTCCATAAAAAAATACCCTAGAGCAATTTCCAGACTTAATGAAAAAATGTCAAAAGCCCTTCCTTTGAGGGTTAAGACAACTTTACAATATTGAGTTGAAAGTCCTAGCCAATGCAATAATAAAAGAGAAAAATATTTTTAAAGGTATACAAAATGGGAAGAAAGAAAAATTCATTTCAAAAGGTTTGGTTGTATATATAGAAAATCCAAAACATTTGGAAGTAAACTATTAGAATTAATAAGTGAACCTTAGCAAGGTTGTTGAAGATAAATACTTAAAATTCAAGCATGTTATAATTTTCTCATGTTAAAAAATAAAAAATAATTAAAAAAATAGACACTATTTATAACATCAAATTATATCACATGTGTAAGAATAAATCTAATGAAAACTGTCTTAACAGCTACAAACAAATGTTATATATTTTTCAGAAGAATTAAAGAAAAAATTTTTAAATGGAAAGATGCACCTTATCAGTAGATTGGAAGATCTGTAAATTCAATGCACTTCACAAAAATGGATATCTAAATGTCCAATAAGTTCATGAAAAATGCTTTACACCATTACTTATTAGGGAATGCAAATTAAAACCAGGAGATACACCTATAACGCCACTAGAATGGCTATCTATAATTAAAAAGACTGGAAAAAAAACAGCGCTGATAAGAAAGTGGATTACTTGAAATTCTTATGCACAACTCACTCTGCAAAGCTGGCAGTATCTACCAAAGTTCAACTCATGTATACATAGACCCAACAATTCATGTCTCAGCGATGCACCCAAGAAAAAAATCCTATGTATACACGCCAAAAGGCATGGATAAGATACGCCAAAAAGCATGGATAAGATGCACCAAAAGACATGGATAGGAATGTTCATAGCAGCCTATTTGGGATAACCTGACATTAAAAATAATGCAATTATCTAATAACAGTAGACATGTTTAATAAATTGCTTTATGAGAATGAAGCCACTAACACCACACATAGGAAATATGGATGAACTTCACTGAACCAAAAAAAGCCAGAAACACAAGTACGTAATACATTATATCTTTTATAGAATTAAAATAGGGCAAAACTAAGCTATGCTATTACCAGTCAGGTATTATTATTCAACTTTGGGTCAGTGAGTTAGGGTAGTAACCAATTAGAAAACATGAGGGTGTTGCAGGATTTTTTACAATACCCGGGATTTGTTGTCTCGCCACTTTGAAGAATGAAGAGGTAGACACAAAACGAGCAGCAGGCAAAAGTTTATTAGAATATGAGATTAGAAAGGAAGAGTAGTAGGAAAGGCCTATTTACAGACAGGGGACATTCAAAAATGAATGCCCAAGGACTATAGGCAAGGGTCCTTGTTTTGTAAGATTTGGGTCAGCCCTCTTCCTTCCCTTGTCCTTTGTTCCTTCTCAGATTCTACCCTTACTGGCTTGATAGTTCTAGGTGCTGGGTTGTCCATTCCTGACTGGCTCGTTTTCATTGTATGACGGGTGGTCTATGGCCATACTTAGGTCTTTTGTCAAATTCCTGAGGGAAACCGGAGAGGGAGTAGGTGGGGTCTGTTATATTCTTAAGAGGAACCTTATGCCTGAGGGAGTTTGCTGTGGTCAGACACTCCCAGCATTGTTCCCAAATAGGTGTTTTTCCCCCACCCAGGGACCTCAGGTCCTAATCTTTCCCTCTCTACCTACTGAATCCTATCTTCTCCTTTCATGAAGGTGCCTTTAGAGGGCTGGCAGTGCTCTATTTCTCCATTATTGGTGACTATTATATTCTTACTTTGTGATGATTCACCAGACTCCATACTTACATGTTCTTTGCTATTATGTTCAAATAATATTTTAAAAAATCAAATTCATCAAAGCTGAGATTGTCTTCTTTTCCTTAAACTTGCTTCTAGATTGCCTGCCTGCCAATCAAGGTAAGCATCCATTGAACAACCGATCTTCCCAAGCAGCCATTTTGATTTTTCTACAAACTATGTATCTCTAGAACCCATCTACTGTACTTCCATTACTTTATCTTAAACCATCATTATCTCTTATCTGGACTACTGAATGACTTTGTCCCAACTCATCCCCCTTGCCTTCATTTTCTGCCCTTTCCAAACCCTGTCTCTAGGGTGTGGCCCAAATTGGTTTTCTAAAGCACAAATCACAAAACTGGTCATGTAATTCCTCTGTTTAAAAAAACCCTTCATTTCTTCCTATTACTTTTAAGATAAAGTCTGTTGACCATGATGTAACTCATCAAATGCTTAATGATCAGGCTCCTGCTTATATCTCCAGCCTTATCTCTTGCCTTCCCTGTTTATCTCCTCTTCCCATCAAATGCTTGCCAAATGTTTTCCATCTATACTAAATAATTTGCAGCTACTCAAATATGATTCTGGCTGGCCAAGACTCCAGAAGGTCTGAAAAGCTTTAGGGGAAGCAATGCTCTTGGAAGTCCTTAAGGGAAGCAGTGTTGTTGGAAGATGATGCTAAAATAATTGATCTGAAGTTGTACTTCCATAACAAACAAACCTTTTTGTGCATGTGTTTTGTAGCTGGAGGGTGGTGCTAATAGTTGTGAGGGGTTAATGAAAGCCTCCCTTTATGACCAATTTGCTCCAAACCTTTGCACTTGAAATGTGTGCTTTCTAGAGAGTCTTTAATCTCTTCTCCCTTCCCTCCTAATCACCAGATCATTTTTCCAGGTTAGATGTTACTTCCTCCATAAAGTCTTCCCTAATCCTTCAAAGCCAGATTAGGTATCCTCTTCAGTGTAACTCTAGTAGTGTTAACTTGGTTCTATCACAGCACTATAGTAGAGTAACACGTTGTTAGTCAGAGGATAGATTCTAAAAGTCCTTTGACCTTATTCTCCCATTGGCAATGTGATGATTGTAGGATTCATATACCTAGTAGCTGAGAATACAAACAAAGGCTTAGAGTCTCAGACATGTGTATACTCAGTAATTTTTTAAATGTTTATTACTTATTCTGAGAGAGAGAGAGAGAGAGAGAGAGAGAGCCAGCATCAGAAGAGGGAGGGAGGGAGGGAGAGAGAGAGAGAGAGAGAGAGAATCCCAAGCAGTCTCTGAGCTATCGGCACCGACGGGGCCAGTCTCAAGACCAGATGGTATAGTCTAAGCAAATGAAGCAACCCTGTGTGTTCAGCTGTTCTGCTAAGATACCATTCATGATTGCCTGCAAGTTCAGTGTCATGAAGAAAAATAACCATAGGGCCAAAGTGGCAGCTAAAACTCATCTGGATTCTGGAGTGGCTACACTCAGCTACCAACCTCAGGGTGTTGATCTAGCCTCTTGTTATAGCTATAGTCATCTTGACCTCCAGAAAATATGTGGCCATAGAAAACCTTGGGCACTACCATGGTGGTCACATGACTAATAATGTTCAAGCATTTTAAAACAGAGCTGCTGCATGATCCAACTCGTTTCGTGTGTGTGTGTGTGTGTGTGTGTGTGTGTGTGTATGTGTGTTTAAGGGATCACTGTCTGCATTGTAGACAGAAGGGGTGGGAGACTGGAGGCAACAAAACCAGTTAGGAAGGTATTGTAGTGATCTAGGGCAGGAAGTGGTAATGGTTTGGATGGTACTATGGCAGAGGAAGATACTGGTTATTACGTATGTAGGTAACAATTTATTCTAATAATTATTTGAAAAAGCATCAATTTGATATTCCAAGCAACAAATGCATTAAATGTATTCTGTTATAGATGGAATGGTCATGCGTGAATTCACATGAAGTACTTGGTCTGGGTCCCAAAATGGAATTGCCTTTGATGGATAGAGAGGAGGAAGGAGATAGGGGAGAAGAATGATCCAATGCATGGGGAGACAATTTTAAAAGAGTGTCTAGGGGGCAGGAAATAGAACAACTTAACTGGACAGGGTTTTTTAAGGGTGGGGCAGAAGTTAATGCTGACAAGACAGATTGGCACCAAACTGGAAAGTCTTTGCACATGCCAATGGGTGGTTTTAATTTTATCCTCTGGGCAATGGGAAACTATTTTTTTTTTGAAGTGGATATTAAAGAAGTTGGTGGTTTAGGAATACTAATCTGGCAATGGTGAGCAGGAGTGATGAGGAGAGTCTAGAGGCAGAGAGGCCAATTAGCAAATTACCATAGTATTCCTGGGGTATACATGCTTGGTCCTAAGTTAAGTAAGTACATGGAAGGAAGGAAGCGAGGTAGGGAGAAAAAGAGAAAGGGAGAAAAGAAAGAAGGAAGAAAAACAACAAAATCCCCAATAAATGACTGGATTACGAATGAGATCGACTTTTGCATTGGCCAGATGATACTGGGAATGAGAAAATTGTGCTATGAAAATCCTACTGGATATGGGAAATTTACATAACACTTTTGAGCCTCAATTTACTTACTTATGAAATGGCAGTGTACTGGGTCATTGTTGGGAGAAATATATGAGACAAATCACTCAAAGTGCACAGCAACGTGCCTGACACATATGCGCTAAAAGGATAATCCCTTCTTTTTTCTTTACTTACTATGTAGACAAATGATCTAAAATTAAAGGGAGGCATCAAAGCCTGATTTGAAAACTTCATATGTACAAACATTTACTGGTAAATGGGCTAAGCTAGTTATTATAATAGCAGTCCAAATGAAAAGATAAGAAGTAATCAGGAGAAGGGGTGCTTTGAGAAAGATGAATTAGGTTTTTGATATATCACCCTATTCAAGATTTGTGCTTGTGGTTGGAATTGCTGAATCAGATGAGAATCTTCTCCAGCAGCACTAGTTGAAGGCTTGATATTAAATAAAGTTACCAAAGATTAAATACAGAGGCCAGAGAATTTTTGCTCCTGGTCAGTTGAAAACATTTTCCTAACAATTGCTGATTTTCGATGTTTGGAAATAGACCACAGTAAGGGGCTCTATTCAAAGTCAATCTACTTTCCTTCATCATCTATGATTTGTCAGATATTCTGTTAGCCATTTTATTTGTACTATCTCATATAATTCTTCTAATGACCTTCAAATAGATTTTAATAATCCTATTTGCATATGTGCAAAAGACAAGTTTCAGAGGTGTTAAGTGATTTATGAAAGGACATAGAGTCAATGGACCCAGAAATCCAATCCAGATCTAGCAGACTCTATGTTTATTAGGCTTAAATTCACTAAAAAAAATTTATTTACAAATTGGCCAAATTTTTTACTATCAAAAATATCCTTACTTACATGGTTTGATCCTTAGAGGGTAGAGAAATAAAATCAACTGGTCAGAGAAACCAGGATTTGAAACCTGGCCCTGTCACTTACTAGATCATAACCTTACGAGGCAATAACCTTTTTAAATCCCAGTTTCCTCACATGTCAACATAATTAGACAATAAATATAAACACCAACCCATTGTTTGGCATATTCTTAATTACACTCTAGTTTCCTCCTTTCTTAATTTCCTCCTTTGTCATTAAATTTTGCATTTAATTTTGGAAGCTCATCCTACTGAAAAAGTTTCTCTCCCAGGGCATACCCTGTCATATGAGTAAATACACATTTTTTAAAACACTATTTATTTATTTTTTTATTTTAGAGACAGAGAGTGTGCAAGTGGGGGAGAGGGGCAGAGGGCAAGAGAGAGAGAACCTCAAGCAGGCTCAATGCTCAATGCAGAGCCTGACATGGGGCTTGATCCCATGACCCTGGGATCATGACCTGAGCTAAAATCAAGAGTCAGACACTCAATGACTGCGCCACCCAATGTCCCCATGAGTAAATACACATTGTTATGCATTTTCCATTTGTAACATCAACTGTTATTCTCTTTTTTAAAAAATCATTTAAATTATATATATATACATACATATGTATATATGTGTATATATATATATAGTTCAAATCATCATTTACAAAAATATATAGTGACCACCCTTTGGAAAAATTCTGCCATTTCTATTTTCTTGCTCTAAAATACAAGGATTCATCATTTGACAAAGTCAGCATTATTCTTTCAGTTTCTATTCTCAGGACTACAAGTCCATGTCTCTTTCCAAGTACTGAACAAGTATAAATCCATCATATGGAACTGGACAGAATTCCAAAACTGCTTTATAAATGGATAGGTCTGGAATGTGAATCTAAAAGAGGCTACAAAAATTAGCAAGTTGTGGTGGTATTTGGAGGCTAAAGCAATGCCAGAATGTATATTTGAACTTTCATAATTTTTTAAAAATTCCTTTGTTTTCTGAATCTGAATTGTAGCATATACCAAAATAAAGCTGGGCCAACTAAAAAGGACTCAAACTTATGATTAGAAGCTGTCTCTTCTCTGCTAACCATGTCCATCCTTTCCTTTAGCCAGGTGTGATTTTCCCTACCTATTTATGAATGTTTACCCACCTGAAATCAGGCATCAGTGTGGGCACTAGGTAGAATCCATGCTAGAAACAGAAACTTGGCTGCTATTGTGCCTTAGTGGTACTTGAATTTCAGGCTGTTTGCCACAAAATCCATTGCCTATATTTCATGAGTGCGCCATTTTGGGTACCAGAAATGTGAATCATAGAGTACTTGGTCTGCTCCTCCCTGCCTTCATTCACTTACCTGGACTTGCCATGTTATCTCTTTGCCTGATTCCTACTCTGGCATCCCTCTCCTTTCAGTCACTGGTTTATTAATTAACCTTATCCTAGACCTTTCTTTTTCTCCCTGCCACTGAAGTCCTAGCCCAGTGCTTTCTATGAATTTTGTTGTTAGATGTCCACAGATGCCTGTGCATGACATTTTTCTCACAATGCTGCTTCTTCTTAGCATTCTTACATGAAAGTTGTCTAAATTACCTCCATCTACTTCACCACCTCCCAGCATCCTCTATTCAAGCTCAACATCTTATGCAGTACCGTTTCTCCAGACATTTCCTACTACCATCTGCCTCCAAAACTTACCTATCCCCTGACCCATTATTTCAAAATCTAGATCTCTAGTGAGGTTAACCCACTAAATAAAATCTGGTTTGGGGATGCCTGGGTGGCTCAGTTGGTTAAGTGTCCCACTCTGGATTTCGGCTCAGGTCACGATCTCACAGTTTGTGAGTTCGAGACCCACATTGGGCTCTTGTGCTGACAGCGCGGAGCCTGCTTGGGATTCTCTATCTCATTCTCTCTACCCCCCACCCACTTGCTATCTCTCTCTCTCTCAAAATACATAAAAATAAACTTTAAAATATGGTTTGGAATTAATGATGGATTGTAAGTTAAGGTACACTTTCTACCAAGAAATAAAGTTTTATTTTTCCTTGGTTTTTCATGTTTTCACCCAAATAAGTGTGACTGGTAAGGGGGCTATATTGGGAGCTGGGATTCTCTTTGAAACACCCTTCCAAACATATCATGCAGTCAATATTGCAGCCATCAAATTTTTCTGTATTATTTCTGAAGAATCATCCTCTGAGAATGTGTATTTGTACACAGGTAAACACTCCAGCACATATTTACATTTATCGAAAAATGTGTTTGACATTGAATGTATATTGGATATAAGTTTCTCTGTACAGTTCAGTTATGATATTTCCCAAATGCAATTACCATATTTCAATGGAGTCTATTCCACAAAGATGAATACTTTTCAGATTTTCAAAGGAAATCAATGCAACATAAAATTAACCAAAAAGATAAAGAAGATTGATGACCTGATTACAGATAGAGAATGAAAAAGAAATGAGTCTTCATCAAGGCTAATGTAGACCATAATGCAACCTTGCAAATTAAAACAAAACTATCTTAGAGCCATTAACAATGTTAGCAGTTTAAAAATATACAAAAAGCACTACCAACTCCTCTACCCATGTCAGAATCCAAGCCCTCTCAACATTCCCTATGGAGATGAGAGAACCAGGTTCTATTTGCAGCAAATACACCTTAGTAACATTCACATGAAATCCAAATAAAGTATAATAGAATCCGTTAAAATGAACTCATTACTACATCCACTAAGAAGCCTTTGCCAGACAGCCCGTTTTAGCCTGTTGGGGCTGCTATGACAAAACCATAGATTAGGTGGCTTTGCAAATGACAGAAACTTATTTCTCACAGTTCAGGAGTCTGGGAACACAAGGCACCTGCAAATTTGATATCTGAAACGAACTCACTTTCTGATTCAGATATCACGTTCTAGCTGTACCCTCATGTGGAAGAAGGGGTAAGGGATCTTCCTAGGGCCTCTTTGGTAAGGACACTAATCTCAGACATGAGAGTTATGCCTTGATGACCCAATCTTTTTTCCAAAGGGCCCCATCATCTTTGGAAAAAAGGTGAATTTTTTCCAAAGAAACATAAGAATTTCGGGGGAAACACAGACAAGCAGACCGTAGCACAGCCCAGCTGGAAGTGAGTTCTTCCTTCCCTGAACTCTATTGCTAATACTCTTCTGGCATCTGTAACACAGTCTAAAATGTTCTACAGCAGTCTGTAGACATGTTTTGTCCTTTGACTAAAGCATATGTTTTTTGAAGGAAGATACGATATCCTAGCTTTAAATCCCTAATGCCTATTAGAGTCTCCAGTGCATTAAAAAGCATTATCGGGTCTAAAATAAATAATTCATCTCTATTGATCTGTCTGTTCAACAAATATTTATTAAGCACTTCAAATGTACAAGGCACTCTCCTACTCAGAAGGTATACAGTGATTAACAGAACATATGGTTCTTGCCCTCACAGAGCTTAAATTCATGTGAAGGAGACAAAAGTAGCTATTAATTAATAGCTGACAAATTACTTCATTAAAATGTAATAAGTAAAAGGAAAAGAGATCAGTGGTGGCCAGGGGTTGGAGAAGTGACTGATTACAAAGAAGATGCACAGAGGAACTTTCAGGGTAAAATAACTCTTCTTGAAATTTGGGATGAAGAATCTGTTCTGTATTTGGGTGGCAGATATACGTTTCCATATATTTGTGAAAACTGATGGAACTAGAAATTACACAGAGTGAATTTTAATGTATGCAAACTGAAAATTAAAATCAATCGTGATGTCAAAGTGTTTCAAGATGGAATGCAGACTGTGAATGAATGAATCTATCTTATTACAAATGCATGATATGACCACGCTGAAGGGGGCAGGGAAAACGGGCTGACCTAAGTAACTTTGGGGAACAAATGTTTTGACTGAAGACTGTAAATGAAAGGCAAAAGGAACTGTATATAAATACTATACTCTAGTTAGTAAATTTGCTTCTCATGAGGATACAAGTTAATAATTCTGACATTATTTTCTATATATATTCCTGTTTAGCAAATAAGTAAATAAATGTACGGTGAATAGTGACAGCCAGGTTTCTTAAAGTTGAAGTGGGCAGTTACAGACAAGCAAAAGAGGAAGGCTAGAATGAACCATAATGCTGGATTGGAGTAGGAGACATACGCGTGAACTTGTAATTTGCTTCACAGAGATAAAAATGGGTACATACAGAAATATTTAATATGTTCATATATGTGGTTTAATATACATGTATGCATTTTCTTGCTCTGTCCGCTGAAAAGGCCTAAAATAATGATGCGCCAGCATCAACAAACATAGTCAGTATCCAGATCTTCGTCTGTAAACACCATTCTCCAAGAAAAAGCACCAGGGCGCTGAAATGACTGAAGTGAGGAGTACACAAAATGAGCTCGAAGCACCTTATATTGCCAGGAGTTACAGAAGTGAGTCTCCCTCCCCAAGAAAAATTCACAATGATGGGGATATGTCAGAGGGCCACTGGAAACACTTTAAAAAGCTCCCAATGGCCAAATGTGGAATAATTTGAGCAACAAAATCAGTAAAACAGGATTGGAGTTAACCCAAAATATAAAATAAATAAACATGCATGAATCCAGGGTGATATTGATAAATGACTGAATAATTAAATGGGGGAAGTGGAGAAAAATCTTTCTCAGAAAAAATTCCACATATGTGCAGATACTACCCACCTCAAGGAGGAAGACCTTAATCCTCCCCAACCCAATCCTCCCTTAGGATAGGCAGGATTTAGTGACACACTTCCAAAGAATAAAAGTAGGGAAAGGGAATAATTGTAACTATAAATACACCTGGCAAACATTACATTAACCAAATGATGCTGGGTAACAATATCAGTGATGCCATATGGATATCACGTAAACTCTGATCATTATGAGAAGGGCAACTGACCTCTGCAGTATACTTTCCAGAAGCTCGTAACTCCAGTTTTCATGAGACAAATAATGAGACAAGGGGCGCCTAGGTGGCTCAGCCAGTTAAGCGTCGGACTCTTGATTTCGACTCAGGTCATGATCTCAGGGTTTATGAGTTTGAGCACCACGTCAGGCTCTGTGCTGACAATGCAGAGCCTGCTTGGGATTCTTTCTCTCTCTCCTTCTCTCTCTGCCCCTCTCTTGCTTGCACACACACACTCCCTCTCTCTCAAATAAATAAACATTTTAAAAAATTTTTAAAAAACACCAGACAAATTCAAATCAGGGGACATTCTACAAGATACCTGGTCATACCTCTACAGTGTTCAAGAATATGAAAAATATGGAAAGACTAAGAAAATACCACAGGCTAACGGAAATGGGAAGTAAATGGAAGAAGATATCCTGGATTGAATTCTGGAACAGAAAGAGGACCTCAATGGTGTGTGTGTACACACATACACACACACACACATATATACACACATACATATATATATATATATATATATATATATATACACACATTTAAATTATCTATTAGACTGTGGGTCTTGCTAAGACCTGTGCTCACAGCAAGGAGCCTGCTTGGGATTCTCTCTCACCCTCTCTTTCTCAGCCTCTCCCTGACTCATGCGTGTGCTCTCTCTCTTAAAAATAAATAAAGTAACTTAAAAACAATTTAAAAATCATCTCCATCTTTCTGTCCATTTGCACCACATCCAGAATCATTTCTTTACAAAAATGCTCTCATTATTCTGCTTCTCTGCTCAAAAACCTATTGTGGCTCTTCATGCCTGTAGAAGAAATACCAAACTCCACAGGTCAATAAGCAAATTTCTTTCAGCAGTTGATATCTTATTTTTCCAAACGTATGCGTGTATAAATTGAATGGATAAACAAGTGTTTATTGGAATGGAACAAAAAATGTTCATTAAGCACCAACTATGAGTCAAACATTCTGGTGGGTACTTGGTGCCATAGAGAGAATTAAGATGTCCTACCTGCCCTGGACTTGTAAATGGAAACGTAAATAATTCTAAATATTACAAGTGCCAAAATAGAATGGAGAACAGTAGTGTAGAAAATAACATGACATGGATAAATAACTCACAGGGAAGGGAATGAAAGAGATGGGGTCTTGAATGGAAGTAGAAGCTTACCAAGCAGAGAAATAGGTTTAACTCAAAGAGAAACAGTGACAAGTTCAGAAAGCCATAACCTACCAGAATAAGGAACAGTGACCAGAGAGTGTAGGGAATGTGGTCGCGAGAGGCAGGTAGGAATAGAAGAGCAAACTAAAGTCAATCTGTGAAGCGTCTTGGATTTCTAGTTAAGAGATGTTATTTTCTTTTTTGAAGCTACAAGTAACCTCTTTGCCAAAATGCTAAGTCATCAGGCACAGCATTGTATGTCATCTCACACTGGAGGGTTGGAGTTATACTTGTATGAAATATTCTTTAACAAAGCCTGCTTTTCGAGCTGAATGGCCAGCCAAGTCTTCCATCCTGGATCCCAAAATTACTTGGAACAGTACTGGGCCCGTTAAGTAGCAATTCCTGAAAATTTTTCCTTCAGGTGTCCTTATTTATTTATGCCTGGCATTTTTGTAACAGAAAACAAATTTCCTGCTATTTGAGAACACTCTTACTCAGGTATTTGCATTTCCAAGAAGTTCACTAGCTACACAACTGCATTTCTTTCCTTAAATTTCAGTATCACACAATAGTTGCTTGTTCACCTAGTGGCCTTGAATTGACCTCGTGTGTATGTGTACTTTGAATCCATGAGGAAAAGCTGGTTGTCCTTGGGAATTGGCTCAACACCTAGAATCATGGGGGTTTCCCAGCTTGTCTTACGGTTACAATCAGCTGTGGATGAAATTGGGCTGTGGGCTCTATTCTTGCTCCTCTTGCGATCTCTGATGATCTCTGATGGCCAGTACATTATCATTGTGATCTTTTTTTTTAAATACAATTTATTGTCAATTTGGTTTCCCTATAACACTCAGTGCTCATCCCAACAAATGCCCTCCACTTTCCCCTCTCCCCCACCCCTCATCCACCCTCAGGTTGTTCTCAGTATTTAAGAGTCTCTTATGGTTTGGCTCCTTTCCTCTCTGTAACTTTTCTTTTTCCCCTTTCCCTCTCCCATGGTCTTCTGTTAAGTTTCTCCAGGTCCGCATATGAGTGAAAACATATGGTTATCTGTCTTTCTATGCCTGACTTATTGTGATCTTGAGAGATGAGGGGAGAGTTTACCAAACACGGTGCAAGTCAGTCAAGTGTTTTCCTCATTCTCCCTTTCAAGGGAAATAGATTGCATGAAACACTTTTGCGCTACCAGAGAAAATCAGCTACGGTTTTAAGGCGAACCAGCATGTGAAGCATTTTTACGTTTATGTTCTGCATGCGAAAACAAACAGAGAGAGGCTAAGTGGACACTTGAAAATCACAGAGCCAATGAATAGTGGTTCCAAGACCAGTCCAGGTCTCTTAAAGCAGTACTTTATAAAAACTATAAAGTTTACCAATAGTCCAGATAACACAAGCACATTTTAGTAAAACACTAGAAAATAATCAAACTGCCTGATGCTGAACACCCCAGCCAAATTTTCCTCAGGGAAAGATGCTCTCCTATGGGTTGCAATTTTGAAGGCAGATGTTGCTGAAGGCAACCAGGGTAATTGCAAATGACAAAATCCCATTTGTCATGAAATTCATTCATATACCAGAAAAGCAATATGTTTCTTATACAGTATCAACCTCTGCACAGAAGTACATTTCATGCAACTGACAGAATTGTAACCATACCCAAGAAAGGAGCATATTTAATTGGATAAAAACCAAATACCCAGACTGTGTATGTAAACCCAAACATCTATAATGGTCATCAAAGGTGATCCAGATAATCACAACTCCAAAATGAAACTCCTGATTACTTTGAGTTGGGAATTAGGCTACGTGATCTGTGTGACAGCCGTGACAGGTAATAAAAGCGAAATTCCAATAAAGAGACACCATGCTGCATGATAATGTAAGAAGCAACAGATATAATCAAGATTCATGAGAATTTGAACTTATGGTTAGCAAAGATAGTTTTTATTCTATAGATATTTAAGAATAGGGGAAGTTCATTCTCCCCTAAACTAACGGGAGATATGGGTAGCCCCAAGGGAAGATGATATCTGTATTTTCTGATTTACCTAAGCTGGCTGAAAGCACCCCTCATATTTTCTCACTGGCATTGTTCTGTGAAGTTTATTTTGCTATTCTAATTCCCAGGACATGAAAAGTATAATCCTTTTTCTTTTCACTTCTCAATTTCCTTCTACTACACCTTGTCTTTGGGGACCTCCTTTGCCAGCCCAATGACCAGCCAATTAATTTCTAACACAAATGAAAACAATTAATAGACTAAGTTCAAAACATACAAGGCCTATATCCTACTCACAGAAATGAAATTAGAATTTTCCTTAAATTTAACAAGTATTTAGCCTTAGCTATAGTTGGACAATAGTCCAGATGACATAACTTATTTTCCAAATTCTAGGATAGCAGTAAAAAAAAAAAAACCTCTCTCATATAAACTAGCCCTCATCATTTTTTCCCTATACCTAGATAAGAGAAACACCAAACTGAAGGTTAGGGGAGAAAAGAATGGTCTAAAGAGACCATTTGAGATATTTCTTGTTAAATGCAATATGTGATTATATTTCACAGACCTTTTCTTCTCCTATTATAACACAGGACTCTGTTTTAAGGGAAATTCCACCTGTGTCATTACTCTTAAATAAAATTACTGGAAGGTAAGGCATTTTACCAAAGAGATAACCAAAGCAGGGAAAGGTAAATAACTGTATTACTTTTCTATTGCTTTATAACAAATAATAAAAAATGCAGTGGCTTACGACAACACAAATATATTATCTCACAGTTCTGCAGGTCAGAATCTTGGTGAGTGTGACTGATTTCTCTCTTCCAGGTTTCACACGCTGGAATCAAGGTGTCCAATGGTCTGTGCTCTTATCTGAAGACTTTAGAAGCAAATCCTCTCTTGCACTCACTTCAGTTGTTGACAGCATTCAATTCTATGTAGCTGGAGGACTGAGGTCACTGTTTCCATGCTGGCCATCAGTCAGGGGTTGCTTTTATCTTCTAGAGACCACCTGTACCAGCAGTGATGGCCTGAGTCCTTAAGCTTCAAATCTCTCTGTCCCTTCTGCTTTATCTTTCCTATCTTCAGTTGGAGAAATGTCTCTGCTTTTAAGGGTTCACATGATTACATGGAGCCCACCCAGATAATCCAGAATAATCTCCCTGTGTTAAGGCCTGTTCCCTTAATTACATATGCAAGTTCCCTTTGGCCACATATGGTAATCACGAATCCTGGGATTAGAGCATGGAAGTCTTTGGGGGGTGGGGTGGTATTAGGTCTCCCATGGTAACCTACCCAAGACCAAAGAGCTAAAAAATGATGCAGTAGTTTGTTAAAATCCATCTCACCTAGTGGATGGCTCTTTCCACTAAACTTTGCTAACTTATCAGTCATTTTCTTCCCAGGTTACTTAACAAAGAGCCTGTCAGTCACCACGACTATATCGGGCAATAAATATGATATCTTGAAAATAAGAAAGATTGCTAAAAATGGAAAAATTAGAAAGTTTTATTTAAAAAACTCCTAAGAGCCAGGACCTTCTAAGTAATGTGTTCTTCCCAGGGAAGAAATCTGCCATTTTTTTCAGTCAAAAGTTCATAATTTTAGTTATTTAAAGTTAATAGGTAAATGAAACTCTGTTTCCTTATAACAAGATATCATGTTTTCCTGGCGTGACAAAATACTGATTAGAAAAATTATCTAAGATCAGCCAGGAGGTAAGAAATACCATCACAACTGTTTCTTAAAATATTTTAAGGAGTTTGATTTTGTTGGTCTCTCTTACTGTATGAATCCTATGAAGAGCCATACTTTGGTTGTATCTAATTTCTTTGAAGTCTAAACACAAACAAACACAAACACAACATGCAAAACTCCAGAAGTCGAGCCTCAGTTCTAAGCCTAGTGCTGAACTAATCAAGAGATCTGAATTCTAGTCTTACAAGTACCGCTATCTCTAAGACCTCAGTCCAATCCCAGCTCTCTGGGCCTCAGTTTGTCTTTCAGTTAAAGGGCATAAGGTAGATGAAATATTATTGGAATCCTGTCTATTTACAAAGAGCTTTTGTGCCAAGAGATTCTCTAAATCTCTAAAGGTATTTTGAATGAGTGGTCCTAGAATTCAAAACTTTGAATATTTTTTCATTAAAAAAATCAATCAGTCCTGGAGTGCCTGGGTGGCTCAGTCAGTTGAGCATTATACTTGGGCTCAGGTCATGATCTCACTCTCCTCACTCTCCTCACGGTTTGTGAGTTCGAGCCCCGGGTTGGGCTATGTGCTGACAGCTCAGAGCCTGGAGCCTCTTTCGGATCCTGTGTCTCCCTTTCGCTCTCTCTTTCAAAATAAATAAATATAAAAAATAAAAATCAATTAGTCCTGAGCGGGTGCACAGCCGTGGTGGCGGTGGCTGCAGCAGCAGCGGTAAGCAGCGGTGCTAGCGGCAGCTGCAGCAGCGACAGCCGCGGTGTGGAAGCAGCCCGGAAGCGGTGGGAGCGGCAGTGGCGTCCGCGGCGGCACTGGTGGCGGCAGCTGCCGCAGCGGCTGCAGGGATGATCAGGCAACCGGCTCGCATACGTCGTCGTCCCCATAAACCTCGCCGTGGCCACCTCTGTCCCCAGCCCACTCTACTTTGGCGCGGGTCCAGCCTGAGTGAATGAGCAGGCACCCGGATGTCCGGGAGCTCAGAAGAGGCTTCCGCTGAGTGGCGAGCGGCGGAGGGTGCCCGGGCTCCAGGCAGTCATGGCTGTCCGTTTGTGGGGTACCTCCTCACGCGCCCGGGACCCTAGGGACAGAGCCGTGGGCTTGCCCACTGTGCAGGCCGCAAGTGTGCTTGCCGGCCGGATTCCGAGGCAGAGCCCGAGCACAGTCTGTGTCATCTCCCTAGCGGCAGGATCCTAAAAGCCGACCAGGATAGGGGGGCGCTGACGACTCGGCTAAGGAGCCTTTCCCGTAGACCCAAGTGCAGGGACAGCTCGGGGCAGGAGTCCAGCTTGGAACAGCCCACAGGCCAGCTCCTGGGGGCCGTTCCCTGCACTCGGAAGCGGGGCACCTGGCGCCTGTTGCGCTGTCACCAGAAGCCTCTGGGACCGAGGAGGGCCCTGCAGGGCCTGATGAGCTGGGGGGCAGCTTTGGGTTCCAGCATGGTGGCGAACGGGGCAAAAAGCCTCATGATGTGAGGTCTACGGCGAGAGCCTCAATAGGAGTTGCCGCTGCTTCTGAGCGCGCCCACCGGCTAGAAAACCCCATACTTGGACAAATGCGGCGAGCGCTTCCACTGCGGTTGGGCTTCCTCCAGTACCACCCGGTCCACGTCAGCGGGAAGCCCTGGGAGGGTGGCGGGTGCGGCCAGGTCCTCAGTCAGGGGCTCCAACCCCCGGCAGCGCCAGCAGCCACACGCCAGTGAGAAGCGGCAACGCCTGTATCTGGAGCTCCATACTCAGTCCCAGCACACGAACCCCCCATGAATACACTCATCTAATGGCGAGAAGCCTTATACACCGTCCTGACTGGGGCAAGAACTTCCACGGTCGCTGTCACTTCTGGCACCTAGGGACCCAGGCAGGTTGAGAAGCCCTCTGCGTGTGGTGCCTGTGGCAAGGCCTCTGGCCAGCGCTCCTGGCTCATGCGGCACCAGAGGCGACGCTGGCGGGAGGGGCAGTTCTAGAAGGCCATTCCTCAGCTGGGGGGTTGGGGGGTGGGTAGGACGCAGGTTAGCGGCCAGGATAGAGGCTCCTGCCTTCTCAGGATTCCTCATTGGCACAACCAGCACCACACGGTCAAATGTCACAAATAAATTCTTTTAGCTTTTGTTTAATATTTATTTTTGAGAGAGAGACAGAGTGCGAGAGGGGGAGGGGCAGAGAGTGGGAGACAAAATTGGAAGCAGGCTCCAGGCTCTGAGCTGTCAGCACAGAGCCCCACTCGCGCCTCAAAGCCACCAACTGTGAGATCATGACCTGAGACTGAGCCATCCAGGTGCCCCCCCAAATAAATTCTTTCTAATTGACAAACAACATCAGTCTTCTATACAGCCAAATGATAAAATTGACCTCATTGCTATATTTTCAACGAAGAGGGTGCTTTCTGAACAACGAGGTTTATGCTATTTTTAAAAAGGTATTCTCTGACCAGAAACTATTCAGTGGATGAACTGCCTTTGAAGGCAACTAGATATCTATTATTCTAATTTTACTTTTTTTTTAATTTTGGAAGAAGGTGGTAAAGACATATAGGATGAAAAACCAAGTCCAATGTTTCCTACTCCATTGTAAACGCCCCCTGGAAATCTTTGATCAAATTTCCAACAGGATAGAAAGAGGAGGCCTGATCACTTTTTTCCCCCATTTAGCAATCTAGTAAGATGATGGTGAGAAAGAAATACAATGATTTCTAGTTGGGGGACACTAACTTTTGTAATAAGACAACCCCCAAATTTCAGTGGAAGTATAACTGTATTTCTTTACTATTTTAATGGCGGTAATGAGGGTGAGTCAACTCCTGTCCACAGTTATTCTGGAGTGCAAGTTGCCGGTAGCCCTGCAATTTTCAATGGATGATTTCCAAGGTCACCCTTGGAGACAATACACAGCCAGAATATTAAGAAAGAGCACAAAGGATGACAAACACAATATCTTAATGGGTCAGGCTTGAAAGAGTATGTATTATTGACCTCTACATGCTCCTGGCTATAAATCATCCATATGGACACACCTAACTGCAAAGCAGGCTGGGAAATGCAGTCCAGTCAAGTGCCCTGGAAGAGGAGGCCTTTAATTGATGGGATGAGGCCCACCCACGTTATGGAGGATAATCTCCCTTAGGTCAAGTAAACTGATTGTAGAGGTTAACCACTCTACAGAATACCTACACAGTAACACCCACGTTAGCATTTGATTGAATATTGGGATACTACAGCCTAGCCAAGCTGACACAGAAAACTAACCATTGCAGTATCTATCACAGAAATATTTGCAGTATAAAAGATTATTTCCCAAGAGCTAAAATAAGTCTCTCAAAGATAGTACCTGGTTTGGATATATATTAAAAAAAAAAGAAAATTAAAGGGGTGTTTTTCTAAAGACAAATTTTCAAGCAAAGAAAAGTTAATTGGTTCCCAGTGATTTGTTTTCAATACTTTTGAAGCAAGGCCATACTAATAAATTATGATCATTGTACCACAGATGAAAAGCAAGGCAAAATGTATAGAAGGAGGAAATGGAAATATGCTATATCCCCTACACCTAAATTTCACACGTACCATAAGACGAAGGTAAAAATCTTTATAATCTCAATAAAGACTAAATGAATGCCATTTAAAAACACACATATACTATTAATAAAATGGTCAATGTAGAATTATGACACAATCTTGGGCACGATTAAACTTAATTTAGCCATGCTCACTGGTGCCTTTAAAGTCTTTAATATATGATGATCTACATTGAATCATCTTGTACTCAAAGAAACCACTTATACCTAAAATCATACAGAGAAATATCTATGGCAGCAAATCCAATTAAGAAATGTCTACAGCAGCAAAGACATGGTTATATTTGAGGAAACTGTACACAAGGCTCAATATGAAAGAATTAAATACATGTTTTATTTGTCACCATTAGCACTTACGTTAACCATATTCATAAGGTAAATTCCTCCTTTTACTGTGTCTTTGGCGACTCAGCTTTCAAACTTGTATTGAGAGAAGACACAAGGTTAAAAATGAAAAGAGGAATAAAAATCAAGTATGGATGAAGAAAGTTGTAGTAAACAGATTGATCAGTTACAATCATTTCCATCTCTTTCTCCATGGTTCATAATGCTTCTACTCCCACCCTGAACTCTATTCTGAGCCCAGAATGTGCTTGCACTGAATGTTTGTATCCCCCCAATGCTTATGTTCATATCATAATCTCCAATGTGATGATATTTGGAGATAGGCCCTTTGGCAAGTAATTAGATCATGATTGGCTTTAGTCTCCTGATAGGCAACAACATGAGAGAGTTTTCCCCCCACTTCTTCCTCTCCCTTCCTCACTCCCATGTAAGGACATAACAAAAAGAGAGCCATCTACAAAACCAAGAAGAGTGTTCTCACCAAACCCTCAATCTGCCAATACCTTGATCTTGAACTTCCCAGACTCCAGAACTGTGAGAAATAAATGTTTGTTATTTAAGTCATCCAGTCTATGATAATTTTTTATAGCAGCCTGAACTGACTAAGACAGATGAGGATATGCCTATAATGGAAAAAAATTATTGATTAATAAAAGATGGTATCATTCATAACACAGTTGGTGATTATACTCCTTTCATAGAAAACTAAACCAAAATCCTTCCAGCCAATTACTCACAATCTGTGACTTTGTCTTCTGGTGCTTTGTCTTCTGGTGACTAATTTTTTAAAATGTAAAAACATAGAAATTTAAAATTCCAATTGTACCCATGTGGAAAGATTAATTTGTAGTCAATAAAAGACAAATGATGCTTTTCTGAATACATTTTAGAACAGATCAGCAATTGAGTCACCAACTATATTGCTGCAAATATGTCTTTTTTTAAAAAAAATTGTTTATTTTTGAGAGACAGGGAGAGACAGAGTGCAAGCAGGGGAGGGACAGAGAGAGAAAGGAAGACACAGAATCTGAAGCAGGCTCCAGGCTCCGAGATGTCAGCACAGAACCTGACTTGGGGCTCTAACTCACGAACTGGGAGATCATGACCTGAGCCAAAGTCAGACACTTAACCGACTAAGCCACTTAGACGCCTCGCAAATATGTCTTAAATATACTTTAAAAGGCTCTTTGCGGGCGCCTGGGTGGCTCAGTCAGTTGAGCATCTGACTTTAGCTCAGGTCATGATCTCATGGTTCTGTGAGTTCGAGCCCCACATTGGGCTCTGTGCTGTCAGCCCAAGCCCACTGTGGATCCTGTCCCCTCTCTCTCACAGGTCCTCTCCCGCTCATGCTCTCTCTCAAAAATGAATAAACACTTTTTAAAAAGTCTCCTTGATCTTCATTTCTCCATCTCAGAAATAACCTTTATCAATGACAAATTCAGACCCTCGCAAGCCTTGATTTAGATTCTTTAGTGCCGTTCATTTTAATCATACATCTTAGAGAAAAAATTAAAAACGGCTATAAGTGAAGGGAAAATTAGTTCTGAAAACTCTGATGTAAAATACTTGGCTAACACCAATGGCATCGTGCCAAACAGAATATAAAAAATCTTTGATCAATGTGCTCATGATCTAAAATTAAGAATTCAGGGTTTTGTGAATCACTTTAGTATTCACAAATTTTGTAAGACAAGAGATATATCTTGCCGATGCACAGTAATACTATATGCATAGTAATATTTAGCATTACTGAGTACTTTCATTCCAGTGTTTTACCTCCAAGTTGTGACATTCTTGTTTTCCTTTCTGAGAGCGAGGAGATCTGAAAAACAACCAATGTTTTGCAGGTGGAGTTATAAATTTTTTTTTCTCAATTAATGAGACTAATGCAACTAATGGTTGCATGAAATGTAAGAAAATAATGATTCCATGAGTAACCATCACGTCTCCTTATTTCCAGTATATTTTTTTATTTCATGAAACAGTTTCTAGATTTGAAGACAAAAATGTCCTTTAAGTCACAGAGGTCATAGAGTCACTTAGAACATAGCCCCTTCCTCTGACGTTACTTCAGGAGACTAGAAATGAATCACATCGAATAAAATAATTTCTGCCTGAAAAACAGAAATCTAACATCACTGTATTTCTTAAATTTCATAAAAGTAACTTATTCGCTATCCACTGCCAGTGTAGATTCTGTCATCTAGAAGTTTGTGCAGCAAAAGTTACCCATAACATTTGCTTCTGGTGACTCTTAATATCCTACAGTTCTTTTGGTTTCTAACTTAAATAGAAAATTAGCAGTGATATGTTTACTAATTTAAAATCCCCTGAAATATACTCTGAAAAGGACATTTTCCATATTTCATAATGGATCTTTAAAAATGTCAATGACCCTGAACACACGTAGCCTTTACCCACTTGCAAATTATCTGGCTATATCTCTTCTATATGAATTAGCTTAGAGTTCAAGTTTGATTCATTTGTTTTCTTTAATGAGAATAGAAAGGTTGGTTTTGCCTTCTATAAGCTGAAAACTCTTAATGGATATAACTGGAATAAAAAAAAAAAGAAATTTTTTAAAAAGAAGAAATGAAAAAGTTCCATACTAAGACTTTAGAGTGAAAATTTTCCAGCGTATATCTATTAATAGAATAGTCTATGTTTCAATAATGTACTACTTCAGAGAATTCAGGTAGAACTTTATGTTCCTTACCACAATGTTCTCGTGTTTTCTATTCTTATAATAAATCAATTACTCTAGGATTTCTATAAAGACTAGGACAACTATACCTAGGAATAAAGTTAACCAAAGAGGTTAAAGATCTGTACTCTGAAAACTGTAAAACACTGATAGCATTTTTCACACACAAAAAAATAAATACTACTAATATTTGTATGGAACTACAAAAACTCCAAAATACCCAAAGCCATCTTGAGAAAGAAGAACAAAGCTGTAGGTATTACAATCCCAGATTTCAAGACATACCACAAAGCTGTATTAATCAAAACAGTACGGTACTGGCACAAAAATGGACACACAGATCAATGGAACAGAAGAAAGACCCCCAAAATAAACCCACAATTATATGGTCAGTTAATCTATATCAAAGGAAGCAAGACTATACGATGGGGAAAAGATGGTCTTTTCAATAAATGGTGCTGAGAAAACTGGACAGCTACATGTAAAAGAATGAAACTGGACCACTTTCTTACACCACACGCAAAAAATAAGCTCAAAGTGGATGAAAGACTTAAATGTGAGACCTGAAACTATAAAAATCCTAGAAGAGAACACTTGCAGTCATTTCTCTGACATCAGCCATTGCCTCTCCTGAGGCAAGGGAAACAAAAGCAAAATTAAACTATTGAGACTATATCAAAATAAAAAGCAAAAGAAACCATCAACAGAACAAAAAGACAACTATTGAATGGAAGAATATATTTACAAATGATAAGTGCAGTAAGATGTCAATTTCCAAAATATGTAAAGAACTTACACAACCTAATACCAAAAATACAATCTAATTTAAAAATGGGCAGAGGACCTGAATAGACCTTTTTCCAAAGAAGACATACAGATGGCCAGTAGGCACATGAGA
Organism: Cryptoprocta ferox; assembly: GCA_028646485.1. Taxonomy (NCBI): domain Eukaryota; kingdom Metazoa; phylum Chordata; class Mammalia; order Carnivora; family Eupleridae; genus Cryptoprocta; species Cryptoprocta ferox. The sequence goes on from CM053579.1 coordinate 31,062,781, forward strand.
GGATGCTCAACATCATTAATCATTAGGGGAATGCAAATCAAAACCACAATGAGGAATCGTTTTACACCAATTAGAATAGCCAAATTCAAAATAATGAGAAATAGCAAGCATTGATAAGGATGTGGAGGAAAATGAACTTTCATACACAGTTCGCAGAAATGTAAATTGGTATAGCCACTGGAAGATAGTTTTTTCCTCAAAAAATTAAAAATAGAAATACCATATGATCCAATAATTCCATTACTGGATATTTACCCAAAGAGAATTGAAAATACTAATTTGAAAAGATATATGCACTCCTATGTAGCATTATTTACAATAGCCAACATAGGGAAACAACTTAAGTGTCCATCAATAGACAAATGGATAAGGAAAATGTGGTGTACACACACACACACACACACACACACACAGGAATATTACACCACCATTAAAAAGATGAGATCTTGCCATTTGAGACAACACAGATGGACCTAGAGGGTATTACACTAAGTGAAATAAGTCAAAGAAAGACAGACCAATACTGTAAGATCTCATTTACTTGTGGAATCTTTAAAAAATTGTACTCCTAGAAATGGAAAATAGAGTGGTGGTTGCCAGGGGCTTGGGAGGGGATAAATGGGAGGATGTAGGACAAAAGATACAAACCTCCAGTTAGAAGATAAATAAATCCTGGGCATATAATGTACTGCATGGTGACTATAGTTAACAATACTGTATTATATACTTGAAAGCTACTAAGAGTAAATCTTAAATGTGCTTACCATAGGAAAAAGTGCTAATTATGTGAGGTGATAAAGGTGTTAACTAACAGTATTGTGGTAACCATTGAAATACAAAAGTATATCAAATCCTCACGGTTGTACAGCTTAAACTTATACAATGTTATATGTCATTATATATAATATATAATAAAAGTAGGGGGATAAAGTAAAGTAACATGTGATTATTACCCTTCAGTAATTCACATACTAGCAAAAGAGAAACATGTATAAAAGTACATTGAATTACAAAATGACTACAACAGGGGCAGCTGGGTGGCTCAGTCAGTTAAGCGCCCAAGTCTTGGTTTCAGCTCAAGTCATGATCTCAAACTTCATGGGTTCAAGCCCCGCATTGGGCTCCATGCTCACAGCGCAGAGCCTACTGGGGATTCTCTCTCCCCCTCTCTCTCTGCCCCTGCCCTGTTCATGCTCTCTCTCTCTCTCTCAAACTAAATAAACTTAAAAACAAACAAACAAACAAAAAACGAAAAGGACTACAACAGAAGCTGTTACAATATTCTAAGAGAAAAATGGTTAGGATGCCGTTGGAATAATTTAGGTATTATTTTGGGCCTATACAAGGGTATTGTTAGGAGTAATGGACACGTAAGGAAACCACTGATAGTACTGCCTGGAAAGAAACAACAGTTCCTAACTGATTACTTCAGGAAACAAAGAATGAAAGAGAATCACAGATACTCTAAAATACTGAGCATAGGAAGACCATTGAGGATGGTGGTGTCACTGAACAAATAAGTTGAGAAAAAAAGTAAATTAGGGAAGAATGTTGTACACGAATTTTACTGGAGTTGGCCTTTGTATGATATGATTAATCTGAGGGTACTGCTCCCTCAGCATATATTAAAAGTTTTGAGAGATGCTTTACATCCTTTGAATATGTATATGGAATTAAGCTAATGCTACAATAATTAGCATTCATTACAGTTTTTTTTCAACAAAAGTAATACTGATAAACAGAGAGACATCTAACGAAATAACCAACCACGTTCCAAAATAGGCTCCAGAGAATCTTTAAGAATCTCCACCACCCTTTCTTGGTTTCATGGGAAACTATAAGTTTTGGAGTTCAGTGGTGTCAGGGTCATATGGTACTGGAATCAAATGTCAGGTTTTCCAGTTAGCCAGTGTCATGATTTGCAGGCACTACAACCTCACTTCTCTAAGCATCCATTTTTTTCATGTATAAAATGGGTATAAAAATAATATATTATAGGTTAATTTTGAATATTTAATCCAATAATGTGTATAAAATATCTACCATAGGTCCTATCATATAGTAGGTACTCAAAAATAAAAACTTCTCTCATCCCCTTCTTGAGGCCCATGAACTCAGATAAGGTTCTTGTTTTCAAAAATTTTAAACATACTAAAGATAACATTATTAAAAATGATTGTGTTTAGCACTTTGTCATACAAATATCTAATCAGGAGTTGAAATTATTGCTACAAGATTTTGAAATGGGGTTGAGAAATACTTTGAACCATTCTCAATGTTTTGTAAACAAGAAATTCAATTCCTGAAAGCATCCTTTGTAACAATTATGGATTCTTAATTGGGATTCCATGATTAAGTCTTCCCTCTCCTAGGAACATCTTTCTTTGATCCCTACTCAAAATACTGTGATTACAGCCTTCTTTTTTTTGTTAATTTTTTAATGTTTATTTATTTTTGAGAGAGAGAGAGAGAGAGACAGAGACAGAGACAGAGACAGAGTGCAAGCTGTGGAGGGGCAGAGTGAGAGGGAGACACAGAATCCGAAGCAGGCTCCAGGCTCTGAGCTGACAGCACAGAGCCCGACGCAGGGCTCGAACCCATGAACTGTGAGATCATGACCTGAGCCAAAGTTGGACGCTTAACTGACTGAGCCACCCAGGCGCCCTTGTGATCACTTCCGTCTTTACTTTACTAACAAGCTTCTTTAAATAATTAGCCTGTCCTGACTTCACTTTTTTCCTTTTGTCCCTAGATTCTAGGTCTGTCCCTCCAAGCTACTGACACCATTCTCTTAAATCATCCCAATTGTCAAGTTTAATGGACCCTTCTCTGTTTTCATCCTGTTGGCATGCCAGAGGATATATAAAAAGCTGGATAAATATGATACATCTTACAGATTCATCAATTTTGCACAAAGATTCAGGAAACATTTTATATAAAAAATAATTATGAGGTAGAATACAAAATTTACATTGAAATACAAAGTACAGGAGATTACAAAGAACTATCATAATTGTAGATGGCCTGCTCTAAATCATGCTCATTAATGCTTTCATGCTAACTTCTATTTTCGCTGTACTTTCCTGGTCCTCCTCTTATATTTGAGTGCTTTCTCTCAGTTTGTCTTCCTAGCTCAATTTATGCCTTACTTGTGGTTTTCCCAGGCTTATATCCTTGTACATTTGCTGTTCCTCAATGCTGATGACTCAGCATAATCTGGAATCTGCAGTATTAGACAAAGCAGAATGTCAACATTGGCTACAGCTATTCCATATTTACTATAGATTGGCTTGGAATCAACCTGAGCAAATGGAATTGAGTACTGCCCACCTAATGAATCAATAACTGAAGTATCAGTTGTAAGACGCAGTGTTCCATATTCACCGCTGTGAAAAGAATAGCACATTATAGGAAACCAATAGCCCTTGACATTCTGAGACAGACAACTTGGTAGTGATGTGCAAGGAGAGTTGGCTTTATTTGGATGGACAGTAAGGAGAGTTGACTCTGGATGGATAGTAAAAGTATCAGACTTCAGTGTCTTATATAGACACTGAATAATTATAGAAGAAGGAAAGATTATTAAGTTCTTCTCTCTCATTTCTATTTGTTCTTTCTGCTACCTATCATTTGATACACTGAAATATTGAATAACATCTTGAAGTCCACTGGCAAAGACATGCTCTGCTAAGTCCATGATTAGGATAGTATTATAATATATCATCAAGACAAAAAAAAAAAAGCATCTCTTAGATGCAAACAGAAAAGCCAAACTGAAGACCCTTATTTGGAATACTTTCAAAAAGTAATGACCATCACTTGAGCATCTGCAAGCACATTTTCAATTGTGATGAAGGACTTCCTTCCCAGTGAAATCACTGGGAATTCATCTGATTGGCAGCACTGCTTTGTAATTGGATTATTCACAAAGCACTCATGTTTTCCACAGTGTCAGATGTCACTTTCATCTTGTAGTAACAGATAGGACTGAACCCACTCTAGTAGCTCACAGAATATGGAAGACTGAAGGACTCTGAATCTATCAACTATTCAAGTTCTTCTCCCTTCACCCTTGCCCCATCCCTCCAAATTGAGAAAAAAAGTATATTCCTAAATTCTATGATAAAATCACTTCAGCTTCCCTTTATATTTTCCTGGAACATACCCTGGGGAATCTGCTGACAACACTTTCCTTTAATCAGTCTGTTCTAAAATCACGTTGGCCTTAGATTCAAATTCCTGATTTGCCTGAATTGTTTTTTTTTTTTTTTCCAAAAATGCTTTTGGGTCTTGCCTTTGCAGCAAGGAATGGATAGACATTTCCGAGAGAACAGTGTTGTAATTTAGTATCAAAGGCATTAGTTATACCAACTTTTTGTTTGACATTGTGATCTTGAAAAACATGGTCTTTGCATCTTTGGCAAAAGGTATTTTTTAAATGATTTTATATGCTGTGCCTTTATCAATCTTTGATAAACCGAAACAAGTCAATGTTAATATTATAGTGTTGGCTATTTATCAGGGCCCCCTTGCCTCATAGTCTTTTAGAATAGGACAGATCTCATATACCTTACTGTCTAAAAAAATAATCTAGATACTAGGTAATCTGAAGTGCTCTGAAAGTTATTTGATTTCATTCAAATGAATTTCAAAAGACATTTCTCTTAAGATGATTTTCCATACTGCATTTTACTACACTTGGATCTGTAAACAATTAGTACAACCTTTTGCATCTCAATGAGAGCTTTTCAATGCCTGAATTGATCGTTGGATCTTCTGCAACATGCATTTTTTTGATCTTGCTGTCAAAAATTATAATCATAACAATTAATTTCATTTTGCCATTTTGCATGAAAATGAATGAGTAATTCAACATGGAATGGTGGCCAGAGGTTGGTAGACTACTGAGACATTTCAGTTTTAGTCTTACCTCTGTTATTAAAGAGCTTGTGACCTTGGATAAGTCTTCTCCATCCTCTAAACCTTGTTTTGTTCATGTCAGACTATGGTGTAGTTTAAGAGGCATGGGCTATGGCCACTCTCCCTGGACTGAAATCCTGGCTCTGCTATTTACCACATACATGTGTGACCATGGATAAGATATTTAATTTATGTGTGTCACAGTGGAGACAATAATCTTACGTTATAGGGTTGCTAGGAAGATTAAGTGAGTTTAAGGCAAAGAAATTTGAACACTGTTTGGCACTTACAAAATGTTCATCACATATTAGATATGCTAATGTAAAAAAGAAGGCTAGTGGACTAGATAAAATTTATAAAGCCTTCCAGTTCTACAAATCTGTTTCCATAATTCTGTACTGTAAACTCCTTAAGAACAGTGCCTGTGTGAAATTATTCTCCCAGAGTATTTACTAACCACAGCATTTGCCACACTGTGCATGCACATAAATGCTTGATGAATTAAATGTAACAGAGTAATAGAAAAACCCATATTATAGCAAAAAGGCAATGCTTTGTTATCTTCTATTACCAGGTAATTTTCAGTGATTGGTATTTCAAAAAAATGTAGAGAATTCTTCAAAAGTTTTCTAAAAACATCATTATCGATTAAGAGGAACTATTTTGATTGGTTGACAAGATGGAACTGATACTCTGTCATGAGCAGTGTTAGATTGTCTGAGAAGCAGGGCATTTTAAAAATATAGTGGGGGTCCCTGGGTGGCTCAGCCAGTTAAGCATCCAACTCTTGATTTTGGCTCAGGTCATGATCTCATGGTTTGTGGGATCACCTCGGGGCTCAGCACAGAGCCTGCTTGGGATTCTCTCCCTCCCTCTCTCTCTGCTCCTCCCTCGCTTACTCACTTGCTCGCTCTCTCTCAAAATAAATAAATAAGCTTTAAAAATCATAAAAATAAATAAAATATAGCGATATTTTATATCCCCTAAGCTATTTGGACAGTTTAAGACTGAGAGCAAAGTAAATTCAGAAAGCTATATACAAGGTCAACAGATGGTAAGTCTGACATTTAAAACTTACTTTATCATTCACAGCTTCCTCCTATGGATATGAAATTCTTTTATGTTCTCTTAAAATTTTCAGCAATAGTCAAATTTGGGCTCTTTCCATAATTTGACTATTGTTAAAATTTTTAAGAGAACATAAAACATTTCATATCCATAGGAGGAAGCTATTCTCAGTTGCATTTTTCTACACCAAAAATGAAGCAACAGAAAGGGAAATAAAGAAACTGATCCCATTTACAATTACACCAAAAAGCATAAAATACCTAGCAATAAACCTAAACAAATATGTAAAAGATCTGTATGCTGAAACCTATAGAAAACTTATGAAGGAAATTGAAGAAGACACAAAGAAATGGAAAAAACATTCCATGCTCATGGATTGGAAGAATAAATACTGTTGAAATGTCGATACCACCCAAAGCAATCTACACATTCAATGCAATCCCAATCAAAAGAGCATCAGCATTCTTCTCAAAGCTAGAATATACAATCCTAAAATTTGTATGGAACCACAAAAGACTCCAAACAGCCAAAGTAATATCGAAGAAGAAAACCAAAATGGGAAGCATCACAATCCCAGACTTTAGCCTCTACTACAAAGCTGTAATCATCAAGACAGTATGGTATAGGCACAAAAACAGACACTCGGATCAATGGAATAGAATAGAGAATGCAGAATTGGACTCACAAATGTATGGCCAACTAATCTTTGTCAAAGCAGGAAAGAGCATCCAAAGGAAAAAAGGCAGTCTCTTTAGCAAGTTGTTCTGGCAGAACTGGACAGCAACATGCAGAAGAATGAAACTGGACCACTTTCTTACACTATGCACAAAAATAAACTCAAAATGGATGAAAGACCTAAATGTGAGACAGGAAACCATCAAAACCCTAGAGGAGAAAGCAGGCAACAACCTCTTTGATCTCAGCTGCAGCAATTTCTTGCTTAAAACATCTCCAAAGGCAAGGGAATCAAGAGCAAAATTGAATTATTGGGACCTCTTCAAGATAAAAAGCTTCTGCACTGCAAAGGAAACAATCAACAAAACTAAAATATCTTTTCCCAACCAATGGAATGGGAAAAGATATTTGCAAATGACATATCGGATAAAGGGCTAGTATCCAAAATCTATAAAGAACTTTCCAAACTCAACATTCACAAAACAAATAATCCAGTGAAGAAATGGGCAGAAGCCATGTATAGATGTTTTTCCAAAGAAGGCACATTCAGATAGCCAACAGACACATGAAAAGATGCTCAACATCACTCATCATCAGGGAAATACAAATCAAAACCACACTGAGATATCACCTCATACCAGTCAGAGTGGCTAAAATGAACAACTCGGGAAACTACAGATGCTGGCAAGGATATGGAGAAACGGGAACCCTCTTGCACTGTTGGTGGGAATGCAAACTGGTGCAGCCGCTCTGGAAAACAGTGTGGAGGCTCCTCAAAAAATTAAAAATAGAACTACCCTACGACCCAGCAGTAGCACTACTAGGAATTTATGCAAGGGATACAGGAGTGCTGATTCACAGGGACACATGTACCCCAATGTTCATAGCAGTGCTTTCAACAATAGCCAATGTATGGAAAGAACCTAAATGCCCATCAACTGATGATTGGATAAAGATGTGGTTTATATATACAATGGAATACTACCTGGCAATGAGAAAGAATGAAATAATGCCATTTGTACCAACATGGATGGACTAGAAGGTATTATTCTGAGTGAAATAAGTCAGTCAGAGAAGTACAGATAGCATATGTTTTCACTCATACGTGGATCTTGAGAAACTTAACAGAAAACCACGGGGGAGGGGAAGGGGAAAAAATAGAGAGGGAGGGAGGCAAAGCATAAGAGACTCTTAAATACGGAGAACAAACTGAGGGTTGATGGGGGGTGGGGAAGAGGGGAAAATGGGTGATGGACATTGAAGAGGGCACTTGTTGGGATGAGCACCGGGTGTTGCATGTAAGCAATGAACCATAGGAATCTACCCCAAAAACCAAGAACACACTTTACACACTGTATGTTAGCCAATTTGACAATAAATTATATTAAAAAAAGAAGATTGGTGTATACACACACACACACACACACACACACACACACACACAATGGAATATTACTCAGCCATTAAAATAGAATGAAATCTTGCCACTTGCGACATGCCTGGAGCTAGAGTGCATTATGCTAAGTGAAGTAAGTCAGTCAGAGAAAGACAAATGCCTTATGATTTCACTCCTATGTGTAATTTAACAAATGAAACAGATGAACATAGGGGAACAGGGTAAAACAGAGGGAAAGGCATACCATCAGAAACTCTTAACTACAGAGGCTCCAGGGTGGCTCAGTTGATTGAGCGTCTGACTTCAACTCAGGTCATGATCTCGTGGTTCATGAGTTCAAGCCCTGTGTTGGGCTCTGTGCTGACAGCTCAGAGCCTGGAGTCAGCTTCAGAATCTGTGTCTCCTGCTGGAAGCCATTTTCTGAACTCACTAAGTTGAAAAAAACCTCCTTGTGAGGTAGGGCGGGTTTGCAAGGCAGGGGCCTCCCGCTGTCAGATGGCAACCGATGTCTACCCCCCAACTCAATTATTTTTGCTTGAGCACCGAACCCCAAGGCACCTTGCCCCTTTATCCAAAAATATGCTAATTGCACCTTGTGAAGGAAATTATAGGAATTTCTTCTTTTGTGTTTATGGGAGCAAATATTACATTTCCTGAGAAACCTGTTTTTCTTCCCCTCAAGAAAACAGGCTACTGACCCCTGCTCACAAAGAACTAACTCTTGCCTTTGCTATGCTAAAAACATTGCCTTGTATTTGAATGCTAAAGATACCTTCCTTCCCCATATGATAAGCATCTAAGTCACCT
>CM053579.1:31071746-31115064 GCA_028646485.1 Cryptoprocta ferox
TTTTGTACCCCATACATTTTTTTCAATAAATAAAGGTGACTCTCCCGGTCAGTGCAGAGATGGCTGCCTGGTGATCAGAAAGAAGCCGAGGCTCTCTCACTCTCTCGCACCAACACTGTCCATCCTTCAAGGAGTCCTGGACCTGCTGGAGCTGGACTCCAGCAGTCTCCCTCTCTTTCTGCCCCTTCCTATTCTCTCTCTCTCTCTCTTGCTCGCTCGCTCTTGCTTTCAAAAACAAATAAACATTAAACATTTTTAAAAGGGAACTCTTAACTACAGAGAACAAACAAGGTTGATGAGGGAGAGGTAGGTGGGAAACGGGCTAAATGGGTGACGGGCATTAAAGAGGGCACTTGTGATGAGCACTGGGTGTTACATGTAAGTGATGAATCACTAAATTCTACTCCTGAAACTAATATTACACTATATGTTAACTAACTGAAATTTAAATAAAAACTTGAAACAAACAAAACTTAAAGCCTCTATTCTTGTGACTAACTAAAGCTGGATGCTAAACAAAAAGAGAGCAAAAAGTTGATAAGATGGTTTAAAAACGTTGAATACCAAGCTTCCTCTCTCTACTCCCCTCATAACTAATGTATATTTTTCATGGCAATTACTTCATACATTAAAATGACTTATGTATGTGACTTTCTCTTGAAAAGATTATGAGTTTTTGCAGCAGGGACTCTGTCCTTACTGATATTTGTGTCCCCCATGTTTATTTCATTTCCTGATATATAGTAGGTGTTCGATAAATATTTGTGAAATAATTAAACAGATAAATGGAAGGAAAAATGAATGAGCAAACTATTATCTCTTATGTCTCTGAGAGTTAAGACATCTCAACAAAAGTTTCTTTTCAGATGTTTGCTCTATTGTTTCTTACTGAACAATTATGTAAATATAATCACAAAGAGAATGGATGAATACATGGTGTGGGTTCTCAGGATTAGAAAAGTCATTCTGATGCCAAGCTGAAGCTACAAAGTGGTTGACTGAGTCCCCGACTTAAAGGCAGAATTGGATGTTGAGACACAAGTGCATATACAACCAGGTCAAGCATGGTCTGCTGATGACTTCTTTCTGCTGCTTCCTAATAAAATCTAATAAATTGAAATCTAATAAATCTAATAAAATGATTAATCTTGAATTTTAAGATGTTTTGTCTAAAGACCTCTGGCTACAACCTGGGTACTCTTGCAGTAGTAGGACTCACAGACTTCTGTGGGAAACAGAAAGGTACAATACAAGATTTCAAAAATTAGCATTTTTGGAGAAAGAGGGTAGGTACATATAGGACATTAGACTTACGGTGGTGCACACATTTCAAGTACACCAGCTCTTAGGAAAATGGGTAATTCTGGTATCTTCCTCCCTTTCTTTCATTTCCTACATGTCCATCTTTGAATAATAAATAAACTATAATATTTTTCTGGACAAGAATCTATGCCTTAGATTTACTTATGGTCCAGTACAAGGTAGGCTTTGATGGTGGACTGATTTTAAATAGGGATGGTTAAAGTATAGCATTTCTGAATGTGAATATTCAGGATGTGAGCCTTCAGTGAAAGAAGAGGCTATTTAGTTCAATACCCATGTTTAAGGAATCTGGAAACTGAAGACCAGAGAAAAAAAATTAACTTGCCCAATATGGTGTGAATGTTTGGTCAAAGTGCTGGGACTAGCATTCATATTCTGGTTCAGCACCCTACTCTTCTGTCAACTACAGGGAATTTCCCTCAGAAAAAAAGGGCAAAGTGTCCTCCATGTAAAACAAAAGATCCTCCTAAAAGGAAACATAGTGGAAATGTTTTTTAAAGGGTGCCTTTCATATTTCAATCTGGTAAATTTTATATCTAACCTATTTGCAGAATGTAGTAAAAGGCACCGTGGACCCTTACATTCTAAACTTTGGCAAGCCTTGCATTCTAAACTTTGGCAAGCCGGGTTACGCTATTTCTCACCTTCTGACGACCCTCCTTCCCCTAAGTCATAGTCTTGCCCTTGTAGAGCAATGTAGTAATAGAAATCTGTAGAGAAGAGAGGGACAGACAAGTTGCAGAAGACACATTCAGAGAGAACAATAAATATACAAAGCTGTGGTCCTTGTCATTTTGCCACTGGCCATCAATGCATAGACTATGTGATGCACTACTAACTTCTATGTGCTGTCATCACAATTTAGGTCTTGAATAAGGTTTCCCTTGTACCACTTTGCAATTCAGAGAGGTTTCAAAATATATGTTGAATGAAGGAACAAAATGCTTACCTTTGAAACGAAACCACATTTAGAGTGAAATGTATACTTTCATTTGAAATGAAATTACCACTGTGTTAAAGTGCTTTTCCACATATTATCATGGTTCATCCATGTCACTCCTCATCCCTCTCTTTACTGAGACATAAGCCAATAACAAAGGATAGCATGTAAAAATGTAGGAGAGCAGGGATCTGGCATCTCTTATTCATCACTCCATCTCTAGTGCATAGCACAATGCTAAGTACGCAGGGCATGTTCAATAAACAGCTAATGAAGGTTGAATGGATGCTTGTTAAATAGTAGTGTCTACCTCCCCCTCTTCCATAGAATGTTTCCACTGATTAGTGTACTTGGGACAACACTAACAAATTACTCATTTGTGGAATCTGGCAACAGTGTTCAAGATATCTGGTGTTGAGGACTACCCACTGTCCCTCATATGTGAAAAACTGTTGTCTAATGCATGTGTTTCCACTACCATTATTCCCAAGAACACTTACTTGAAAAGGCCCCTATTATAAGAACTTAATATCTATGGAAACTTTAATTTTTTTTTGAATCTTTTAAAATGTTTATTTATTTTTGAGAGAGAGAGAGAGAGAGAGAGAGAGAGCAAGTAGGGGAGGGACAGAGAAAGGGAGACACAGAATCCAGAGCAGGCTCCAGGCTCTGAGCTGCCAGCACAGAGTCCGATGTGGGGCTTGAACCCATGAACCACGAGATCATGACCTGAGCTGAAATCAGACGCTTAACCAACTGAGCCACCCAGGTGCCCCAGGAAACTTTAATATTAAAATAGGGAGCTACAAGTTTCTCTTCTTTTTCTTCAATTTTCTATCATTTTGTGATACCATTTCTCTAACACTTGATATAACATTCTAACGTGTTTTGTTTGGCCCAAATTTATCAGTGACATCCTTGTTCACTATTTCTCCAGAGAATTCACAGCATCCTAAATATTGAGGGAAGAATTCAAAGAGCCTAGTATAAGACTGGTTAAATACAGCCTCCATGTAGACTTAACAGACATTAAAAATGTCTTTACCCCAAAGACTTAAAAAAGAAGACTTCACAAAAGAAGATATCCAGACAGAAAATAAACTCAGGAAAGTATGTTCAATATCACTAGTCAGAAGGGCCATGTAAATAAAAATCACAGTGAGATACAACTCTGCATCTCCTAGAATGACTAAAATGAAAAAGGTGACCATACCAAGTGCTGATGAAGATCCAGAGCAATTGGAACTCTCATAAACTGCTGGTAGGAATACAAAATGAGGCAGCCATTTTAGAAAAACAATTTGGCAGTTTCTTATGAAATTACATATAAACATACCATACAAAAGAGTAATCCACTCTTAGAAACATACTCAAAGATAAATGAAACATTTCTTCCCAAAAAACTGATGCATGCATGTTCTTGGAAGCAATAATGAGCTTCCGGATGGGAAGCAAATGTCCATCAAGTCATGATTGAATCAACAGTGATACATCTATTGCGATACTACTACTATGTGATACTACTCTGTGATAAAAATAAACACAGTACTGATACATTTAGCGACACAGAAATTAAGTGACATAAATTGGGCATAAAAGACTGTATATTATATAATGCCAATTAAATGAAATTCTAGAAAAGGCAAAACTGTAGTGACAGAAAGCAGATCACTGGTTTTTCTAGGGCCCAGGTAGGGGAGGAAGGGATTGACTGAAATAAGCACTGAAGAAACATTATATGGTGACAGAATGTTCTATATCTTGATTGTGTTGATAGCTACATGACTGTATGTGTATGTGTATATATATATACATACACACACATATGTACATATCAATATACATAGACACATATCTCTCTATCTATGAATACCCATGGAACAATATACTTAAAATTGGTAAACTTTATTATATGTAAATTATACCTCATTAAAGCTAGCCTAAAAAACACTTTGCTTGGGGGCACCTTGGTGTCTCAGTCAGTTAAGCATTCAACTCTGGATCTGAGTTCTCTCAGTTCAGGTCTTCATCTCAGGGTTGTGAGTTCAAGCTCCATGTTGGGCTCTGTGCTGAGCATGAAGCCTACTTAAATTGGGTTTTTTTGTTTTGTTTTGTGGTTTGTTTGTTTGTTTGCCTGAAAAGGTTTCCCTCAGCAGCCAGTCATAATACTTGAAAGGACTCACCATTAGTCCTTCTCTTGATGAAGTCCTTCAAGGCCTCTGCTTGAAACGTAAATCATACCTGGGTGATATCATACATCAAGTTGTTATTCGTCATTAACAATTTGTGAATGTATTTTTCCATCTGGCTTTGAGTCCCCCATAGCGATATATAAGAATGGGACATGAGAGATATAATAGATTGGAAAGGAATACACATGAGAGGCCAGGAGCAGAGGGGCTGGTAATGTGGTGAGTGGAGATATCATAATGGAGATTATGTGAACCAATATAGTCAGTATAAGACATGAGATGATGGAGGTGGGAAGAAATGGAAGGATAATGTACTGAGAAAGAAAAAAGTAATTTACTGTACACTTAATTAAAACTGCTATCCAAATTTAATCATCAAAATAACCACACAGCAAAGGTAAGTCTCATTATTCACCAGGGCAAATATAATTATCACTAGTCACAAGTTTACAGATGTGGAATCTGAGGTACAGAGAGGTGAGGTAACTTGTCTAACATCATAGCCAATGAGCAGCAGAGTTGGGATTTAAAACTAAGAATGTGTTGAGTTTGAATAGTTCAAAATGTAGTTCAAAATGTGTTGAAAGAATGTATAATCTAAAGTTCTCATGTTATCAATAAAGGTGATCAAAAGTTGCTACCAAAAATTCAATTTTTGTATTCCTGCACATGCAATTCCTTATTTTATTTTTTTACCTAAGTGATTCATAGGTTTAAAGTTGGAAGTGGCAAATTCAATTTACTGCAAAAATTATCTTGAATTGGAAAGTATGAAACTAGGGAGCTGGGTTCCAATGGGTAATTAATCCTAAAAAGTCATTGTGACTAAGAAAAAGACTGAAAATGCAAGGCACAAAAAGACTGTAATCTAAGCTATTAGCTATAGAATTGAATTTAAATCAAAGGAACTTTCTACAATAAACATGAAAAGGCAAGAAAAGCACTTTTGACTCAATACATGGCCTGCCTTGAATAGTTATTTTTTTAAAAAATTCTTACAGAGTTTGGGAAAAGATTATATTTTTCATGAAGAACATAAATGGGTCTTTAGCTTCTTTGATACTCAGAGTTTTACTGTCACCAATTCTAAGTAAAATTATGTGATATTAACTTTATTTCCTCATGCTGATATTTTCACTCTTTCAAATTTAACATCGGATTAGACACATACGAAAGTCACACATCAACACATGAACTAAGTCAGATGAGCAGTTGTATCAAAAAAAGAGTACATTTAAAGATGTATCATTTTTAAATTCTATTGTGGAACAATGACACACAATTAAAAGGGAGAGTTCCCATTGTACTTCGAATTAAAAGATATTAACTTCACTACTGACATTGCCATATTCTAATATTTAAAAATGTATTTTAGTTCATTTCCTGACTGCAGACCAAATTTCCAGAGAGGACCCCACTGTCAGCTTCCTGCAGTTTTTGTTTTTTTGTTTGTTTACTGTTTTCCATAATTGACAGCTGTATTGACATATTAGGTCCTATCATTTTTTGTTATCTGGCTACCATCTTAGCATGACCAAGAAAAAACTACCTCAATAATCAGCTACTTTAGGGAAGCTGAATAGTATACTTTATCAGGAAAAGCACGTGGAAAGAAGGAATTTCTTAAATGCACATGGTACATTTCACAAAGTTAAGTGTAAGATTTATTTAGCCCAGGTCAAGTCAGGTTGAAGCCCCAGGGCAAATGTGTAGTATGAAGTGCCTGAAGAGGGATTCCTCATGTCCAAAAAAGGACATGTAGATTAAGGAGCTCAACATGTTGTGTTAAAAATAACTAGGCATATTTGTACTCCCAATTTGTGAGCACAAATAATACATCATGGATTGGGAGAACAAATATTGTTTAAAATGTCCATACTGCCCAAATCAATCTACAGATTTAATGAAATCTCTATCAAAATATCAACAGCATTTTTCACAGAACTAGAACAAAGAAACCTAAAATTTGTGTGGAACCCCAAAAGGCCCCAAACTCAAAGCAATCTTGAGAAAGAAGAACAAAACTGGCAGTATTATAACTCCAGACTTCAAAATATACTACAAGCCTATAGTAATTAAAACAGTATGGTACAAGGAGATAAATAGGCACATAGATCAATGGAAAAGAATAGAGATCCTAGAAATAAAGCCACAACTATATGGTCAATTAATCTATGACAAAGGAAGCAGGAACATACTGTGGGGGGAAAAAAGTCTCTTCAAAAAATGGCACTGGTAAAACTGGCAGCCACATATAAAAAAAAAAGGAACTGGACCACATTCTTATACAATACACAAAAATAAACTCAAAATGAATTAAGAGCCTAAATATGAGACCTGAAACCTTAAAATTCCTCAAAGAAAATATAGGCAGTGATCTCCTTGACATTAGCCATAGAAATATTTTTCTAGATACATCTCCTGAGGCAAGGAAAACCAAAGCAAAATTAAACTATTAAGGCTACATCAAAACAAAAAGCTTTTATACAGCAACAGAAACCATCAACAAAACAAAAAAGACAACATACAAAATGGAAGAAGATATTTGCAAATGATATATCCAGTAAGGAGTTAATATCCAAAATATATAAAGAACTTATACAACTCAATACCAAACAAACAAATAACCCAGTTTATTACTTAAAATTTTTTTTACATTTTTATTTATTTTTGAGAGAGAGAAAGACAGAGCATGAGCTGGGGAGAGGCAGAGAGAGAAGGAGACACAGAATCCAAAGCAGGCTCCAGGCTCTAAGCCATCAACACAGAGCCCAATGTGGGGCTCAAACCCACAAACTGAAATCATGACCTGAGCTGAAGTCAGACGTTAAACCAACTGAGCCACCCAGGCACCCCATAAATAACCCAATTTAAAATGGGCAGAAGACATGAATAGGCATTTTTTCAAAGAAAACATACAGATTGCCAACAGACAAGTGAAAAGATGTTCAACATTACCCATCATCAGAGAAATGCAAATTAAAACCATAATGAGATATTACCTCACACCAGTCAGAAGGGCTAAAATCAAAAACACAAGAAACAATAAGCATTGGTGGGGATGTGCAGAAAAAGGAACCCTCTAGCACTGCTGGTGGGAATGCCAACTGGTGCACCTACTCTGGAAAACAGTGTGGAGGTTCTTCAAAACGTTAAAAATAGAACTACCATATATCTAGTAATTCTAGTAATTTCACTACTGGGTATTTACCCAAAGAAAATGAAAAGAATAATTTGAAAAGATATATGCATCCCTATGTTTATCGCAGCAGTATTTATAATAGCCAAGATACAGAAACAACATGAGTGTCCATCCAGAGAGGAGTGGATAAAGAAGATGTGATATATACACATACATACATATACACAATGGAATATTCCTCAGTCATAAAAAAGAATGAACATATATATTTTATATTCATATAAATGTTCAAATCAAAATCAAAATTTCAAACCAAAAAAATTCACAAAAATTCAAATAAAAAATTCTTTTATATTCATAAAAAGAATGAATACACACACACACACACACACACACACACATACACACAATGGAATATTCCTCAGTCATAAAAAAGAATGAATTCTTGACCTTGGCAACAACATGGATGGATCTAGAGGGTGTAATGTTAACTGAAATAAATCAGTGAGAGACAAATACCATATGATTTCACTCATACATGGAATTGAAGAAACAAAACAAAGAAAAAATAGACAAACCATAAAACAGACTCCTAACTATAGAGAACAAACTGATTGTCACCAGAGGGGAGGTGAGTGGGGGGATGGGTAAAATAGGTAATGGGGATTAAACAGTACACCTTGTGGTGAGCACCAAATAATGTATAGAATTGTTGAATCACTATATTTTAAACCTGAAACTAATATAACTATACTGGAATTAAAACATATACAAAGAAAAATGTAAAAACAGGGAGGTATATGTTAGGCCTACCGTAAAACTTGGGTAGTGGTAGGTGTGATCTGTGTGGGAAGCTATAAGGTGAAAAACAAACAAGTCGACTGGACACCTACCAAGGTCCTAATCCACAGAGGCACATACTAGCCATGTAGCGGTTAGCAAATTATTAATTTCTCTGAGCCGTAGTTTTCCAATCAGCTAAATGATAACTATCAGCTACAGTATTCTTTAAGTAAAATATGCTATCTTAGCTCTCAGTCTCTCCCCTCATATCTCCTTGAAACAAAACATAGCAAAAATGAAAATGAGGAACGATCTATAAACTATATTTCTAGCAAATCTAGGAGACAGAAGAAACCTGCGAAATCCAAATAACATATAATTGTGCAAAAAGCAGCTGAAACCAACAAAGCCATATAGGAAGCCCCATAAAAAGCCAACACAGGCAATGCAGGAAAGAATGGGAACATAAGTGGTCCTCAAGATGCAACATATTACAAATCATCAATAATTATACATTGTAAAAGAAAGGGGATTACAAGTGTAACAGAAATATTCTAATATTAGGAGACTTCAATTCATGAAATTAAGTCAAGACAGAGCAAGTAGACATAACTTAGTAAAAATAGAATATATCCAAATGGCAAGGTTAATGAGGTAAATTTGATGGCTACATACTGAATTCAAAAGTTCAATAATACAGTGTATCTTCTTTCCAATTGCCTACAGATGCTTCAGGAAAATGGACTCTATATTTTTTCACAAAGACATCATAAATTCTTAAACAATACAAATGATACAGGTATTTCATTAATATACCATAAAATTAGAAACTGAAAACAAAGCCAGAAAGCAGAAGACTCCTCATCTACCTATAAATTGGTACACATACCTCTCTCATATAATTCTTAGATCAAAGGAGGAATGTAAATAGAAGGTGTAGAATTTCAAGAAAACAGTGAAAACAAAAACACTATATTTAAAGAATCTATGTAATACAGCTACAAGAGATTGGAGAAGACATGGAGCTTTAAGTGCTAGCAATAATAAAAAAAAATAATAATGACAAGATGGTCCCGAACGTTAAAAATAAAATCAGTAAAATAAAGGTAAAAAAAT
The DNA here is from genome assembly GCA_028646485.1 of Cryptoprocta ferox. NCBI lineage: Eukaryota > Metazoa > Chordata > Mammalia > Carnivora > Eupleridae > Cryptoprocta > Cryptoprocta ferox. The sequence goes on from CM053579.1 coordinate 31,081,243, forward strand.
CTCTGAATGTAATTCATCATGTCCACAAATTGAAAGAGAGAAAAGATTATATAGTCATGTCCATGACAGGCAAAAAGGTATTTAACAAAATTCAATGCCATTCCTGAATTAAAAAAAAATTAAAATTAAACACTCAATAAAATGGGAACTGATGGTTTCTTCCTTACTGTAATTTTATACAGATGCTGTTGAAAACGCAAGCCTTGTCCTTAATGAAGACACACTAAATGTAATTCCCTACTGAACCTCGACTGTACTAAAGTCACTACCTAACACAACTAAATCCAGCCAGTAGAGAAAATCAGACATAGTAAATTCTGAAAGAAAAAGGTGAAATTATCACCATTGTTAATGTTTTTGCTTGTATACCTGGAAAACCAAAAATAATGTAATAGATAACGTCCATACACAAGACCACAAGACAATAAAGTGAATAAATTTTAAAAAACCTTCATATAAATACAAATAGAAACTGGTTAGAATGTAAAAAATGAAAGAATAAGCTAATTCACAATTACAAAAGAGATAAATTCCCTAAAAAATGACATGGACTGTTATTTTCAAGAAAACCCACTTTAAAACAATCCTAAAAGGTGCAAAAGTAGAGATGAACAAAATTGAGACATGTCATAGACATAGTAGGATTCAACGTAATTTTCACTAAGCCAGTTTATAAACATATTACAATTCCAATAAAAATATCAACAGTTATTTTTTCCCCCATCTCGGGACTAGAGAGTTGAATTTAATGTTCATATGAAAATTTACTAAACAAGAATAGTGGGGCCAGGGTGGATGCATTGAGGGAGTATGTGGCATGGCTACTGACTAACTACTTGGAATATTATTCCCAGGAGCCCAGCACCATCACCTGGAGCCACTCATGCCTGTGGCTACTGCCTGAGGCAAGGTTCCATGCCTGAAGCCATGGACCATGCCTGAGGCTACCACCCCATGCTGGGGGGAGGGTGGTGAACTCAACCAGCCCTTTTGTCCTCCTAAGGTGGCTGGTCCAGGAACCACATGGAGCTGATTGAACAAATGATACAGGAGATACTCAGCAACCACCAAGGCTTCAGCTGGGTGGCACTCCTGATACTCAGCAACCACCAAGGCTTCAGCATGGTGGCACTCCTGATCTTCACGGAGATGCTTTGAGAGTCTGCAGTTGGGGACCAACATTTACCTGTAGTGGGAGGTCAGTGTCATCCAAGACTGCCAGCACCTAGTATCCTTGTGCACTGAGATCACGGGGTACACTGCTCCTGACTTGAAATTTCATGGGGCAGGATGGCTTTTGTTTCTTCTTCATACCTTTACTGTCATTCTTTTGGAAAAGACTGCTGGTCTGGCTCTTCTGTCATGATTTTTGGTAACCATTTCAATTGACTTCTAGGCAAAATTACCATAATTTCTGAGATTGTTAACCCATTTCTACCTGCCTCTGACCAGCCAAGTAAAGATTTGAGATATGAAAGAACAGAACAGTATAAATGACCCTCTGAAACATTTTTATCTGCATTCACACAAGAAGTCCTACAGATAATTTGGCCATAGGTGTTAGGACAAAGGCAGGAATGGGTTCCCTTTGGGGGAAATGGGGAGTCCAATGGCTTATTATAATGCACTAAAGAATTACAGAAGAAACTGTGGCATTAAATAGGAAATATGGTGGTATTTATTATTTTTGTGTAAGTGTGAATACTAATCTCTCATCTATCAATGATTTCATGTGCTGTTGATAATTTATCAAGGCAATGGGTCAGGGTGAAATAATACCAAAAGTCCCAGTTGAATGAAGAATGTAGTATTAAAGCCTTTCATAAGAAACTTTTTTCTAAATCCTTTCAAATCTAATTCCTAGGACTTACAGGTTTCTAGAATTAATATATTAAGAAATTATTTGTCTTACTTCTATAAGTTGTTAGATATCTTCAGAGTTTTAATAAATTTAAGCATCTTTAAGACAAAAGGGAGGGGGAGTGGGTGAGGTAGGAGGATTCGGAACTTACTTTCTCCCACCAATACACTGACCCTACAGAGGAGCAATCTCCTCTGGAAAAATAAACAAGCTAAACAACTCATACACATTGGGTAAAATGAGAAAAAAATACACATCAAGGTGGGTAGGAAAGGCTGAGACACAATGTCACCATAAATCCCACCCCTGATATGGTGATTCACAATCGGGAGGGAACTCAAAACCTCAAGCTTCTCCTTAAGGAGCAAAGGGTTTGTACCCTACATCACACACCCAACTTTTAAGACCTGAATCTCAGAGATGAGCCCCCCAGACATCTGGCTTTGAAGACTAATACGATTTTGAAGACCAGTAAGACCTACCAAGCTGTGGTGAATGGTGGCTCTTAAAGGGCTCTTGTATAGACTCACTCACCCCAAGGTGCAGAACAAATACAATTTGAAAAGTCCCTAGTATGATGTGAAAGAAACTCACTTGCTAATTTTAAAGCTTTTCTCTGAGAAAAGCTTTTCTCTGAGAGGCAGAGCCAGCTGGGATACTATCTGGGGACAGAGGCTGGTAGGTGACATCTTCTTGCTCTCTCTCTTCCTTGCTAAAGCTGGCAGATGCCTTCTTCTTCCTCTTCTTCCTCTCCTGCTTCCTCTCCTGCTTCCTCTACTTCTTCTTCTTCTTCTTCTTCTTCTTCTTCTTCTTCTTCTTCTTCTTCTTCTTCTCCAGCAGGTGCCATCTTTGTACTCTAGCATCTTATGCATCAGCAGACACCATCTTCCATATTCTTTCTCCACCTTGCTAAAGCTGACGGATGCCATCTCTTTTTCTTCTTCTATTTTTCCTTTTTTTCTTTCCTTTATTTGTTTTTATTTTCTTTTTTCCCCTTTTTTTGGGCAATTGCCACCTTTGCACACCCCCTGTCTCTTGCTCCAGCCAGTGGGTGACATTTTGTACTCTCCCTTTGCTGCATTCCAAAGCACCAGCGTCTTCCAGAGGGGAGCTTCTATACATATCTGGCAACCCAATTTTTACATCTGGTGGTCTAGTTTTTGTGGCTGCCACCCACATTATGTGCTTTGATTGCCTGGCTCTGGAGGCCAGAGGGACTCCTGTGTTCTATAGGACTAAAAGAATTGGAGAGACAGTTCTTGGAAGACTAATACCTCAAGGGCACAACGCAAATACAGACTGAAACATAACCTCAATCTACTGTGAAATAGGCCTATTTGCTTGTCCTGGGGATTTGGCCTAGTTATGGCAGGACTGAACAATAAGGTTCATTTCTCCCATACAAGGCTACTTTTTAAGTATGGGAGAGGTGGCTGTTTTATTCAATGCATAAAAACCAACACAGAGAATGAAGCAAAATGAAGAAACAGAGGAATATGTTCCAAACAAAAAAAACAAGATAAAACCTCAGAAAAATAACTTAATAAAACAAAGATAAGTGATTTACCACATAGAGGTTTCAAAAATAATGGTCACAAAGACGCTCACCAAACTTGGGAGAAAGAATGGGTGAACACAGTAAGAATTTCAACAATGAGATAGAGAATATAAGAACATACCCAATAGAAGAAGTGCTGAAATATAAAATAACTAGACTAAAAAATACAGGAGAAGAGCTCCATAGCAGGCTAGATGAAACAGAAGAAAGAGTAAGTGAACTCAGGGCAAAGGAACTCACCCAGAGTAGTGGAAAAAAAAAAGGAATGAAAAAGTGAAGATAGTTTAAGGGAATTATAACATCAAGCAGAATAACATTTGCATTATACTTGGTTAAAGTCACGATTATCATATTGACAAATTATCCTCCAGAACACTTGTAGCAATGGAATTTTCTTCCACCAATTGATGAGTCTGATTCTTTCACTGCTTTCTGGCCAAGATTGATGGCTATAGGGATTATAACACTGCAACTTTGGTAGGCCAAAATTAGCGTTCCACTGTTGTTTACATTAAGTTGTTTCAAAACTATTGCTCTTGATTCAGAAGTAGTGACTCAGTATAGTTATAAGAGCACAAGCATGAGGATCCCACAGACTTAGATGTAGGTTTCAGCTCTACTAATCAGGAATATGATTGTAGGCAGTTTAATTATCTTTTCTTATTAGCAGCTTCTCAAATTATAAAATAGAAATCATAGTATCTACTGTTAGAGATATTTCTTATGAGTAGCAATGCAATTGTTGGCACACAGTAGTCAGGGGATATTAGTTTCCTTCTTTCCTACTAATAATAAGCCTACCTCTGAAGGTCTATTGGTCTTATCTCTGAAAAGAGAAAGATGGAAAAAGGAAAGTTTAGCATTTAAATACTGGCAACAGGGCAATGAAAAGATATACATATAACTTGATATGGAGGGCTTGGAATCCCTAGGATCAATAAAGGATTTGAGGTGTAGTGAGAAGTACACAGGCTTTATAGAGTCAGATGTGAGTTCTTGTGGCAACTCCAAACCTTTGATCTATTGACAACGGAAGTAGAGCTGAGCCTCTATTTTGTCAAACATAAAAATAGGGAGGACTATTTTATTTGCTTATTGTTTGGGTGGTCTCCAGGACTACTGCCAGGGCCAGTGATTCTCTAGAAAGACTCACAGTTCTCAAAAGTCATTATATCTATGGTTACAGTTTACTGCAGTGAGAGGACACAAAGGAAACCTAGCAAAGGAAAAAGACACATGGGATAAAGTGCAAAAGGAAACCAGGCACAAGCTCCTAAGAATCTTTTCCCCATGATGTTGCACAGAATGCACCTAATTCCTCCGGCAACAGAGTTGACATAATCCATGTGAAGTGTTATCTACCTGGGAAGTTGATTATAGACTCAGCAGCCAAGGTTTTAATTGGGGTTGGTCACATAGATACATAGGCCTTGACTCAGTTATGTCTTCCAATGCCCTAGATTAAGGCAGTTAAAACAAATCCCATTAACCATAAAGGTATGTCTTAGAAAGCTGGTGGCTCTCTCCTTAAGTTTCTATTTTGTGTTTTTTTTTTTTACTTGATCTGAGGTATCCATTCAGCACAAATGTGGCAGGTAAGTTGAAGGTGACCTGAAAGTCTTCCAGTGCTAAGACAGTGTCACGATAGCCAAGGTGCCCACATAAATACAATCCCAGAGAACATATATGTTCCTCCTGGAAACAAGAAGATTACATTGGTTGGGCACCCCAAATAGGACCCTAAACATACATTAGTCAGGCAACACAGGTAAACAGGGTCCCAGAGTAGTATGAGGTCATCCACACAAGGGCTCTTCATTCAGTCCAAAGAATTAGTTCAGTCCTCCTTTCAGAAGGACTACCTGAAAGGCCATCAGTTCCCAACAGTTTTGCTTGTCTGTGACCATAGTTTATCTGCCTCATGAGCATGGCCTACACGTAGATGTGTTCTGTGTGGAAAGTGCAGGAAGCTCTTTCAGTCGGTCTCATAGTCTGCACTGTCCACACTATCTCCTGCAGTCTGTTTGAATTCAAAGCACTTGTAAGCATTCTGGGAAGGCAGCATGGAATGTTGGGAGGATGGGAAAGCTTTTAGGAGTGGTTTTAGAAACAAATATCATTAATGCCCTTCCTCCTCTCCAGTGCCTTCCTAGACGCTGGGTTTTTGTCTTTCTTCTGTTATAAAATCAGTGCTTTCCATTCTGTATTCATAACTTTAGGATATTTTTAAGTTACCCCATAACCTCAAAGAGGCCTTTCATTTGGACGGCTTGTATGCAAGAAAGAAAAAATCATGTTTATAGAAAAACATGGTCATATACTTTAACGAGAAAGACACTTCATGTTCAAGAAATGGTCGGGATAAAATCTTGAATTTTTTATTTTGTTTTTCAAAATAAGTTTACCTAACCCCCACCCTGCATCCTTTTTCTCCCGGCCATTTATCCAGTGAGCAGCCAAGAAAAGAAACCATAAATCCATTTTGGGAGACAGCAGCATTTAATAATTAAACTGTCTTGCTAAGGTATATTTATTAGGAAAATGGTGAAGGAAGTAGCATCAGGCTATTAGTCCATTGTTGCAAATGGCTACTAATCCAGAAAGCCAAAGAACACAAGTCAACAGCATGAGGTCTCCCTGAGCTGGGGATGAAAGTCCAATCTGTCAGGGGTGGGTACAAAGGTCACTGTGTTGGTAATGAGCCCTCTCTCAACTTGCAGCTTTCCTGGGATTCACAAGTTAGAAATGCAATTAGCCTGTGTCAGAAACATAGAGCCTATGGGCAGCTCAATTTTAGATGGCCCCATCGGAGAACAAGCCCTGTCCATGGGCATCAGCAAATGATCCAGAGAGTCCAGCCAGCATCCATAATGTTGTCATTGTTTATGGGTTCAGAAAGGGGTATCCTAAATCTGTAAAAATCCAAGAGTCTGGGCTCTGCTCATTGAGCCCCTGCTTGCTTTCAGTTCAGCACCTATCTTGTTGAGATGAAAATCGCCCATAGAAGACTGTAAAAGGTTTCAGTTCAGAGTCAGACCCAAGAAATTGAGTTCTGAGACTTCAGGATTCCAAAAGCTAGTGGCTTTTCTTAGGGAGCAGCAAAGCCTAGATGTGATAGAGCCCGACTGTGTGTTCCAAATCCAAGAGCCAATATTAAGGTTTCCCTAAGCCCATTTTATCTTGTTGGTCTTAGAGTCCAAACTGACCCATTCTCAAACATGTGCATCAGACAGACACGAAAATCATCAGCCTCTAGAGGTAAGAAATGTAATTTTATAAGAGCTCACTAGCAAACCAAAAAGTGCTTTTTGAAACTCTAAAAGCATGTCTCCATATAAAGATCACCTCTCTTTTTATCTTGTCTCCCTTCTTCCGGAGGCTCCAACAGCCCAAAAATCATAGCAAAAATCATCACTTACAGAGAATCATAAGTTCCAACACACCCAAATAGCAGTAAAAAGCAAGGAGCTTTAACCCACTAAACTTTGTATGCACGTATATGGCTTTCCGTTTAACATTTATAAAAATTACAAGCATACAACATTTTATGTTAATTTTTATCATGTACCCAGATACTATAGCCACAAAATACAAAGCCATTTGTTAAAACCATCCTTCCCCTGTTATCTTGCTGCAAGTCTACTCAAAAAGCTAGCAGTTGTGGCACCTGGGCAGCTCAGTTGGTTAATCCTCCAACTTCAGCTCAGGTCATAATCTCGCCGTCCATGAGTTCAAGCCCCGCATTGACAGCTCTGTGCTGTCAGAGCCCTAATGTAGCCTGCTTCAGTTTCTATGTCTCCCTCTCTCCCTGCCCCTCCAGCACACATGCTCTTTCCGTCTCAAAAATGAATAAACGTTCAAAAACATTTTTTAAAAAGCTAGCAGTAAATTTAGCACTTTAAGACAGGGGTGGGGTGGATGTTGCAGCAGTGACTTCAGAGAGGCTGGAGTGGTTTTATTGTTTTGTTTTTCTTCCTCTGATTTATCTAAAGCTTTGCCCCAGTCCTGTGAACTGACTTCAACTTTTTTTTATCCTACTTGGAGGACAGAGCAACGCAGATCTTTAATATTTTGGGTCCACTCAAAACCCAGCTTCAGGATTCTTTGGATTATGTCTCCCACCACCTGGCAAAAAGAAAGACTCCAAACTACCTTTTCTTGACTTTTCCCCCATCCCAAGTCCATTTCTGGGGAATGTTTGGGGACTTCCTCCTGATACCCAGGGAGGCAATTCTCCTGGGGTAGGATCTATCATCAAAGACAACTCCATAACCAGGCACCAGGGTTTTGCCATCCCCAGCCCTCTCTCTCTTTCTCTTTCCCAAATAGCACTCTAGTCATATTTCAGAGAATCAGGGTCATTCTAGTGAAATCCACCACAGTCAGGGGTCCCCAAGACTACTCCCACATTTGCAGAATCACTATCATTCACCATCACTAAAATCAACTTTAGAAAACTTTCATAACCCCCCTAACAAACTGTGTATCCATTAAGCAGTCACCCCTCTCCCAATTCCTCCTCTAGCCACTGGCAACTATTAATGTAGTTTCTCTATTTTTGCCTGGTTTGGACATGTCATATGAATTCGATCATGTAAGATGTGGCCTGCTGTGGCTGGCTTCTTTAAATCAGCATAATGTTTTCAAGGATGACCCATGCTGTAGCATGTATCAGAACTTCATTCTTTTTTCGTGGTTAAATAATATTCCTTTGTATGGATAGGCCACATTTTTATAAATCTATTTATTAGTTGATAGATATTTGGGTTGTTTCCAGCCTTTGGCTGCTGTGAATGGGCCTACCTGGAATATCCCTGTAAACATATTTGTTTGAATACCTGTTTTTAGTTCCATTGGGTATATATCTAGGAGTGAAATTGATAGGTCATATAGTAATTCCGTCTAAGCTTTTGAGGAACCACCTAACCATTTTCCATAACAGCTGTATCATTTTACACTTCTGCCAGCAATGTGAATGTTCCAATTTCTCTATATGCTAGCTAATATTTGCTATTTTCTTCCTTTCTTTCCTTTTCTTTTTTCTTCCTTTTCTCTCCTTCCTCTCTTTCTCTCCTCCTTTCTATTATTATAGCTACCTTAGTGGGTGTTAAGTGATATCTCATTGTGGTTTTGGTTTGCATTTCATGAATGACTAGAAATGTTGCACATCTTTTCATGTGCTTAGTGGCCATTTGTATATCTTTTTTGGAGAAATTTCTATTCAGATCCCTTGTCCTTTTTAAGAACTGTTATTTTCTTTGCAATATTGAGTTATGAGTGTTCTTTTTATATGTTTGATACAAGCCCCTTATCAGCTGTACAGTTCGCAAATATGTTATTCCATTCCACGGGTGGCCTTTTCACTTTCTTTAAGGTGTTGAATCACAAAATTTTTTAACTTTGATGAAGTCCAGTGTATCAAATTTTTGTTTTGGAACTTACGTTTTTGGTGTCATATCTAAGATGTCACCTGTGCTGTGCCTAACCAAAAGTCATAAAGATTCACTCGCATGTTTTCCTTTTAAGAATTTAAAAAAAATTATCTCCTACATTTAGATCAATGATTAGTTTTGAGTTAATTTTTGTGCATAGTATGAGGAGGGGGTTCAATTTCATTCTTTTGCATGTGAATATCCAGTTGTCCCAGCCATGATTAGTGAAAAGGCTACTCTTTCCCCAATAAGTTTTTTTGGCGCCCTTGTCAAACATCAATTATGCATAAGTGCAAGTGTTTATTTCTAGACTCTCAATTCTATTCCATTGATCTATGTGTCTGTATTTATGCCAACATCACTTTCTCTTCATCAACTGTCGTTTTACGGCAAATTTTGAAATTTGGAAGTGAGAGTCCTCCAGCTTTGTTCTACTTTTCCAATATTGGCTTGTCTGTTCTAGATCCCTTGAAATTCTATATGAATTTTAGGATAAACGTGTTTATTTCTGCAAAAACAAATGCCAGTTAGGATTTTTATGAGGATTGTGTTAAATCTGTGGATTGATTTGGAGACTATCGCAATCTTAACAATATAAACTGTTCCAATCAAGGAAAGTGGAGTTTATTTCTTTTGAAATTTCTTTTAGCAATATTTTGTAGTTCCCGGAGATTTAGTCTTGCACTTCTTTTATTAAATTAATCCTCAGGTATTTTGTATTTTTTGATGCTATTGAAATGGAATTTTCTTGATTTTATTTTTGGATTATTCATTGCAAGTATATAGAAATATTAATTGCACTTCATATATTGATCTTTTATCTTACAACCTTGCTGAGCTTGTTTTTTAATTCTAACAGTATTTTAGTGTATCAGTAGGATTTTCTATATACAAGATAGTGTCATCTGCAAATATAGTTTTGTTTCCTCTTCTCTAATTTTGTGCCTATGAATTTATTTTCCTGCCTAATTTGCTTGGATAGGCTAGCTTTTTTCTGTACACCTATACTGACAGGTTTTATTGTTGAACACCAGAGGAAATAAGGAATATGAAACTGCTTTAGAAACTGTAAACCCTATTTAGATAAGTATAAGTATTTATTATTACAAATTTGAATCACTACTGGGTATCTGGATGAACAATAGAGGTCACGGCAAATTCAGATCAAATGTCTTGGTACTGACTGCCAGTGACCATCTTGACAAACAAATTCTCTTTGTTTTGGAAAAAGATGTATTTTTCCACTTGTACAGTGGCTGGTTTCTCCACCTCCGTATATCAGGGAAGCAATCCTGGCTTTTATTTAAATCTGTGAAGTCTCAGCTGAATTGGTAGAGTGTTTGGGTACAGGGTAAATGCAGGAAAAGAGAATTCCTAGCATGCACAATCTATTTCTCTACTATTTCCTAGAGCTTGTCATTAGCTCAAAGAAGTAATAGTAAGAATCCATCTGCCATAGGTAAGGTCTTAAATGAGAGATTCCAGAAGTCCTGGAGTGGGTCTAGGAAATGCCCACATAAAGGAAACTATATATTTGGGCTCCTACATAAATGTGTAGAGAAACTATGAAATATGGGCGCTCTGCTCTTCTTTTCCTATCCCCTAACAAATCTAAATCTCAGCAAATAAGATCTTGAGAACATAAGTAGAAAATGGACTTTTTCCTGCAGAATAAGTACATCTTTAATATTTAAAAATGAATTATACAGAAGTCTTTAATATTATAATGAACTACCCTGCTCATGTACTCACTCTGACTCTAAAATGTGATTATGAGGCTAATTGGAATTATATTGAAGGCAAATACAACTTTTGCGTGATTGATCTCAACAAGATTAGAGGAAGACAGCCAATTTTGTCCATTAAACTTTACTTAATCTTTGGTAGCATTAAGTTTTGTGGCTCTCAATCAGTCAGTATTTCTTTTTATTTTGCCTTCATGGCCTATAACAGAAATATATGTTGAATTTTGGGTCACTGAAGTGAAATATATTAGATAATATATTACATGACCTCAAGGTAATGGAATTCAGAATAAAATTGCAAGTTAAAGGTGAAAATTAAAATGAAGTATGAAAACTTGGCTCACTGAACTGAATACTGTTTTTCATAGTAAGTGTCCAACTTAAGGGTTGAACGGAAGTAAAAATCAAAGGTAATGCCTGGGGCTATAAGTTATAGTTAATGTTGCCCAACAAAATTAAGAACCTCCCTAAACTAAACATACTTATTACAAATTTTAAGAAATAGATATAAAATATTACAAAAATGCTATAAGGTTATAAGTGCTATTTTTCCATCTTCTTTATGTTGCTACTAAAGAAAATACCAAAAGCTGGTCTTAATAGTAAAAGGGTCATCTCAACCCATCAGCAGCAATCAGTTTTTCAAAAAAAATCATGAAAAAGATTTTTTTTTAAAGTAATCTCTACACCCAACATGTAGCTCGAACTCATGACCCCAAGATTAAGAGTTGCACATGCTACTGACTGAGCCAGCCAGGTGCCTCTACAAAGGAGTTTTCATAGGAGAAGTTTAATATCAGAACACACCTTGACACTTTAAGGAAAAAAGAGAAGAAAACATCTGCGTTCAAATAAGACCCCTTCCCTTCAAAAAAACCACAAAGACTGTTACCTATTAAAAAGCCATAAAACTAAACAGTGTGCCTCATTTTGCCTTGGAGGAAATGTGCCATAAACACATAGAATAAAATTATCAACGGCGTGGATGCTATTATTTTTTTAATTGGCATTATTGAACACATTATATGTAGGCAAACTGCAACTTAACTGGCCTATAATATTCTTTATTTTGAAATATACTCCTCATAACAATCCTGTGGGGTAGGTACTATGCTGTTATTACCTCTCATTTTTAAGATGTGGAAACTGAAGTTTACAGTGATTAAGTAACTTGTTTAATATCCTATAGCTGGTAAATGACAAATAGAGGATTCAAACCTAGATCTCCATGATACCAGAGAACAGGCTCTTAAAGACATTATGTTCCAGTATTACATGCTTCATTAGAGGGAGACATAATATTGGCCATGAAGATTCAGAAAATTAAAATCAAAGTCATGTTTGGACTAGGAAAACACTTTCCAGAAACAACTTTTTGTGAACAAGAGTTACATATAAAGATGTTTCTTCCTCTTTTGAAAACTGCCAGTATTTTATTTCCTTTTTTAAGGTTTATTTATTTTTGAGAGACAGAGAAAGACAGAGAACAAGTGGGAGAAGGGCAGAGAGAGAGAGAGAGAGAGAGAGAGAGGGAGACACAGAATCTGAAGCAGGCTTCAGGCTCTGATGAACTGTCAGCGCAGAGCCCGACGCGGGGCTCGAACTCACAAACTGCAAGATCATGACCTGAGCCAAAGTCAGACGCTTTACTGACTGAGCCACCCAGGCTCCCCTAAACTGCCAGTATTTTCTAATGTTCACATAGGTAAATCTATAATTTTCTACAAATTTGAAATAAATTTGGCATCAATTAACTGCATATAAGTTTGTGACATATGTATATACCTGTGAAATCATCACCACGATCAAGATAATGAGCCTATTAATTATCTCTCCCAAATTTCCTCATGCCTTTTTAAAATTCATCTCTCCTTGCACTATCAACTCCCTCTACCCCAGTCACCAGGTAACCACTGATTTTCTTTCATTGTAGATTAGTTGGCATTTCCTGGAATTTCATGCAAATAGGATCATACAGTGTATACTTTTGGGGGTAGTATGTGACTTCTTTAAAAAGCATATGATTTTGGGGCACCTGGGTGGCTTAGTCAGTTGAGTGTCTGACGTCAGCTCGGGTCATGATCCTGCAGTTCGTGAGTTCGAGCCCCACATCGGGCTCTGTGTTCACAGCTCAGAGCCTGGAGCCGGCTTCAGATTCTGTGTCTCCCTCTCTCTGTCCCTTCCTTGCTTATGCTCTGTTTCTCTCTTTCAAAAATACATAAACATTAAAAAAACTGCATAATGATTTTGAGAATAAGTTGTTGACTATGTCAGTAGTTGTTCCATTTTGTACCACTGTATGGAAGTACTATAATCCATCCATGTTTTGAACATTTAGATAGTTTCCGGTTTGGGGGTATTACAAATAACACCAATTATGAATATTTAGATACAAGTTCCTGTGAGTACACCTTGGATAAATATCTTGAAGTGAAATGGCTAGTGTCTATTTAACTATTTAAGTAACTCCCAAACCTCTCAAAAGTGGTTGTACTATTTCATATTCCTAGCAACAGCATGAGAGTCTCAGTTCCTTTTTATCCTTACCAAAAAGTTTGTACGCTTTCTTAAAAAATTTTAGCTATTCGAATGGGTACTGTTGTTTGGTTTTGGTATCACGCTGTGGATTTAACTTGTTTCTCTGAAAACTAATGATGTCAAACATTTTTAACATGCTTATTAGCCATTCATATATCTTCTTTTTGTGAGATGACTGTTCATTTCTTTTGTCCATTTCTTATTGGGCTGTCCTTTTTGCTATTGAGTTGTAAGACTTCTTTATCTATTCTGAATATAAGTTCCTTTTCTATTATGTGTGTTGAAAGATTTTTCTTCCAGTCTGTGGTTTGCTTTTTTACTTTTTTTAAGTTGTCTTTTATATAGCAATATTTAAATAATTTTACCTTTTTCCCTCCTTTATGGTTGGTGTTTTTTATATTCAGTCAAAGAGCCACCTATATGAAGATCAGAAAGATTTTCTCTTATGTCTTCCTCTAGATAGTAGTTTTAGGTTTTAATCCACTTAGATTTAACTGTTCATTTATTTCCATATGGATATTCAGTTGAATCAGTACCACTTGTTGACAGGATTTTCCTTTCACCTTTGAATTGCATTAGTATCTTCCTCAAACTGATTGATAATGCATATGTGTGGATTTATCTCTCAACTTTCTATTCTGCAAAACTGGTCCATATGTCCATCATTTCAGCAATGCCAAACTTGACTAATATAATTTATGATAAATCTTATAATCAGGTATAATCAGCATAAGTCCTCCAGCATTTTTTCCTTTTGTATTTTCAAATTTCTGTGGCTATTCCAGGTCCTCTGCATTTGTATATAGATGTTAGAATCAGCTTGCCAATGTAATAAAAAAAAAAGCCATCCCAAAATGGTGTTTTCCTATTCATAAACATATCATATCTCTCCATTTATTTAGGCCTTTGAAAACTTCTTTAGTAAGGTTTCATACTTTGTAGGGTGGAAATCTTGGACACCTTTTATTAGATTAATTCCTAAATGCTTTATATTTTGACAGTATTTTAAGAAAATTTTTATATGTTTCTTTAGATGACAAACTCTAAAGAAACAAGCTTTACTTCTTTTTCATGTTTTTAAAAAAATTTTTTTAATATCTATTTCTTTATGAAAGAGACAGACACACACACACAGATTGCGAGCAGGGGACGGGCAGAGAGAGAGGGAGACACAGAATCCAAAGCGGGCTCCAGGCTCTGAGCTGTCAACACAGAGCCCAACACGGGTCTTGAACTCACAAACGGTGAGATCATGACCTGAGCTGATGTTGGACACTCAACCAATTGAGTCACCCAGGCACCCCCTGATACTGCTTTAAGTAGACATTTTATTCACTGCTAGTATAGAAGAATGCAATGAATTTTTATGTTAGGGTACATATTTATATCTAATTTAGAAGGCATTGCTAAATTCACTTACTAATTTCATTACGATAAATCTTTCCTGTTTTAAGTATAAAAATGTCTTAACTGTAGTTCCCTTCATCTACCGTTTTTCTCCTCTTCATGATCAAAGTCATTGTAAAAATGGAAGGCTTCTTATTTCCACATTACCTCACATTCATCGCTTACTAACCTCTAACTTGGTTTACTGAGATTCCCATCTCTTCACTGCGATTTCTAACCCTATGGCTCTTCATTATCATCATCTTGTCTGACCTCACTTCCATTTTTAACACTAATGCTAATGTCTAATGCACTGTTTTTCTGATTTACTTCCTACTTCTGTGCCAATGTCTTTCAATGTCTTTTTAATCTTCTTTGTGTGAGCGTCTTCCTTTGCTCAGTCTTTAAGTAAGTTAGGAATCCTGTGTTTGGCCCTCTTCCCACATCACACACTCCTCTTGGGTAATTTCATACAATTTCCTGACTCCAATTACCATTGATATATTGATGACTTGGATATCTTCTACCTCCAGGCCAGGCCCCTCTAATGAAATCTAGATCAATGCTAACTATCATTTCTTAGTCTGCCAAATTGCTTCTTGGACGACAAGGACTAACACACACAAAAAAGAAACCTGGGTTTTATCCTTGATTCAACCAACCCCCAATCAGTTGTCAAATTGTGTCATTTTATCTCCTTAACATTTCATCATCCATCTACTTTATTCCCATTCCCACTGAAACTAACTTACCATAGGCCAATGCAATCTCTCGCTATAACCCAGTACTGACCATTGTCCTGGCCTCCACTCTTGCAACAGTCAATGCAGTATGCTCACTGCATCAAGAATGATTTCTTTTAAATTAAAAAAAAATATTTTAGAGAGAAAGAGAATGTGTGTGAGAGGGAGAGAGGGGCAGATGGAAAGAGAGAGAGATTCTCCACGATGAGCGTGGAGCCCAGTATGGGGCTTGATCCCACGACCCTGGGATCATGCCTGAGCTAAAATCAAGAGTCAGACACTTAACCAACTGAGCTACTCAGGTGCCCCAAGAATAATTTCTTTTAACACAAATCTTATCATGGATTATCAAATTATTCAATTATAAAACAAAAGGCATGTTGTTCAAACCAAAGATATATAAATGAAAGTTAACTAATCTCAAGAACAGAAATAGGTGGAAAAGAAATGAACAGAGCCTTAGTACATGTGAGATACTATTAAGTATTATATGAAATTTTTGAATAGTATGAACTGCTAATACATACAATATCATAGATAAATCCTAACGGCATTATTTTGAGAGAGAAAAAAAGGCAGAGACAAAAGAGTGAATGCTGTATGATACCACGAAGTTTCAGAATAAGCAAAACACATCTAGAGATTAGAAATGTGCATGAGTTAAATTGATGTTGAAAAACCTTAAACCTGGAAAGGTATATTCACTTAAAAATACTGAATCATACTAAATAGCTTTGAAAATGACCTGTATACCTACACCCACAACAAACATAATATTGAAATATTGAGTCAGATACAAAATCATAAACCCTTAATGATTCAATTTATGTAAATTTCATGAGTAAGTGAAACTAAACTGTAATGCTTAGCAATACAAAACTTGGTGATCCAAGTATAAAAGAAAGGCAAATGGCAATTTCTAGAAAAGTTGACTTTGTGGCTATTGTGGAGGGTAAAGATAGAAGGGGTTGTAACTGAGAAGAGATTGAGAGTTCTAATAATACTTTATTTGATTTGGGTGGTGATTATGTGACTATTCGCTTTATAATGATTAAAATGAAAGACACTGATTCAATCAATAAGTATGTATTTGCTATATGTAAGCTTCATGAAAATATGGACTAGACAAAAGTATTTTTCTTCTTCAGCGCTTTATCTCCAACATCTAGCACAGAGTGCTCAATACATATTGTTGAAAAAAATGAATGAATGAATGAACTGAGCACTCATTCTGTGTTCAACATTCAGTTAGTGGCTGTTGCTGTGGGTATGCTCAAGTTATGGTAACCTTGTTTGTAAGAAATGAGAGTATCTGCAACACACATAGAATAACTTAGAAATCTGTAAATTAACTTCGATATATTTTTCGCTTTACAAGGTCATTTATTTAGGTGTTAGAGTTTATTAATCTCCATCAGAGAAACATTTAGGAAACTCCTATTCTGTAAGGGTTAACAGGTTTGACACTCCACTTTTGCAAACAAGAGTTTTCTATAAAGTATATTCTTTTCTTGGGAAATAAAAGAGTTGTCAAATTCTGCCCCATTTGTGAAAATACAGTTAAAAAAATCAGTATTTATCAGTAGTCCTTCATAATAATGCTAAGAAACATGTAGCCTGATAGCTAAATAATCAGCTTGTTTACTTGAATTATAAATAGATTCTGACTCATGATTCTACTAGTTAGATCCGGCTTAGCCAAAATTCTGTCTGTAGATGTAACACAGCCCTCTTGGTTTTCAAATATCCAGTATTTGCTCTCCTCAGAAAAACTATATAAAAGACCAATAAATGAGTAGGCCATCACTAATAGCACAATACCTGTAAACTGCATTGGGTTTGCTATTCCATTTTCTTGTTTCTTAAAATGTTGCCAAAGCCTTCTTTATAATGGAGTTTCAAAAGTAAATAAACTCAATGCCTTCAAGCTCACCAATGCAAAATGTCAATGCAGGGAACAGAAAGTAAACAAATGTCATTTTGGTTCATAAACAAAAAAATGTTCACCTAACATTTTAATGGATTTTAAAAATATCTCTTGCACATAGAGGTTTGTTTTCCAAAATAAAAGATAAGCTACAAGGGACTGTTTCCATTTATCGTAAATTGTGAACCTTTAAATCAGAGAGGGGGAAGCAAACATTTAAAGAAGGTAAATACTTCTTAATGCACACTACTTCCCATATTAACAGATATTAAAAACAAAGCAAACATTACAACCAGCAAACGTATTAATAGTGCTTGGTCACAGAGCTTAGAGCAATGCTATGTGTACTGAATTCCATAGATGATAAAAAAAAGTAATTCTTTTTCATTAAAGGTTAATATGGCATTATTAGACATGAACCCATTTGATCATAAAAACCCATAATTACCCTACGTATTAGGTAAATGAAGTACCCTCATATTTACTCTGCCCCATTGCTATAACCTTAAAGTAGCATTCTTTCTACATCCTGTTTATAGGAGAAAAGAAGCGTAAACGAAGAATGTGTTGCTGAGAGTAGATGGAAGGGTAGGTACGTACAAGATCAGCATTAGAAGACACAGAGAAGAGACAAGCTATTTTGTCCAACTTCAATTTATTTATACTGATATTTATATTTTTTAATGTTTATTTTTGAGAGAGAGAGAGAGAGAAGAGAAGAGAGAAGAGAGAAGAGAGAAGAGAGGGGGGACAGAGAAGGAGACACAGAATCTGAAGCTGGCTCTGGCTTTGAGCTGTCAGCACAGAGCCTGAGGCAGGGCTCGAACCCAAGAATCGCAAGATCATGACCTGAGCCGATGTCGGCCGCTTAATGAACTGAGCCACCCAGGCGCCCCTGTCCAACTTCCATTTAGAACTGAGAACTCGTGAAATTTCTAGCAGATACTTAGTAAGTGTTTGTTAAATGAACAAAGATACGGTTTGTAGTGGAAGTCCTAGGATTGAGTATTTAGTGGGTTGTCTATATCTTTAATGCCAACAGAGAAATCACAGCTGAAACTGTGAAACCCGATCTCAATCCTCTTTGCATAAATAATATTAGATTAACTGACATTCTATTAAGTTACACAAATCCTGACCATGGCACCATGGTATTTTTGTTTTACTTCTGCCTTCCCTGACAAAGGAAATAAACTTTTTCCTTAAATCAGGTATCTCAAGGCATGATTTACATAAAGTAAAATTCAGCCTTTTTAGGTATACAGCTCGATGAATTGTGAAAAATGAATAAAGTCAAATAACCATACCCACAATCAACATATAGCCTATTTCTGTCGATTTGAAAGACTCTCTTTTTGCACGTTTGTAGAGTTCCCTCCTCCATCCCAAGCCCCTAACAGCTACTGATCTGTTCTCTGTCTCTATGGTTCCACTTTTATTTAGAACATCATAAAAATGCAATCATATAATGTATAGCCTTTTTGAGTCTGGCTTTTTCCGCTTGGTATAATCCTTTTGTGATTGATCCATGTAATTGCTTCTTTCAGTCAGTCTTTCTTTTTACTGAGGAGCAGTATTCCTTTTTACAAATGTTCCGTAACTTGGGGTTATTTCTAGTTTTTTTTTTTTTTGTAATTATGAATTAAGCTGTTATGTAGATTCATGTACAAGTTTTAGGGAGGACAGGTCTTCATTTCAAATTGGGTAAAGATCTAGGAGTAGAATTACTGAGTCATAGGACAAGTGTCTGTTTAGCTTTATCAGAAACTACCAACCTGTATTCCAAAATGACTTTATTAATTTGCATTTGAGTTCTAGTTGCTCCACGTCCCTGCCCACTACCTTTTCCCTCCTTCCAGTAGAGGTGAGTTTATGGTTTTAATTTGCATTTCTCTGCTAAGGATGTTGATCATCTTTTCATGTGCTTGTTTGCTATCTGTATCTCTGCTATGATGAAGTGTCTTAGCATGGAAAATACTCAGTGACTGAAAAGGGAAAAATGTGTTTGGTGCATGCTGGAATTCCTATGCAGCCAATTCTCGTCTTCTCTGAGATGACTCTCCTCATGGGGATGGCTCCTAACCGTGCACGTTTGTATTATGTGCTCTCACTCTTCTCTCATCACAGATGATTGGACCTAGCTCAAGGGAAACCGATCCAATGGCTGGGCTAGATAAATCAGAGCAATCTGTGGAAGCCGGATCATTGAGCTACAGATGCTGAATTTGGAAGACTGCTAAATACATTATTTCGAGACCACTATTAGGGCCCATATATAAATGGAGGCAGTCTGAAGAGAGACCAAGAGAAAATAAAAACAGCTGCACAGAGAAAATCATCATTGAGACTATGTGGCCCCAGGAAGAGAGGGAGAGGGAGAGATGGTTTCCGGAAGCTTTTCACTTTTGGAAAGTCTTTCATGTGACCTCGATTCCCTTCCTATCATTGATTCTCTGTGAGATGACCCTATATCCTTCCCACAAGTTTCCCCTTTTGATTAAACTAGCTTAGATTAGCGTGGTTGTGTTTCTTTTCCCTGCCACCAAATGACCCTTGACTAAAACAACAAAATGATGGCTCTGAATGAATGAGAAGAAATACAGAGAACAATTAAAATCCAAGAGAATTTCAAGTTTCATAGGTAATAAATCATTTATTAGACAAAAATGTATCAAAGTATTAAAGGCTGCCTGGCCTACAGCTCTTTTCTGAGCATTTTCCTGTACAATACGTTGCTCTGTGGGCTTGGAACACGAAGCCACAGCTGGTTGGACCTGATACTAATGTCTGAAAGAATGGCAACTATTTTAAGAGAACTCTTGACAAATTACAGGTGTATTCAGAGAAAGATGAACAAAATGGTGAATGATAAAGAAATCATGCCACTTGAGAAAGAACTGAGGAACTGAGGGAGATTAGCTTGGGAAAGAGAAGCTTGGAAGACTATGCGGCTGGCGTTTTCATATACATAAATAAATATAAACAGAAGATAAAATGTATTTTGCATACATCCAGAAGAAAGAAGTCAGGTATAGCTTAAAATCTTAGGGGTGCTTGGGTGGCTCAGTCGGCTAAGCTTCTGACCCTACATTTCGGCTCAGGTCATGATCTCAAGGTCGTGAAATAGAGCTCCTTGTCGGTCTCTGCTGACAGCACAGAGCCTGCTTGGGATTCTCTCTCTACCCCTCCCCCCCTCAAAAATAAATAAGTAAACTTTAAAAATTTATTTAGGTTTCACATCAATAGAATGTGTATTTAGTAACTAGAAGTTCTAAAAAATGGAACTGGGGTGGCTTCTGATTTAATTAACATTCCCAAACAACAAATCCCGAGAGAAGTCAGACAGGAATCAGTCGGAGACATTTGCAAAAGAAATTTCCTTCTAGCTCTGACATCCTCATTTAAGTAAATATTACTCTTGGAACCAATTTTCTTTCCTCCTAGATGTTTAGCTCCTTGAGGGCAATAGCTTGGCCTTTACAGTGTATTAAAAAGTATCCAAATTCTGAATGTAATCCTTGTAAAAATATTGGTGAATGTTTTAAAATGACCTTTCACAATTGTGTCCTCTCTTTCCTCTCTCATCTGCCAAACAAACACGTCATATAAAAATGCCAATGAACAGCGAATACTGATATCTGTTCTTTTGAAGGAAGACACTCTTTCTGTCATATTTTCCTTGAGGACTTCTTAAGAATCTTGCTTCTTCTCCAAAGAGGTCTAGTGAGAGCCTGTGGACCAATCAGTGGAATGTCATTCCCATAATACATCATAAGACATTGTGCTGGCAGGAGCAGGAGGTCAGGAGCTGCCCTTTTCAAAAATTTTAATGAAAAATAATATACCAATCAACTTTGTGTTAAACAGGCTCAGAGGCAAAGCTTGGCCCCCACCTATGAATGAGAGGGTTTTTTTTTTTTTTAATACCTATACAATTTAGTGGAGGAAAGGAAGAAACCATGTCCAGAAACACGCACAGAATCGGGAGCCAGGAATCTCTGGACTTAACCTCAGCAATGACTCTAAACTAAAGGTGCCATCTCAGGCAAACTGCTTCATTTCTATGTGCCTCAGGTTCTCTATTTACCACATAATGGCTCCCTAATACCTGACCTCATGCATGGGTAAGTTCCCTAGTGGCACAACCTCCTGACTGTAAAAAGAGACGTTTTCCCCACAGAAAGATAAACCCTGGTTCCACTTATAAGGACCCACTGACTCTTTTATCTCCTTTAGCAGTATTCCATTTCTCTCTTCTTGTCTACTATAATGCACCATATTATACTGTACTATACACAGATTGGGCAAACAATAAGGCTTAATTAAAATCTAAAGCAACATCAACAAACTACATATCACAGAGGGCTAATGGCTTATTCTAGCCATGTGCTGTTCGGCAGTCTGATTTTCAGTACTATAAACAACCATCATCAAACGCTTTTGCTCTCACGTCCCCGGAGTCCCCAAATTTTTACTGGCTCATTACAAGATCCTCTTCATTCCATACATATCTGAATCTGAGTCTTGGACCAATCACACATTAGCTGTGCAAGCTCTGGTAAGTTATTTCACCTCTGCGGCTGTCAGTGTGTCCTCTGCAAAATGGGTCTCCTAAGACCCAATTCACAGGCATGTAAAAGACCAGCACAGGCACTGGAACTTGATAGGTCTTCCTCAAGTACTACTTCCATTCCCCTCGTTCTTACCTTCATGACCTTGGATCCTCTAATTATAGCTATTCCTATGTGACACCTCCAGGGCTTCCTGTTTATCTCAGGCTTCCTTTAAATACATCCCTGGCTTTACCATACCTCTCTAGACTACTTTACCCTGCTCCTGGACTACACAGCATTTTAAAGCACAATGGCAGTTTTAAAAAGCAGCCTTCTGAATTTCTAATTCCCTTGCAAAATCTTTGGGAGCCACTGAAAATTTTTGAAATAAAAGACACATCTCCAAACCTCTCTACGGAAAATACACATCAGTCCCTTGGGGAAGAGAAGCATGTCCTCCCTAGGAAAAATGCTACCCACCTTCCTACCTTGAAAGGCAGCTGTGAGGATAAAAAAGGTAATAGAAGCGAAGCTTTGAAAAGCTTCCAGGAGTAGACAAGAATTATTATTTAAATGGAAGGATCTGCTCTTCAATCAACTGGGAAACTTTATTTTTCTGAAATGAGTGTGAAACCTCATAGCAATTAAAATTATCTTTCTAGCTCGCCACATCAGTGTCCCTTCTATTGTGCCTCTGTAAAGCTCATTCTGGTTATATTTGCTATCAGCAGCTCGTGACTGCTGAAGCAGTCGTTGCAGTAAGAAAGCCGTCTCCAGCTTTGCAGGAACTTAATAGCATGTCCTTCGTTACACAGAGCAAATTCTGATTCTGAATAAGATAATGCCACAGTGAAAATACATTTAATGGGGAAGAAAACAACAGTGTTTGCTTTGTCCTTTCTCTCTGCATATACTGTTGTGACAGGACTCCAGGCAAGAGAGTGGATGTCTGGTCCCTATTCTGATGAGGCGTTCACATAGGAATAATTATCATATCAATGATAAACAGCTTTATCGCTAAAAACTGCCATGTGAGGGGTGCCCAGGTGGCTCAGTGAGTTCAGCGTCCGACTCTTGGATTTGGCTCAGGTCATGATCTCACAGTTTGTGGGTTCGAGCCTCACACTGGGCTCTGCGCTGCCAGCACAGAGCCTGCTTGGGATTCTCTCTCTCTCTCTGCCCCTCCCCAGCTTGTGCTCTCGCTTTCAAAATAAATAGATAAATGGGGGGAGACTCAGTCAGTTAGACATGGCTTAGTCGGTTAAGCATCCAACTTTGGCTCAGGTCATGATCTCATGGTTCATGAGCTCGAGCCCCACATCTGGCTCTGTGCTGCCAGTGCAGAGCTTGCTTGGGATATTCATATTCTCTCTCTCTCTCTCAAAATAAATAAGAACTGCCGTATAAAGTGCCAGGGGATCTCTTCACCCTACATTTAATACGAGGTCTGTATATGGAGTAATTCAATGACACCAGTGTACGCAGTTTGAGTTCTACCTCCAGTTGTGACATTGGGCTGTTGAGCCAGTATACCTACTCTGTATCCAATTTCATTCTTTAATGAATTTGTCAGATCCCAGAATAAGGAAAGAGGACAATGGCAGAGAAAAAAAAATGACAACCTCTGAGTTGTAAAGTGACTTTGATCCTATTCATTCTTTCACTCAGCAAACTTATATCAAAACTTACTATGTGCTATGCATTATCCTGGGTGTTAGAATACAAAGATGACTTTGTACTGCCAAGAGATCTCATATTTTTAAGGAGGATGCAGACATTTAATCAGTTTGCTATGCAGTCTACCAAGTCTATACACAACATCAATACACCTAAATACATAGACAGTGCAATGAAAGTTCAAAAGGGGCAGCATCTACGTTGGCCTGAGAGAATCAGATGGGGCTTATAGAAGAGAGAATTGTCGGGTGAACAACTGGGACAGGGTGGAGGGGGAGTCATTTTAGCAGAGATGAAACAGAAAGTCCAGAGACAAGGAGGCCCATGAAAATGGTATTTATGAAACTTCACAGAGTTTGCTATTCCCATGGCATCACGTAGTCCATGCTCTCACCAGACAAGTCAAATTAAATATATAAATACTGTCAGCCATGCAGAGTGACTGTGGCATGGCTCATAGTTTTTTTTTTTTTTTAATTAGGTTTGGTTCAAATGAAGCCCAACTGCAGATGAAGAGGAATTTTAATGACTTTCAGAACTGAGAGAACTCAGGCTACCAATGTTTACTTTCCACAGGTGCACTGGCACTACCTTCTTTGTCAAGCTGGAAACGAGTGGGTAAAACTGTTCAAAGATGATTAGTATGTAAATAGCACTTAAGGTCTCTTTCAGCCCTGATAGTCTGTCTGTTACAAACTGGAATTTTATTAATTTAAACCAAAAAGAGAAAAAAAAAAACACGGTCAAGAGATATAAGAGAATTTAAGTTGTAAAACTTAAATCTCAATTGAAAATGGCATGTCTCCTTCTCCAACGGTAGAAAGCTACCTTTCGGAAGCAAAAAATAAGGACTACTGCATCACTGTTAGGTGAATTAGGTATTTTTAGTTGTTTTTCTCCAGTAAGATATATTTGACAGGTCTATTATCTCTACCATTTATTGTCAACAGCATATATATGGAAATAAAAATTGAATTAAGTTAATCTGTGCTAGGGTATGTATATTACATATGTATGTATCATTTAATTTTCACAATAACCCTGGGAGATAGATGCTGCTATTTGCTTGTTGTCAGTTGTGTGTGTGTGTGTGTGTGTGTGAGCACGAGCACACACACATTTTTGTTTCAGAAAATGGAGGCAGAGAGAGGTTCCCTGACTCATCTAGTCACTGAAGAATCAGAATTTAACTTTAAGGTTTATGCTCTTACCTGATATAGCATGCTGTCAAGCTCTTATGAGACAGAAAGTTGACCAGGATCAAGGGTGTAGACAACTACTTTATGTTAATACTTCTCTTGAGACATACTGGTTCAAAACATGCTTTGCATAGCCTTTGTTTTCTTTACGGCTCTGATCTGTTATATCTCCTCCTTATAATCAACTTGTCTACATACCGTATGTTCTTTAAATATGCTCTACCTCCTCCCCAAAATATTGGACCAACCCAATCATCTCTTTGTCTTTAGAATTCTGGTAGCATTTACTGCATTTATTGTTTTGCTGCTAATTTGGCACTTATTATGTGTACAGCTATTTATCAGATTATTTTTACCGACTGTATGTACATGTATTGTAATACTCTGCATTCCCTATGTCTGGTCCAGACCAGTGATTTATAGAGGTAAATATTCAGTATGTTTTCTTGATTATGGCAATCAAAGAATATTTACTTGCACTTTGACTTCCTTAGCACCAGGTACTAACTCATTTAGAAACACAATCCTTTTACGCCAGTATTTATTTCTTTATATAGTTCTCAAAAATGATATGCCATACAAGTTTTACGTATAACTACAATTAAGCACAAGGAAACAGCTTGAGGTATCAATGCTAAAATGTAAGTAAGACAGGCCCAAAGACAATAGTTGTGATTATTTCAGAATTGCACTGAATTGTTATCTAACAGAGGGTTTATTTGCTTGTCCACGTTCTTTTTGCATTTCCTTGGGTAACCTTTTTGACAACTTCGCAAAGGGGCTGAGGTCCAAACGTGGCAGATGCTTTGGGTCCAATGAGTTTGTCAGATGAGGAAAGGTATTCAGACTCTGTCTACAGATAGCACATGAACCAGACTGTGACATTGCGGCATGTTCATTTAGACTGCCGACATGATGGATGCTGATGGCCACCGCTAAATCCACTGAGAAAACTGCCAAACTGAAGTAATCATCAGGATCTGGGCCATTTGGAGGTCGAGGGTGTTTACTGTTTTGTTTTGTTTTTTTTTTTGGTAGTTTTAGAGAATTTAGCCTCTTCTTTTGGCTCTACCATTCTAACTTTTCCAATTTGAGAGCTCTCTTGATTACAAAACACATGCAAATATCCAGAGAATAATGTACATAAGGGGTAATATACAAATATATATTTTTATATATAGAGTTGCTTTTCCTGAATACATGTATCAAAAGTCACTATTGACAGTCAGTTAATAAAATCTGTGCCTACAGGAAAAGTTTCTCAAATATATGGTTTGACCAAAACTATTTTTCTCCTACCATGTCCCTTCTTGCTTTAAGTTGAAAAAGGTTCTTAAAGAAAAGGCCAGATAAGAACTTGGCTTGCCAATAGCCCATCAACAGATTATTTTTGTCCTGGAAACCTGTCTTCATACAACAGGAGAGAAATGAAAAGCATCTCAGTTATAACACTGCTTTCTCCAAATTCTGATTCAATTAAGCCCTTATGCTCAAGTAGAGATGACAGCAAGTCTTCATATGAAATAGAAGTTGTAATTTTTACTTTGAGGACATCCCAGTCAGCTGGGGAATGACAAGGCTAATCAACCTCTGTGCTTGACATTATTTTAGGCTAACAAGGACATCTAGGCCCTAAACTTATATGAATTTGCCATACTTTAACTTGTTTGCTCCATCTCAGGCCCAGCCCCACACTCCATGTGTAAACATGGCCTGCCTCAATTGTCCAGTTATTGCGATATTTGATGTAATTTTTAAGCTTCAAGATTCCTCTAGCAGTTTTTAGCAACCCCCCTTCTGCTTTTCCAGCCATGTATCCAACAGTCTCTACTTAAAGGCTTTCCTTGGCTTGGTCTTTGAATGTCTCCCTGTTGCAACAGGCCTCCCCATCCCTATTGCAACAGCCCCTGCCTTAATAAAGTCTTTCCTTACAAATGTCCGGACTTGTGTGTGTGTGTGTGTGTGTGTGTGTGTGTGTATGGAGGGGAAGTTTAAGGGGGCAGAACTTATACAAGAGAAGACTACCATATTATAGAATTTCTCAGCAAATAGTTATATAAACCAGGCCTCAGTTTCTTATCTCTAAAATGAGGATAATGACTTCTTCCTGTTCCTACCAGACATATGCAAGTGACACGTGAGAAGTCATATTTTGCTATGAGCCACTTCAAAGTATGGTGCTGTGTTAGATAATTAGAAGTCCTTATTACTATCTTCATTAATATCAAGGATGTCTTTTTCTGATCCAGTAAATTTCCAAGTGAGGTCCTCGGAGGTTCTTGGTCCAGCAGCACCAGAGTCACTTAGAAACTTATTAGAAATGCAAATACTTGGCTCCCACTTCAGACCCATCAAATCAAAAACTCTGAGACTAAGGCCCAATGATCTGTGTTTTAATAAGCCTTTCAGGTAATTATGGAACGTGCTCAAATTTGAAAACTTCATAATCCATTAAAATATATTAGTGAGTTTGAAAAATACATTTGGCTCAGAGCTTTGGAAACATCTGTATGAGACACCAGTTGCATTTATCCACACCTAAAAGTAATGCCTAAATCCCTGGAAAGCCTTTCATTCTCAAGGATTCATCATAGATATTCTTTCTGGTAGACATTGTGGATGTTTGACTCATTCCTTAGTCTTTAACTTATTTCCTTGCTTCTTGAAGAGGTGTGAATGAACACAAGAGGCACATTTTGGAAAACAGAGCCCTAAAATTCTTCTCACATCCTCCTCTCATCATGATAACAAATTCACTATTGAGGAATGACTCCTGTACTCTGTGAGACATCAAGCCCTATTAGTCACTCATTTATGCAATTTAAATGCTGGATTTTGTTTTCCAGTGCTGCAGACCCATTGTGCTGCACAACAGTGCCCAGCTGTTACTTTTTTTTTTTTTTTTTTTTTTTTTTTTGCTTCAGGGACATTCTCTGCAAATTCAATGGGTTTTGCTTCAATTCAGAAAATGGAAAGCATTAGGTTTGTAACAATAATTATATATCTCTCCAGGGCTCTCATACTATCAAGCCAGAGAGGAAAGTAGTAGTAATTGGTTAGATTCATCAAAAGGGCAAATTTATTCTTACATCTTTTTGCAGTGGGCAAGGGTCCATTGAACAGATGGGGCAAGAGACACAATGTTAGAATTCTATGGATACCCAGTATTTGGGTGGCACTGTTGAAAACACATTCAGTAACTACCTTATCCACATTTATGTTCACAAAAACTCTTGGGGTAGGTAGGACTGGTGATACAGAGTTTGAGCAGATAATATCTACTTCTTTTGACTCAATATTTACCTCCTAGAGTAAAGGCAGTAAGAAGACTTGCACAATTGGCAATGGAGAACACATCCTCATCTTTTCTTCTCAAAGAGAAGGTACTTCTTTGGCACATTTAATTCCTTCTAACACTTTCTTAAGCATTCTAACCTTTATTTTTAGAAAATGAGATTTTTTTCACTCCATTTCAGCTGCTCCAAGTCTACAGAATAGCTGGACTCCACTCCTATCATCAAGCAACGTAAGCTGACATGATGTTAAAACGAGAAAGAAAGTGGAGGAATGTTTGCATATTAGAAGTAGAGGGGGGATACCGAAGGGATAAAAGTATACAAGTCAAAATACTGAAAGGAAAGACAAGCGCTAAAAGCTCCCGGCCCCTTTTTATGTAGTAAGATTTCTCAGTTTTGAAACCCCTTTATTGCTCTTTAGAAGTCATACCTAACATTAAAGCATAATGTTCCCCTACTTTTATGTGGTTGTGGTAGGAGTTACTTTTCATGAAAGCTTTAAAACCACCAAGGGACTTAGTACGCATATATGACCAACGCAGGGTAGGGCAGGGGAGAGGGTGCATAACACCAACACCTACAACTAGGAATAAAATCATTGATATCATGGTATGTAGATGATGTTGCCAGCATGCTCCCTGGCAAACTGGAGCATGAGTTGGGAGCAACATAAAGATACAGAAGCCATCTATGATATTATTTTTCTGAGATAGATTTATTAGCAATTTCAACAAGAAGACAGAGCCTACTGCTAAAAGGCAACAGACTTCCCTACAGAATTCAAATCTTTCAAATAATGAAGTCCACTAAGATATGGAGTCCATAACTTAATTGCTTGGACAAATCCACTGGGCATGCCACAGGAGACACATGATGTTTGAGCAAATGTGAACCCAACCAACAACCTTCCAGCCTTTCTCTAGGTAACTATTGGGATTTTCTTTTCAACTTGCAATAGTGTCTGACATTTACAAATGTCAAATAGTAGCTTAAAAAGAAAAAAAAGCATTAATAACATTTAAATGATTGAAGTTGGATGCCAATTTCTCAGAGTGTTATTAAGGATTTAATGATGAATAATGTGTACCTAAATACAAAACTTCATCCAAGAAACTTGACTTTATTCTCACCTACTACTTCTTGATAAGAAATAATGGAGCACTGGGGCACCTGGGTGGCTCAGTCAGTTGAGTGGCCAACTTCAGCTCAGGTCATGATCTCATGGTTTGTGAGTTCGAGCCCCACATCGGACTCACTGCTGTCAATGCAGAGCCTACTTTGGATCCTCTGTCCCCCTCTCTCTTTGCCCCTCCCCTTCTCATTCTCTCGCTCTTTCTCTCTCTCTCAAAAAAAAATAATAGAGCACAGTTCTTACAAAGGTAAAAATCTAGCTCTACTATTTAATTCCTTTCTTGATTTTTTAGCACACATTAGTTTCTCTCTTCTCTGAACTCATACAGCATGCATCTCCAACACTTTGATCATCATTCTATCCTAGTAGTGAAAAGAGTTGAAAGGCTACTGCTTACTAGTCATGGTCAAGTTACTTAAACATTCTGAGCTTCAGCTTCTTCATTTGAAAAAAGTGATTAAGAAAGGCTTTAGATCAACCTAAATTTGAGTTTTGGCTCTGCCTTTTTACAGTGGAGAAAAAGAAACCCTTGTACACTGTTGGCAGGGAAGTAAATTGGTGCAGCCACTGTGGAAAACAGTATGGAGATTCCTCAAAATGTTAAATATAGAATTACCACGTGATCCAATAGTTCCAGTACTGGGTATTTATCCAAAGAAACCAAAAACACTAATTCAGAAAGATATATATACCATGGGGTACCTGGGTGGCTTAGTCAGTTAAGTATCCAACTCTTGGTTTCGGCTCAGGTCATGATCTCGTGGCTTCAGGGGTCCAAGCCCCACATCGGGCTTTCCATTGGCAGCCTGGAACCTGCTTGGAATTCTCTCTCTCCCTCCTCCTCTCTGCCCCTACCCCACTTGCACTGTCTCTGTCTCTCAAAAAACAAATAAACTTTTAAAAAGAGAAAGATATATGCACCTCTGTATTTACTGCAGCATTATTTATAATAGCCAAGATATGGAAATAACCTTAGCATCCATGAATAGGCAAATGGATAAGGAAGATGTGGTGTGTATTCACACACACACACACACACACAGAGGAATAGTACACAGCTGTTAAAAAAAGGATGAGATCATGTCATTTAGACAACACGGATGGACCTAGAGGGTATTATGCTAAGTGAAATAAGTCAGAGTGAATCACATGACGCCTATGAACATCAGTTCATAATAGTACCTATTATGGGGTACATTTAAAATTAAATGGGGGCTTTTTAAAATTAAATGAGATAATGTGTGTGATGCACTTAGCATAAAATAAATGTTCACTTCATATTTGCTGGTTCTGTGATGATGAATGATGGTGAAGGTGACAATGATAAAAGGTGATGAAGAGATGATTATGAGGATGGTGATAACACACGTCCTACTTACCTCACTAGAGGTAGAAAGTGGAAAACACTATGCAAAAATAAAGGATGGCCAGTAAGGATTTGCCAAGCAATACACAAACTCTTCTGAGGGAAGAAGCGTATCTTTTACTTTGAGTAAAGATATTCTCACAGCTTCTATCACTGGACTGGACACAAGGTATGCTCATTGTGTAGCCAGCTATACCCATTAGAAAAGGAAGGAGATGCTGAAGGAGAGAAGTGCTGGATCCATGTCCTTAAACAGGGAAGATGGAATAGGATTTGGTGCACAAATGGAGGAGTTGAGCTTCTCTAGAAGCGCTCACACTTTAGGCTAAAATGAGGGAAGATGGAGTACATGAACATAAATGTAAGTAGGTGTGCAGATGTGACAGAGCCTACAGAGGTTCTCTTCTGGTGGCTTCACAGAAATATTTGAAGATGATGGAGGGAGTATTAGGGGCTCAGAGAAAGATGAAAATCTTAAATAATCGCCAATTGGGACTGAACCAACAAGTAAAATTGAGTGTCAAGTTCTGGGGAAATCCTGATTTAGGGTTCTAAAGAGACTATTTGCAGTTGTTGACAGTCTACTTGGAACTAAAGAATGAATATTTGTGGAGAGACAAATTAACGTACCCAATTGTAGACTGAGTGAGAATCCTAACCCATGTTCCTCATTGAAGAAGTGAGAGAGGCTCCCGTGTGGCTCAGTTGTTGAGTGTCCAACCCTTGATTTCAGCTCAGATCATGATCGCATGGTTGATGAGTTTGAGCACCACATTGGGCTCTGCACTGACAGCGAGAAGCCTGCTTTGGGACTCTCTCCCTCTTCTTCTGCCCCTCCCCGACTCACACGCTCACTCTCTCACACTCTCCCTCAAAATAAATAAATAAAGTTTTTTTTTTTAAAAAGAAGCAAAGGTAAGGCCCAAATGAAGCATCTTAAAAAGCGTTAATTTTACATAGTCTTTTTTCTAATGTTTATCTTCTCAGCGACACACGGCTTTTGAAATGCTCTTGGAGGTTTCTGCTTACTCATTTCATCTAAAATTTTTCCTTAGCAGAGGTGAGAAGGAAAGATATAATATGTCAAAGTTTAACAGCGGTGAAAACAAACTTATCTGGGGAACTCAGCTATTGAGGTGATATTAGGGCTGCTGTCTATGTGCAGCGTTGTGCCTCTGTGTTAGAAATTGGATTTTTGTTCCTGAAATGAAAATTGTGTTCTAGTTTCACACTACCTAAAGAGGAAAATAGCCGCCTGGGGTCAGGCTATCAGCCTGACTGGTGATAGGGAGGAAAAAGAAATATATGTTTTCAGTGAAACAATATATGTACTCTGAATTTACAAATGCCATGGCTCAAAGTATTTTATCCATTATCAATTTTGGTTATACTGAACTGGGCAACATATTTTCATTAAGTGACTACTTCTTTATGCCATTATAGTCACTTTGCATTTAGGCATAATTGGTCATTATTTACCCACATTGCTCTTTTTCACTAATATTGTTTTACATTTAATTTCAGAGTTTATCTTTCTTAATTTCTTCCTCTTTCTTTTGGCTCATTTTATTATTCTTTTACTTGTTTTTGAAGCTCAATATTTAGTTCACCGTGTTCAGTATTTGTTTTAAATAAATAAAGTAGAAAAATAATAAATACGTTCCTCTGATTTCAGCTGACTCTGTATGCCACAGATTGAATAAAGCATCCCTATTTTTATCATTTTGTAATAATTTATCATTTATGCTTTCATTTAGAGCTTATTTAACAAAGTGTTTTTAAATGTTTATGGTTGGGAGTGTGTCTTGTTCATGTTAATTTCTAAATTTGTTAAACTGCAGTCAAGAGAATGAACTAATACAAGCTCTATTCCATGAAATAGTTGTTCATAATAAATAATATAATAAGAAGATATTATTTTAATCATTATTAACATCTCTGTGGCCAAATGGATGATCAATTTCTTTGTATTGTGGCAATTTGTATTCTCTATTTGTACTGTCCAAAGTTTTATATCAAGTTTACTGAGGCTATTATACAAATTCCACTTTTTTTTTTTTTAATTTTAGAGAGAGAGAAAGAGAGTACAAGCAGGGGAGAGGGGCCGAGGTAGGGAGAGAGAGAATCTTAAGCAGGCTATATGTTCAGTGCACAGCCCGGCACGAGACTTGATCTCACAACCCTGGGATTATGACCTGAGCCAAAATCAAGAGTTGGACACTCAACGGACTAAGCCACCCAGGCATCCCCTTTATTTTTTTAATGTACTTACTCTACCAAATATTGAAGGATATATACTAACATCTCCTACTGTAACTGTGGTATTATCCATTTCTCCTTGCATGATATATTCTTCTGCTATTTTGTATTTTGTCACTATGTTTTCATATTGAATGGTCAAAACTGTTACATCTTCTTTATTACCCTTGTCCCAGAGTTATTAATAATGCCTCACAAAAGTCTCCCATTTGGATGCAGAACTATATAAACCATAACCATACTATTATCATCCCACTCTTGATCTTATTTGCTGCACTGGATCTTAAATTCTAGCATCTCCAATATTAATACTGCCAATCTCATCCTTTCATTGTTGGTATTTGCCTAGTATCTTTTTTGCCATTGTTTTTAACTTTTTTGTTACTTTATCTTATGAAAGTTTCTTACAGAAAATATTTTTTACACAATCTGACGGATTTTCTTTTGCTATGGCAATGTAGCACATTAACATCCAAATTAACAGGTGAGATATACCTTATATTTGCTGTATTTTGTAGATCCTTCACCCTCTCAGATCCTTTAGTTTGGCTGGGTTAACCAAATTTCCTTTCCGTGCAGCCACCACACACCAACTGCTGTAATAATTTGGAAGTTCGTCTATGAATCTTAAATATATACCTTGTAGCTCAGAGGGGATCTATCCCTGCTCACTGCCTGCCTGCAAATCCTCAAAGGGCAAGAGGACTTTGCTGATGTCCAAATTGCTGGGTCTTTAATTGACCCTGCAGTGAAAAACAACATCCCAGAATCTGCATGTTCCTCCTGGATGACTCACAATCTCGGCTGTATCTGACCTCATCTGCCAGTCCCAACAACCAGACGGGGTTGTTTTAGGGGTTAGCTATCTAAGCGGTGAGACAGGAAAGGGCGAGCACTAGAATCATATACTCAGGCTACTATTCTCTTTATTCATTCTAATTTATATTGGATGGTCATGTTCTTACATGACCTCCAGCACTGAAATTGGACATTTCCGCTTCCCTATGATCCGATTTCACAGAAAACAAAAATAATGATTCCTTCTCAATTCTAAACACTATGGAGAGACAGAAAATGGATTAAATTCTTTCATTTGTCTTTGCTTTTTCAAAATCAAAACGATACGGTCACTCCTATTAAGAAAACATTT
>CM053579.1:31115564-31209200 GCA_028646485.1 Cryptoprocta ferox
CTTCTTTTGTGTTTATGGGAGCAAATATTACATTTCCTGAGAAACCTGTTTTTCTTCCCCTCAAGAAAACAGGCTACTGACCCCTGCTCACAAAGAACTAACTCTTGCCTTTGCTATGCTAAAAACATTGCCTTGTATTTGAATGCTAAAGATACCTTCCTTCCCCATATGATAAGCATCTAAGTCACCTACATCAATCTCTATGGATAAAGATTATGCATGAGTCTTTTACCAATCTACTTTCTGGGAAATTTTTACATACCAAAGAATTTGTCATCAGAAATCATTGTCTAAGGCAATTGCCACTTCTGTTTTGTACCCCATACATTTTTTCAATAAATAAAGGTGACTCTCCCGGTCAGTGCAGAGATGCCTGCCTGGAGAGCAGAGATGCCTGCCTGGAGAGCAGAGATGCCTGCCTGGTGATCAGAAAGAAACTCGAGGCTCTCTCACTCCCTTTCGCTGACATCGCCTATCCTTCAGGGAGCCCTGGACCTGCTGGAGCTGGACTCCGGCAAACAACAACAACAACAACAAAAACAACAACAACTTCTTGACAGGGGGGAACGAACCATGGACAATCACTCGAGATCACACACATCATCGGTTTCCACTCGTAAGCAGAGGACCCCACTTTGATGTAAATGTCTCTGACATTAACCAGGGTGCAGAGAAGGAATCAGAGTCAATCATTTCTTAAAGTCTACTCCAATTACCGCAACCTGAATTTTCGAACTGTAACTATTAATTTGTCTGGACTGCTGGAATAGAATACCACTAGTTGGTGGCTTATCCAACACAGATCTACTGTTCACAGTTCTGAAGGCTGGAAGTTTAACATTCAGGCATAACAGGGTGGCTTCCTTCTGAGCGCTGTGAGGAAAGGAGCTCTTTCAGTCCTCCCCCCTTGGCTTGTAGATGCCCATCTTTCCCCTATGTGCCTTCACAGTGCTTTCTCTCTATGCATGCCTGCTTCTGTGTCAAATTTCACACTTTTTAAGTTTTTTTCATGTTTATTCATTTTTGAGAGAGAGAGAGAGAGAGAACAAGCAGGGGAGGGGCAGAGAGAGAACGAGCAGGGGAGGGGCAGAGAGAGAGAGGGAGACACAGAATCTGAAGCAGGCTCCAAGCTCTGAGCTGGCAGCATAGAGCCCGACACAGGGCTCGAACCCATGAACCATGAGATCATGACCTAAGCTGAAGTCAGACACCCAACCGACTGAGCCACCCAGGCGCCCCTCAAATTTTGCATTTTTATAAGGACACCAGTCATCTTGGATTAGGGCCCATCATAGCAAACTCATTCTAACTTGATTACCTCTTTAAAAATCTATCTCCAAATAAGGTCACATTCTGAGATACTGTGGGCAAGGATTCCAAGGTATCTTTTCTGGAGGGACATACGTCAACCCATAACAAAGAGTCTCACATATGCAGTTATGCTGCCACTAACTAGTATCAACTAATGACATAGATTGTTACCCACAGGTTTATAGATTTTCTTGTTTCTGGAGAACCTCGAACTGATCTTTATTTCACCTGTCACTTAGGCTTCCGAGATAGAATGATGGGTTCTGCAGCAATTACAAATGCTGCACCTTCACATAAAAATGGGAGAAAAGTTTCATCTCCTCTCAATGTTGGCTTTTGCTGAGGTCTCAAATATGTTTGGAAGTTTTAAAATTAGAAGCTTGCATTGCTCTCCTCATTCATAATGTGAATAATTGGGGACAAGGAGAATATACCCTGGGTAGTTGCTAATATGCCCCAGATAATCAAGTCAGCATTTTTACTAGATACCATATATTTTCATAAAGCAAATAGCATCTATATGACAGCAAGAAGGTAGACTCAGCCAAAAATACAATAGGGCCTGGTGTTAGGTTGGTCTCCCAGAGTGTACAGCACTCTTTAATTTGGCAGAATATTAACGTCTTATGAAACTAAGTTTATGATTCAAGATTACACTGAGTTCAAGGAAGGAATGTGACTGAACAGCTTCCTGAATTCAACAGGATTAATTCATTCCATGATTAGGCACTGGGCACCTAGTCTGCGTTCTGCACTATGCCAGGCACGTGAGGATATTCACGAAGGGACGCAGCTTCTATTCACAAGGAATTTAAGTTAACAGGGAAGATAAACATGGACACAGCTAACTTGAATGCAAAGCAACATGAAATAAGTGCTTTAATAGAGATAGAAACAAAGTGCTGTGGGGCCCAGAGGAGAGAGACATTAATCACGTCTGGATTTCTTTTTAGCAGTGCACGTTAACACCAGTTTTGTTTTGTTTTTTTTCTTTTGCTTTTACTTAAAAATCTGGAAGGTGAACTTGGGGAAACTCTGCAATCACATTTTGAGAACGGATCTTTGAAACCAGAAGGGTAAAGCAGAGTCCTGTAGCTGATAAACACAGGCTTCTAAGTCTGCGTCAAAGGAAAATGCTGCTGCGTTAGTTCAGCAGTTCAATTAAATGCACCTAATCCTACATTAGTCTCAACACAACACAGCCATACCTTTTGCAGTCCAAGCATACAACACACACACACACACACACACACGCACACACACACCACCTGCCAAGAGAGGGGAAATGAAAGTGGAGTTACTGTCATTTCACAACATTTATGATGCCAAAAAATGTCATTTCACTTAAGCTGCTGCTAGAGAAAAACATATTTAATTAAATGCATGGCAGAATAGTCATTTTCTTTTGTGTGGCAGAGAGGTGTTCACTCCACACTATCCATTATGGTTGCCTACAGTTGCTGGTGAACAAACCACTTAAAAGAAAGGAAGAATGAGAGAGAACATGATGCTTTTCCTCCTTGAAAAAGAGAGAAAATCATTCAAAAGTTAGGAAGATTCTAAAAGAAACTTCAGTGTGCTTTTACGGTAATCAAAATCAGCAGCATGTACCTATTATATATTCTAAAGCTCAAATGAGCTTATGCCTCCCACTGAAATTCTATAGCTGCTAAAGAGAGAGGATTAGAGTGATTGTTATCTAAATCACATGAAGTGTTTTCTGAGTAAATCCATAATCAAATTCTGAATAACCTTAAAAATAACTAATTCTTATAATGCTTGACAGAAGCAGAATTGCAAAGGATCTTAAAATTATTTAGCTCAAATCCATCATTTGACAGATCAGGCAAATTGAGGTCCACAGGGTGGAAAAATGACCTGTCCACAGTTCCTACAGCTAATGGAACTCAGACTGGCACCCAAATCTCCTGCTTCCCAGTCTATTTATCTTTCCAATACACTTAACCAGTTGTTATGCTTAGTCAAGTACCAAATTGCCCTGCGACTTGTTTCCTCATCTATAAAATGAAGATGAGAGTTTATCCTACCTCTTACAGTTACTGCCAGTAACAAATAAGTTAACAAGTGTGAAATGATTGGATATGCACGTGAAACATAATGTGCTTTACTGTTATTATTTCAATAATTTAAGTCAATGATGCGAACATCTTTCCATTTCGGGAACACTGCCTTCCACCAGCCTGATCTTCACAAAATTTAGAAGCAGCTGAGTTTATCTTCTGTGTGCCCATTCTTTCTTGGTGAGCTTTCTTTATTCATTTTTCTTTGGTGAGCCTCCTTTTCTTTTTAAAAAAAATTTTTTTTAAATGTTTTATTTATTTTTGAGAGAGAGAGAGAGAGACAGCATGAGCAGGGGAGGGTCAGAGAGAGAGGGAGACACAGAATCTGAAGACAGGCTCCAGGGTCTGAGCTAGCTGTCAGCACAGAGCCCGATGTGGGGCTCGAACCCACGAACCGTGAGATCATGATCTGAGCTGAAGTCGGACACTCAACTGACTGAGCCACCCAGGCACCCCGGTGAGCCCTCTTTTCTTTATCTTTGGGTATCCATTGCTGGACTACATTACCCCCATGCCATAATAGCAATGTCTTGCTTGATTCCATCAACCTCTGGACGAAATTTCTGTTCTCAAATCTGCCAACCATTTCTTCCTCACAAGAACTGTCAGATTACAATCACTTAGGGCCCCATAAAGTAATATTTGAAATGTTACAACATACTTGTTTAATATGCTGTCCTTTGTAAGAATACTGTGCTTTTAACAGAGACTGTCTATAGTATGGCCACCTGAACATTAAGATGAATGTCTAATTAGGCAATTTTAGATACTGTGGTAGAACAGTAGGATAGGGACAGGGAATCAATGACTTTCAAGTATTTGTTGTTATTTCACTCAATTAAAAAACATGAAATGTATTATTCTCTTCCATATCAGAGACAAGGTGACTAAGGATCACAGAGAGGAGGTGATTTGCTTGAAACCCTACAACTAATAAATCCAAAAGTAGCTTGCAAACTCTGCTCTGCCTGGTTCAAAAGTCTGTTTTCAGTATTTTTGATAAAGAGCTCTGGAATCAGTTCTCCTCGTATCACACTGTATGTGCAAATGGCTCTTCTGGGTGTCTTAAGAGTAGCTCTTTTTCTCCAGGAACTGCTGACCTGCCCTCAGGTGGGCATCACGATATAAAATATACCCAGAATCCTTGCCGTATGATGTATTATAATATATAGACAATTGAGGTGCCAACTAAAAGGCATTCCGTATCTCACATAGCAATTTTTGAATATACTATATACCAAACACTCAGGTCTGTTACACATGTGAGCTCTCTGTTGGTCTGCCATGAAACAAATGGATAAAGCAGAAATAAAATAGGTATAATAAATATGTTTGCAACATGTCAGTGGATCTAATTGACTAGTTATTCCATAGTAGAAGAAAGCACAACACGGTGCTCGTATGGAACCAACAAAGTACATTTTTCACCAATAATTTTTGGCAGGAAGGACAAAAATATTACGTGAAAGCAAAAACACACAATGCCTTTGCCTTAAATCTGGGATATACTGGTTGCTGGGGTGGAAGAGCCTAGGATATATGAACGAATCTGCAAGCACATGAATTAGCATAAATATGTCATGAGATTGTCAAATTCTATTCAGAAAGGCTTTAAGGTTTTATATCTGATAGAAGATTTTTATCATAACTTATTCTTTGCTGAATCACCTCATTTTAGAGTTCTAAGAGAAGAACAGCCAGCTAGAGGGCTTATATTGATTTATTAACTTCTCTAGAGTGTTTCTTTGATAAATGTATCTTCTTAGAGCTCCTCAGAATGACCTCTGAAAGGGACATAGCAAAACCTTTCTTTTATTTCCACCATTCATTGCATATATCAGTCAATAAAGTGAGCACCTCGCATATACAAAGCAGTATGCCAGATATGGAGAATACAATGATAGTATGGAGCTTAGATGGTGCATAGAAAGAAAAGACATCAATTTAAAAAAATAACACTTAAAAAACACATAAGCTAAGCGGTAGGAACAATGAGTGCTCCAGATCAGGTAGACATTTCTACCAGCTAGGGTATAAGGATGAAAATGGGTCAGGCTTCATAGTTGCATTTATTGCACATAATGTAAGTCTTACCCAAACTATGTTCTGTCGGTCCCCATGAATGCATACTAAGGAAAGGTATACGTATTTCTTCAAAAGAAATAGGTAACAAAGGCGAAGTAAAAATTGGTTCTATGTAGTATAAAGGGTAAACAGTGTGAAAGTAATCTAATAATTTACAGTTTTAAAGATTAGATGTTATAAAATACTTTATTGGATGCTACAATACAAGGTGCCGCAAACTGCAATCGAAGCAGCAGAAAGCCAGCTGAGAATGAGAACCACGAACACAGACAGACTTGCCTCCACTTTGCTACGGCAGAAGGGAGCTCACCATTGTACTAGGGCACCTCATTCATTGGATACATAGCAAGGTCATGAGCAACAGTGAATAAGAGAGAGAAGGCTTATGAGTCAGCACCATAAATGTCAAAACAAAGTATGGGAGAAAAGGGGAAGAATAAATAAAAATAATAGTCCAGCCACAGGTTATGTCTAAAACCCAGAAGACAAGACAGTGATATAAGAAAATGTGAACTGGGGCGCCTGGGTGGCTCAGTCGGTTGAGCGTCCGGCTTCGGCTCAGGTCACGATCTCACTGGTTCGGGGGTGCAAGCCCCGCGTCAGGCTCTGGGCTGACAGCTCAGAGCCTAGAGCCTGTCTTCAGATTCTGTGTCTCCCCCTCTCTCTGACCCTCGCCTGCTCATGCTGTCTCTCTCTCTCTCTCTCTCTCTCTCTCTCTCAAAAATAAATAAAAACATTACAAAAATTAAAACAAAAAAGAAAATGTGAACAAGGAGCCAAGGATCAGGGATCACACAGAAATAAGGTATTAAGATGGAGCAATAGATCAAAGCTGACAAAGCAATAAGAGAAACAGAGGTAAATAGAACGTTCAGAGAATAAGAAGGCAAGATTATTGAAAGAAAGCCTAGGAGGCCAGTTCTATTAGGCGTGGCTAGCTCTAGGCAGGAATCCTGAAAAGCTGCTACAGTCTTAAAACTTTACATACCTGAAAGATCTTGGCCTTCATTCTTCCAAGAGAGAAATGCAGTTAAGAATGCACATGATGGGGGTTCCTGGGTGGCTCACTCAGTTAAGTGTCTGACTTCCACTCAGGTCATGATCTCGCGGTTCGTGGTGTCGAGCCCCACATTGGGCTCTGTGCTGACAGCTGAGATCCCGAAGCCTGCTTCGGATTCTGTGTCTCCCTCTCTCTCTCTCTCTCTCTCTCTCTGCCCCTCCCCAGCTTGTGCGCGCACATGCGCGCTCTCTCTCTCTCTCAAAAATAAATAACATAAAAAAATTAAAACAAAAGAATGACGCATGATGGGGACTGTAGAATCCTCATTTCATCGCTTAAAAAGTTACCTTGCTACTGCATTGTAAAGCTAAAATAATTGAGAAAATTGTGTTTAGGGTCAGACCTAGACCTTTGCTCCAGTTTGTATGTAAATATTAGAAAGAACATTTTATTCCTATTGAAAGTGTTTTGTGAAGATTCATTTGAGAAGCTATGTAAGCCCTGAAGGCAACTGTGAGGATTTTGAATGCCTTCCATATTTGTAAAGCAGAACAAGAATGGGCACTAAAATGGTTTCAAACTCGGAGTCTGGGCAAAGGATCCTACTTATGGTTTAAGCAAATGCTTTTAGAAATGCTCCCTCTGAATTTGACTCGAGCATGGTTTAGTCAATTTATCACCTAATTGATTGTCATGCTGTTATTGTCATATTTAGTAAGATTCCCACCAAAACACAGCCCTGAAATGTTCATAACACATCAGATGGTTTTGTTGCTGTAGCGACTTTGACGCTTTATGAAGACAGCATTTCTAGGAATAACT
Source organism: Cryptoprocta ferox (assembly GCA_028646485.1). Classification (NCBI taxonomy): domain Eukaryota; kingdom Metazoa; phylum Chordata; class Mammalia; order Carnivora; family Eupleridae; genus Cryptoprocta; species Cryptoprocta ferox. The sequence continues at coordinate 31,122,864 of CM053579.1, forward strand.
TCAAAGCAGAGCAGCTGAATTGGATTTGTAGGAAGATGATGTTGGTTTTTCTTAAGTAATATGTTACCACTTGGGAACCCTCACTTATCTTTAGTATACTCTATTTGCACTTTTGTCAGGCATGGAGAAACAAAGCACAATGCATTTGTAGTAGATGATATAAAAACGAATACGGCCCTACCCCTACAATCCAGGAGCTTACAACACTAGAATAAATGGGAAGAAACCCAATTAAAATCATTTTAATGTAAGTTAAAAGAGTTACAAAGGACTGTTTCATTCACTCTGCTACCTACTATTTTATTTTTTACAATTTCTTTTTTTTTTAATTTAAATCCAAGTTAGTTAACATATAGTGTAATAATGGCTTCATGAGTAGAATTTAGGGATTCATCACTTAAATAGAACACCCAGTGCTCATCACAACAAGTGTCCTCCTTAATGCCCAACACCCATTTAGCCCATCCCCCATCCAACATACTGCCAGCAACCCTTAGTTTGTTCTCTGTATTAATCAGTCGATGGACATTGGGCTCTTTCCATACTTGGGCTATTGTCGATAATGTTGCTATAAACATTGGAGTGTGTGGGCCCCTTTGAATCAGGACTCCTGTATCCTTGGGATAAATACCTAGTAGTGCCCTTGGTGGGTCACAGGGTGGTTCTATTTTTAACTTTTAGAGGAACCTTCATACTGTTTTCCAGAGTGGCTGCACCACCAGCAGTGCAAAAGGGTTCCTCTTTCTCCACATCTTTGCCAACATCTGTTGTTGCCTGAGTTAATTTCAGCCATTGCGAGAGGTGTGAAGTGGTATCTCATTGTGGTTTTGATTTGTAGTTCCCTGATGATGAGTGATGTTGAGCATTTTTTCATGTGTCTGTTCGCCATCTGGATGTCTTCTTTGGAAAAGTATCTATTCATGTCTTTTGTCCATTTCTTCACTGGATTCTTTGTTTTTTGGCAGTTGAGTTTGGTAAGTTCTTTATAGATTTTGGATACTAATCCTTTATCTGATACGCCATTTGCAAATGTCTTCTCCCACTCCATTGGTTGTCTTTTACTTTTGCTGATTGTTTCCTTCGCTGTGCAGAAGCATTTTATCTTGATGAGGTCCCAGTAGTTCATTTTTGCTTTTGTTTCCTTGGCTTCTGGAAACACTTCAAGTAGTAAGTTGCTTTGGCTAAGGTCAAAGAGATTGTTGCCTGTTTTCTCCTCTAGGATTTTGATTGATTCCTGTCTTATATTTAGGTCTTTCATCCAGTTTGAGTTTATTTTTGTGTATGGTGTAAGAAAGTGATCCAGGTTCATTCTTCTGCATGTCGCTGTCCAGTTTTTCCAACACCATTTGCTAAGGAGACTGTCTTTTTTTTCATATTCTTTCCTGCTTTGTCAAAGATTATTTGGCCATATGTTTGTGAGTCCATTTCTGGGTTCTCTATTCTGTTCCTTTGATCTATGTGTCTGCTCTTGTGCCAGTATCATACAGTCTGGATGACTAGAGCTTTGTAACATAGCTTGAAGTCTAGAATTGTGATGCCTCCAGGTTTGGTTTTCTTTTTCAGGATTGCTTTGGCTAGTCAGGGTCTTTTCTGTCTCCATGCAAATTTTAGGATTATTTGTTCTAGCTCTGAGAAGAATGCTGGTGTTATTTTGATAGGGATTACATTGAATATGTAGATTGCTTTGGGTAGTATTGACATTTTAACAATATTTGTTCTTCCAACCCATGAGTATGAAATGGTTTTCCTTTTTTTGTGCTGTCTTCAATTTCTTTCATAAGCTTTCTATAGTTTTCAGTGTACAGGTTTTTCACCTCTTTGCTACCTACCACTTAGCAAGCACAGAGCCAAAATAATGTTTGACTAATTTAAATAAATTTCAGCTTTAGTTACATACAGGCCCACCTTGTTTTACTTGCTTAGCTTTACTACGTTTTGCAGGTATAGTGGGTTTTTAATTTTAACTTTTTTTTTTTAACAAACTGATGGTTGGTGGCAACCCTGTATCCGGCATGTCTATTGGGGCCATTTTTGTCAACAGTACTTGCTTACTTCATGTGTGTGAGTCACATTTTGGTAATTCTTCCAATATTTCAAATTTTTCATTATTTCTTTATTTGTTAGGTGATCTGTGATCAGTGATCTTTGATGTTACTATTTCAATTGTGTGGGGAGTAAGTTTAAGAATTCTCTGAGGTTGCACTAATGGGTTAACAAAGCTTAGGGCAGAAAGCCACCACAGGGCAAAAACACCCAGCAAGAAAAATGCCTTGTTAACCCTGAGGTAGAATGCTCTATCTTACTTAGCCCTAGAAAAGTTAAGACAAACAGACATGGTGCCTGGTGCCTGCAGTAAACAGCCATCTGCTCGGCACCAGGATTTTGATTTGTCTCGACCCTAACCCCTAACACCACATACCTTTGAAACCCCCTTTGTTCTCACACACATGAGTTAATGATCACTATTTTAATGTCTCTTCCTTCATGTCCATCACATATGTAAGCCTTCTGAGCCTAATAAATATGGAGAAAAGACCCTTACTCAGGGCTCTGGTCTCCTCCCAGACATTAGGCTGTCTCATATTTGATTCTGCGTCTGCTCTCTTGCTGGACAAGAGAACTCCAGACTCAAAGTCTGCAACACAATTGTTTTGGGGGCACCACAAACCACACCCACATGATGGCGAACATAATTGATAAATAATGCATGTGTTCTGACTACTTTACTGACTGTCCATTACTCCATCTCTCTCCTCTCCTTGGGCTTCCCTATTACATGAGACAGAGCAATATTGAAACGAGTCCAATTAATAAGTCTACAATGGCCTCTAAATGTTCAATTTAAAGGAAAAGTTGTACATCTCTCACTTTAAATCAAAAGCTTGAAATGATTAAGCTTAGTGAGGAAAGCACATTGAAAGCTGAAAGCTAGGCCCCTTGCATGAAACAGCCAAGTTGTAAATGTAAAGGGAAAGTTCTTGAACCAAATTAAAAGCAGTATTCCAGTGGGGCACCTGGCTGGCTCAGTTGGAAGAGCATGTGACTTTTGATCTCGGGGTTGTGAGTTTGAGCCCCACACCGAATGTAGAGATTACTAAAAATAAATAAACTTTAAAACAAAAAATGTGCTACTCCAGGGAACACACAAATGGTAAGAAAGGGAAATAGTCTTACTGCTGATACTAGAAAGTTTTAGTGGTCTGGATAAAAGAACAAACCAGCTATAAGATTCCCTTAGGCAAAACCCTAATCCAGAGTGAGGCCCTGATTCTCTTCAATTCCATAAAAGCTGAGAGAAGTAAGGAAGCTGTAGAAGAAAAGTGTGAAACTAGCAGAGGTTGGTTTATGATATTTAGGGAAAGAAATCATCTCCATAGCATGAAAGTGCAAGGTGGAGCATCAAGTGCTGATATAGAAGCTGCAGAAGATCTAGTAAGATAATTAAAGAAGGTGGCTACACAAAACAGCAGATTTTCAATGTAGATACAACAGTCTACTAGAAGAAGATGCCACCTCGGACTTTCTTAGCTAGAAAGTTGAAGTCAGTACTTGGCTTCAAAGCTTCGGATGACGGGCTGACTCTCTAGATAGGGGCTAATGCAGCTGGTGACTTTATTTTGAAGCTGATGCTCATTCACCATTCTGAAAATCCTAGGGCCCTTAAGAATTACCTTAAAACTGCTCTGTCTATACTCTAGGAATAGAACAACACAAGCCTGGATGACCGCACACCTGTTTACAACATGGTTTACTGAACATTTTAAGTCCACTGTTGAAACCTACTGCTCAGGAAAAAAGATTCCCTTCAAAATATTACTGCTCATGAACAAGGCATCTGGTCATCCAAGAGCTCTGCTGGAGATGTATGAGATTCATGTTGTTTTCTTATTTATTTGCTTATTTACTTAGAGACAGTGCTAGTGCAGAAGGGGCAGTGAGAGAGGGAGAATCCCAAGAGATAGAACCCCAATGCAGGACTTGGACTCACGAATTGTGAGACCATGACCTCAGCCAAAATCAAGAGTCAGAAGGTTAACTGACAGAGCTACCCAGGTGCCCTGAGATTCACGTGGTTTCCATGCCTGCTAATACATCGATTCTGCAGCCCATGGAACAATAAGTAATTTATACTTTCAAGTCTTATTATTTAACAAATACATTTTATAAGAATATAGGTGCCATAGACAGTGATCTGATGGATCTGGGGAAAGTAATTTGAAAATTTTCTGGAAAGGTATTCACCATTCTGGATGTCAAGAACAATCGTGATTCACGAGAGGAGGTCAAGATATCAACATTAACAGGAGTTTGAAAGAAGTTGGCTGCAACCATCATGGATGACTTTGAGGGGTTCAAGACTTCAGTGGAGGAAGCAACGGCAGATGAGGTGGAAATAACAAGAGAACTAGAATTAGAAGTGGAGCCTGAAAGTGGGGCTGACTGAACTGCTGTCCCATGATAAAACTATTAATGAATGAAGATTTGCTTCTTATGGATGAGCAAAGAAAGTGGTTTCTTGAGATGGAATCTACTTTTGATGAAAATGCTGTGAAGATGGTTGAAAGACAGAAAGGATTCAGTATATTATATCAACTTATAAGATAAGATAGAAGCAGGGTTTGAGAGGATTGACTCTGATCTTTAGAAGTTCTCCTGTGCCTAAAATGCTATCAAACAGCACCACGTACTACAGAGAACTCATTCGTGAAAAAGTCAATTGGTGCAGCAAAATTCATGGTCTTATTTTAAGAAATCACCATAATCACCCTAACCTTCAGCAACCACCACCGTGATCAGTCAGCAGCCATCAACATCAAGGCAAGACCCTCCACCAGCAGAAAGATTACCACTCACCTGAAAGCTCAGATGATGATTAGCATTTTTTTAGCAATAAAGTATTTTTTAATTAAGGTATGCACATTTGTCTTTAAACATAATGCTATTGCACACTTACTATACTACACTATAGTGTAAACATATCTTCTACATGTACTGGAAAACTAAGAAAATCATTTGATTTGCTTTCGTGTGGTGATCTGGAACCAAACCTGCACTATCTCTGAGGTGTGCTTATATTCTCTTCACTTCACCTTAGAATGAGCGTCAAATTTAATCAGGGGATGTACTGCCACTTTGAGGAGGCAGAGTAAGAAGGGTTCAAGTCCTTCACTCCTTCGGGGGAGTAAGACAGAAGTATTAGTTACATATTTTCTGAGAAAAAGGATGTGGATATACTTAAGGGGAAATATATTTTTACCATCAGTATGAGAAACTGGTGGGCTTGATCCTGCCTTAAGGTAAATAATAAAATGTAATTCCTCCGGAGATGGAATTTCCTTTTCCAGAATATAAAATTTACTTCAGTCAGATCAGCTCTTGGCTCTGATAAGAAAGCATATTCACTCTTTACCACCAACTAAAACTAAGTTCATCAGTTTTAACTTGGGAAGAACACAGGTATAATTTAATTTTGTAAAAATTACACAGATAACTTCTCTCCATAAATAGGATGGAGTTTGTAATAGGGAGAAAAAAAGGCCATCTAAGACTTACTAATATATCATTTAGTTTAGTAGCTTCCTCAACTGAGTTCCTCAGATGATACACTACATTTTGTATTATATACTTCAGGAAGTCAAGTCTCCCCTATGTACCATATTCCGAGCAAATTACAAATTTAGGACCAACGTTCCTATTCTTAATGCTATTCCTCTGTGCCTTCAGAACATGGACAAGTCACCTCAAAGCAGTAAAATATCCATCCCAGTACACTGAAGTACTTGTTATCAAAATCCAGTTAATTAGAGTAGGGCTCTAAAACATTACTTTTCAAGCTATTTGTGATAAAGGACCAGTGTCCTCTCCCTGCTCACATATCACTATAAAGTTTTCTAAATGCTTACTCTTACCTTCTGTAGTCATCTACAGACTATATTTTGAGTAACACTGCTCTAAATCAAAAAGGTAATAGGAAGGCACACATTTTGGCAAGATAAGGGGAAAGCACAGGTTTACAATAAAGCCTTAATTGTTGTCTGGCAGAAAGAGGCAAATTCAAGGATATCATGGTGGAACCAGATCCTGGAGAGGACATTAGAAATACTTTGTTTGTCTCACAGTCTGGTAGAAAAGAGCCCCTACAATGGAAAGCATCACATGGAAGATTAGTAACTGAGACACAAAGTGAATCTCAGGAAGAAGTTTCTTCGAGCATTTTAAAAATTCTGCAAGTCTAGAATACAAAACGTTAAAAACAACTTTTGATGTAGTCATAAATACCAATTGTAACTGTTCCAATGTAATTAGTGGGAAGCAGAAATACTAGTTATCCAATTCTACAACCTCTTTTTTCAACTCTTGAGCAGCTGTACAAAATTTTACAATCTCCTAACACCTTTGGGCTATAATCTTGCTAGATTTCAAAAACTGAGCAGAATTGAGCTGAGACAGAAACTAAATGAAAACAACAGAAAGAAATCCTTACATGCTGGTGTGGAAGAAGTATTTGGGGGAGATTCAATTACTGAGTTTCTGGTTTCTGCATTAAAACATAAACCAGCTTTAGGGAGACAATGTTCTCCAATAAGAAAGAGATGCTTTGTTTTGAAAGAGGGTGATTTAAATTTTAGTGACCATACAGCATCTTCAGATGAATATCACATTAGCTTGATGGTCTCAGAAAATCATCCAGTGGGCAAATCTGATTTAGCTTTCTAATAAGATTCCAAAAATAGCATAATTTTACCACTGGTATGAGGTATCCCATCTGAATCCAAAACCTGATAAGAAGTTAAAAAAAAAAAAAGAGGACAAAATAAAAATTGTATTGTTGCTGAAAATTGCTCATTATTCAGGCAAGAAAAACAAAAGTCTCAGGGATTGAAAGTGAATTACATATACTATCTGAACATTATAAGTTATATTTGTTTTTACCTATTACATATTTTGCCATACATGTAGTTCACAAAAGTTAAATGTATATGTTGTAAATGCATTCTCCCCACCGTGATTTTGAGTGAGGCTGTAATTATGCAGTAAAAGAATATAAGGATTCCAGATGGTTAAGTTCACATGTCTGTCGGTCAAAAGACGGTATTTTTTTTTAGCTCCAATATTAAATAGACATTTTTTGTGGGAAGAGGGAACAGGGGAGGCACACATACACAAAGTAACACTCAGCACACTTTCACTTTTCGCAATGAAATCAGGTCAATTTTTAGCGTTGACTGTAATTTCTACCCAGAATATTATTTCCAGAAAGCCGAACTTCCATACAGGTTTCTAATATCTTTCCTGTCTAATTAAATTCTACCTTTCAAAATAAGTATGCATTCTTTCTTTATATTTGTCAATGGAAGAGACAATACATGTGCTAATTCACTAGTCCTTTTTGCATTTCCATTAGCAATTGAAACCCTTTGTCTGAAGTAAGTTCTCCTTAGTTCAAAAAGGTCATTAATGTCTTAGTGAGAGAAAATGTGCAAAGCATTTGAAATTAAGGCAAATTTTACAAGTCATATATTTGCTATCAGAAACCTAAAGACTTTCTTTCTTTTCATAGTTTAACAGTGACATTCAAAGGTTTAACAGTGACATTCAAAGCTCTGAGTTTTATTGTTTCCACATGAAGATATCACACAATAATGCCACATGTGGACTCTAATATATATGCATTTCTAACCTTTTTCTTCACAGAGACATCAGCTCTGGAAGAATAAATGCCATTATAGGGTTTCAGGAGAGACCCCCTATGTATTGTGGCCTAATATGTTTAATTGTTAGGTGGAATGGAAAAAAAATCCTACCATGGAATTACGGTCTACTAAAATGGTAGGTAGACTAAAGGTTGTGTCATTCCCATGCAGCTCCCTGATGTTGTTCTTACTGACAATGGTAATGTAAAGAAATCAACCCCTCTCCCACCCCCCACTACACACCTACACACACACACACACACACACACACACACACACTGGACTTGATTTCCTTTAAAATGCTCTACACATATCAAATATATTATGTGGAAAATAGATGTAGACTGTGATGTGAAATTTTTTTCTCACATTTAGACCTATGATTAAACTGGATCTTATTATTTAACTTTAACTCAGTCTTGGCCCATGTGATTTGCTTGATATCACTTAAAAAGTGAACAATCCCCAAAATGCCTATAGCACCTCATCCGTGAATCCCTTCCATTCTGTCCTATTTGAAACTCAATAAAAAAAAATAGAGCTAAACTGCCCAGATTCATAACCACAGTTCAAAAATATTGCTGATTCTGTAAGAGGATATTTCTAATAATATCTTCTATACAGATATGGCTATGTAATTTGTGGGCCCCTTGTTCAAAAATTATTAAAGATGATGACACAGATCATTAAATCAAGTGTGGGGCTCTTCCAAGTATGAGACCTAGTACAATTAATTGTGAAGATTGCATGCCCATAAAACCGATTACAGTTATACACTACTTTTATAGTTAATGCACACAAATTACCTCATTTGGTTATCATAACCACTTTGAGATAGGCAGAGCGGCTAATACCGGTCTAAATTTTCCCTGTGACATTTATACAATTTTATGTGCCAAGAGCTTGTATGACCACTTAACTGGTAAGTGACGAAGTTGGAATCACAACCCTGGCCTGACTTTTGAGCCTAGTGTTCTTTCCACTCAATTATATTGTTTCTTTATTAAAATAGCAACACACAATGTACCTGCCTGTTAATTAGCTATGGCTTGATAGTGCCTTAATAGTATGTACTTCCAGAAATAATAAAAAGCATGCATCAATAGTCACAAATTCTTATCCATTTGAAAATCTGCAATTAATTCAACTGTTTTCAATCACTATTAAACTGAGAGTTGGGTACTTTTCTTCCCAAACAAGAAACAAAACAACCAAATAAAAATTGTGTTACTTTTTCTCACTAAGGGTGGTTCCAGGCAAAGGAAATCTTTGTGCCTTTTGGCTGTCCCCAGCTCTCAGCAAGTCCCTGATGACCTCAACACCAAATGTCATTATAGTGTTTTCTCCTTCCACCTGTATTACTAAGGGTTACTAATGGCAGCACTCAGCCAAGAAAGAAGCATTTTTTTTTAAAGTAGCTGATCCCTCTCCTGAATAAGAACTCCTTTGCTAATCTAAGTGAAAAACCACAAATTGCCTTTTCTATCTCCCTATTAATTCATGTACAAAACAGAAAGAAAATGATGCAAAAAATGATGGTGCTTCTCTCCCCTCTGGTCATCCCCAGATTGTGTAAAATTTGCTCTTGACCCTCTGATGGTGTCTGTCCAATCCAAAGAGAGGTTGCCAGGGCAACCAATTTACTAACTCAATCAAATGACTTTGCTCAGCTTTTTCTGAATGCATAATTAACACAGATTATTTCATTTATCCAGAACACTGTTTCAGCTCATATTATATGTCAGACACCTGATCCAGTCCTTGTCAGAAATAAGATTTTCAGGACCAAAAGATAAAACTCCTAGGCTGATATTAAAGAACTAATGATGTGAAATCACATACACAGACACACACACACAGACACACACACATTTAGATTCTATATAATGAACAAAATTTATATTTATACATATAATATCTCCAGTTTATACATTATATATAGTTATTTTTAAGATCCTTGTGATTTGAGGTACTGTGTACTGGTGATTTGAATTTAGAAACTTGGGTAAGATTTTGTTTCCTTGGATTATCCAGGATGGGAAAGGAGGCTGGCTCACATAATTCAAGAGTAATTGTTTCTTGAAAGTATAACAAAAGAATTGGTAATAATTTAATTTAACTAAGTTTCCTTTCAGTGCACAGTATAGTCTAGTTCATTCATTATAGAGAGCAATCATTACAGGGACAGAAACCAAAGAAAGCCCTTATGTAGGCATATTCATTGCATAGAAGGTATTATACTCAGATCAACAAACCTTTGTTTGAATAATAACAGTAATTATTTTTGTAATCTCTTGCATTTGCATAACACTTCCTACTTTGTGAAATGCCCTCCAGGATCTTGTAATATCTTATAACTCTTCCACATCTTATAGGTCATAGGAAAGAGCTCCTGAGAAACCACATTTCAGAGGAGCATATTTTGGGCTCCAAGAAAACACTCATTATCCTCCCCTGAGAGTAGGCTGTATTTATGCCATTACTAAAGGAGAAAACCTCCAAACCCCTACCCTTTTTGTTGGTGGAAGAAGCAAATGAGATAAATATTTTAGGAATGAGGTTAGGGGTATCAATATGCACTGCCCGGAAAGATAGGAGTAAGATACTGACTCTTGGCCAAAGATCTGGCTCACACTTTGTTGTCATTTTTTTTATATTTGTGTATTTGATTTCTCTATAAGTTTTAAGATGTTTTCTATGATTTTCAAGATTCTTGAATGCAAGGACTATGTCCACCATATTGTTGTGGACTCTGTGTAGTCGATCACATAAAGGGTGAGGGTACAAAATGTTTGTTGCTTTTTTTCCCATTAAATTCCATAGAGGTATATTCACACATACATATTTATTAGTGTGTTTGTTTATATAAAATGTCTCTGGCTTCATCACAGTTGAGGCTATATGGCCTGCCTCCTTCTTATCAATTCCGATTATCTTACAAGAGTGTCAGGATCATTTAGAGCAGGCTCAATCCCCTGGGTCTGAAACAAAATTTTATACCTCTTTCTTATTCCTCCCACTGGCCAAGATCATCTTTACCATATTCTCTGGGAATACCTTAAAATAGTGGAAATAACCTAATTTCCAGTTCAACCCTATACCAATTTAGTTTTGCAACCTTGGGAAAATCGTTTAGCTTACCTGGGCCTCAGTATCCTCAATGTCAAAAGAGGTTAATTAAGCTTGCCTTACCTTTTATTTCTCTTTTCGGTTCGTAGCATCTATCAAATTAGTGAAGAATATCAAATGATGAAACGATGTCACTTTTGATAGACTCTTCAAAATCATCTAAAGCAGTCCTGTATTTACTAATCCTTGCCCAAACTTACGCAGTTGGAAAGCCAAGCCTATATTTCAGGCTTATATTCCAGTACTGTTTGCACTACGTTCTATTAAGATTCTCAAAGCATTAGGAAAGGTACAGACGCAAAATATTATGATTAGTATTCATCTATGACTCTGTCAAGCCCTGCAAGGACTACTGAGGATAGTGAAGTGCAAGACAGCAATGCCTTTATCAGTGGTCATGATAAGAAATGGATACCTTAGCTGCCAAGGAAGGGATAGGTGATCAGTCAATGTCCTTCATAATATAAAACCCAGGTTTTCCAAGATGACAATGAAAGGAGAGTCTATGCATATAAAAGGTAGCTAAACCAGTCAACCCCAATTTTGTTTCCCTAGACTCTTCTTCCCCTTGGAGGTGTTACTAATCCATCTCGCCATCTCCATGTAGGCCACAGAGTTGCAATGATTAGTTGGGGAGAGACTATTCTCCCTTTATCTCCATGGACAAATTATATATAACAATAAATTCATCTAAATGCTCTGCTGCACAGCAGAAACCAGGCTTTTATTTTTATGCAAGATTAATAGATACCTGGGGGCAATAGAAAGGAAACAAACTTGAAGAGTATCCTATGACTAGATAATATTGTTTCTAAAACCTAAGACACTCGCCTTCGGTTTGTAATCTCTCAAAGGGTATGTTCAGACCAAGCTCCCAAAAGGTCTCTACCTGGCCATTATAATCACTGTTAACTAGAAAAGTCCTCAATTATATAAGGCTTCTCTTAGATCCAAGATCCAAAAAAGGGGTGCCCGAGTGATCATATTTTCCCTGTTGCTGTTGCTTAAGACTCATCTGATCAATTTTACTTTCCTATCTGAGGATTTGCTTCTTCCCCCGATTGAATGACTCTAGAATTTTATTCCCTTCAAAAGGGTGACCTATTGCCTACCAGTTCCAACTTCCTCAGTGGGATCAGCAAAAGCCTTGGCTGAGACTGCTTCAGAGATCACCCCCTCTCTTTATACAGCCCTGCTTCCTTCATTTCTCCACAGGTGCTGATCCCAAGATTCCTCCCCCCACCCACTCACCAATAAACTTCTTGCATGCAAATCTCTGCTTCAGGGTGTTTCCTAGGTAACTCTGTAAAGAGGGATGGTTTCAGGAATGGCCAAAGGAATCAGACTCTAAACTGGGATTTTGAAGCTGGGCATCTTGCTCACCAGTTAGCAGGTGGGGCCCTCATCACTAGGTGTAAGTGAAGCACTCATAACCCCTAGCATGGGGATAATTACTAAAACTTTAACAGGTAGTAAAGTCAGATGGGATACTGATAGAATGGAAGAAGAAGATACAACATTTCAGGTTTTTGAAGGGTTTGGGTAGAGTACCAGTGATAAGGACAATCTAATCAAATGGTTTTTGCTGAGTGCCACTGATTCACTGTAGAAAAACAACGAAAATCTAAGGGTAATTCATGACCAATTGAAGGTGAAGTATGAACGTTATAGGAAGTCTTGGGGAGCATGTAAACAGAATGTTATCTCCTGAGTTTAAAGCCCAGAAAAAGCTTTGGATTACATCAAGGACTTAATTATAAGAGTAACAGAGGTCTTGAGAAAATGGAAAGCACATCCCTGGAATGCCTGCTTGCCAAGATCAGAGCCTTGGTTATGAAGGATGGGGCCCTGATATTAGGGAATGGGAACAGTTATATTGATCCTTCAGAAACCTTGAAAAACCCCTGAAGTGGCCCCTTCCTACCTGTTAGACACTATTAATCTCCTTTATCTAAAGACTGTGCACAAACCTCTGCATTGCAAGGCAACTTGCAACTGTGTCTAGGACACATCTCCACCTCCCTTCCTGGCCCACTAAGCTAAAACCTAGAGTCAATAATAAAAAAAAAAAGTTGGATGGGGGAAGTTCTGGGCCTGTTAAGGATGGAAAGGTATGACATTCCAAAAGGAGGTATAAGACCTAAGCAGCCTGTAACTAGCAGAAGCTGGGAGAATATATATGGTACTAGATCATAAGGATGCTGGTAAGATCAAGGAAAGGTAGAAGATGAGGTTAAATAGGGGTGAGAGCACTGCACTCTTCCACGATATAGAATTTAACTCCCTGACATGAACTCCTACTTTATTCATCTTTCACTCATACTTCATAATCAATGGAATATTACTCAGCCATCAAAAAAGAATGAAATCTTGCCATTGACAATGATGTGGATGGAGCTAGAATGTATTATGCTAAGTAAAATAAGTCAATCTGAGAAAGAGAAATACTATATGATTTTACTCATATGTGGAATTTAAGAAACAAAGCAGATGAACATTCGGGAAGGGGAGAGAGGAGAGAGAGAAACAAACCACAAGAGACTCTTAATGATAGAGAACAAACTGAGGGTTGATGGAGGGAGGGGGGTGGGAGATGGGCTAGATGGGTGATGGGTATTAAGGAGGGTACTTGTGATGAGCACTGGGTGTTGTATGTAAATAATGAATCACTGAATTCTATTCCTTAAACCAATATTGCACTGATATATTAACTAAAATTTAAATTTAAAAAATAATAATACTGGGACTCTTTTTGTTTCCTGGGAATCTTCTTTTAGTTCTTTGTACACTCGTAAATACTTCACCAAACTACTAAACTGTTGCTCATGTTATGCCTACTCTCTCCTTAGAATTCCATTGCCATCTTTTTATTTGATTATCTCCAGCTTATCCTTCATGATTTAGCTTACCTCCAAATCCCCATCTTGGGGATTTGTCTCTTCTCACTTCTCATAGCCCCCTTTGCAGACTTCTTATATGGTGAACTTATTTAATGAACTCCCTCCCCCACTTCATTCTCAGGACCAAGAACTAAGTGTTATTCATCTTTGTATTCTCTGTATCCATCATGGCTCCTTTCACCTGGAGGCATACAACAGATATTGACTGAATTGCATGAAACTCACTAACCATTGTCACGTGTCTATGAGAATCCTTCTGGAATCATAAGCAAAGTTCTGTTCACAGCCATAGTCACTATTACCAAATTGAGGACTGAGGCTACTGCTTTGTAGAGTAGTCAGTAAAGGAGTTTTAAAGTTGTTATACAAATATAGTTTCATATATGGTATACGTGTTCTGTGAAAATAACTCATTTCTGAACAGTCTATGGAAGGTTGATTTCTAGATGGAGAAATGGCAGAGTGAATAAAGTGGGTAAATTAGCTTCTCAATTATGCTCTATCTAGTATACTAATTCCCCTTCCTTCATACATCACATTGGAAATGATCCAATTCTACATGCTTCAAATATTCTAGCTACAGACAGATCAACTGCCATTCTATTAATAAGGGTCTTGGTGGCATCAAAACTTGAATGAAAACTCATTTCAAAAAATGAAGCTAAAATTATAGTTGAAAAAAAATAGAAGTATTCCAGCAGTTTTCTCCTCCTAATATTGAGAAAAGCAAGCTTTGAAACTCTGGAATGCTATGTTCTGCCATTTAAACTTTTTTTTAATGAAGGTAAATTAACTAATTTGACATTATACATTTCTGAGCCTGATAGAGGAGGATCTGGGAATAAGAATCATTATGCGTATAAAGAGGGCAGCTTTCCCCTTACTATGAATTTACTGTGCCAAGAAGATGATTCATACCAAAAACATGGCTACTCATTGAAGCTTAAGATTCGATTTAAATTCTGTTATAGCATAGGCCTAGCATAGCTATCTGCCCGCACATTCTATTTCACCATTTGTTGAGTATACATGGGCCAGCCACAAGGCAAATTCCCCTATGAGAGGTGACACTTTTGCATGGATGAACTTAGCATGTCCATCAAAAGGAGAGAGGAAATGCCACTTGTGAAGAAGAGAGTGGCACCAAAAGAAGGAAATATGGAGACTGAAGACTGATGCTGCAAAGACTAACTTAGCTACTTATAATTTAGCTGAAAGCATTTCCTGATTGAGAAAAATATATCTATCTACACCTTTATCTCTCTCTATATATATATATACCTATATACATCTATATATATATATATATATATATATATATATATATATATATGTAATTTAAAAACATGATGGAGTCCTGCCGTTGTTAGGTTCTTATGATGTTCATTGCCCACTCTAGGGAGCTGGAGAAAGGTCCTATAGGAACATCTTTAGAAGCATATCACTCATACTGTTAGGAGGAGTTTCAGAAGATGTAGAATTATGATAGTTAAGGGACTTTCAAGTAGCACCTAGTGAACATAATCATATAGTAATTGATAACCCTTTAGAAAGCAAAAATGAACATACAATTAAGCAAGGCATGTGTATGTAGGAATAGCATAAGCCTTTTAGAGTTCGAATGTACAATGTCTATTTGGGATGTTGGAATCAGTCTAGAGAGGTAAGACCTGAATGTCTTTTTAATGAGTTTATCATTTATCCAATTATTTTGAGCAGAGATATGATACCATATCCATATTTGATAAAATAATGTTCAAGTGCTATGCAGAAAGGGATAAAGAGAGAAGAACAAGGAAGTCCAGGCAAGCAGAGTTGTGATGTAAGGGTCATCTACATCAGAACTACCCGGGAGAAAGGGGAAAATGTTTGCTGAAATTCCAACTCTCAGTTTCCATCCTCAGATCTGCAGAATTAGAGTCTCTAACAGCAAAGCCCTGATAATCTAGTTTTTCTAAGACATCCTCAGGAAGATGTTAGACCCAATAAATTCTGGTCTAAAGACCTAGGTTCTCATACTTGAATACTAATTACTGTCACCTGTACATAACAATGTAGCTTCCTGGCTCCCACCCAAAGAGATTCTAATTTTATTAATCTGTAGTCCAGGAATCTTCAAAAAAGTTCCTCCAGTGATTCTCATAATTTATGAAGTTTGAGAACTACAGAGGTAATGAATTGATATTAAGAATGAAAAGAAGGAGCACCTGGGTGGCTCATTTGGTTAAGCATCTGACTCCTTATTTTGGCTCAGGTCACGATCTCACAGTTCATGAGACTGAGCTTTGTGTTGGGCTCTGTGCTGACAACACAGAGCATGCTTGGGATTCTCTCTCTCCTTCTCTCTCTGCCCCTCCTCTGTGCTTGCTCCATCTTTCTCAAAAAATAAATAAATAACCATTAGAAAAATAATGAAAAGAGGAGAACATTTTTATCAGAAGATGTTTTCATAATACAAAAAATAAAATATTAGATCAGGTTTTTATGTTGAAAGTGAGGAAAAAGAGATAGATTGATATAATGGAAAAAAATACTGCACTAAGATTCTGGAGCCCTTACTTCATTATCTTGAAGTATTCACATCTGTTCTATTAACTGTGTGACCTTGGGCACATATGTCCCCTACTGTGAATTCTTTAAAATGTAACATAAATGAGTTAAATTTGATTTGGGTTCTCAAATAGGTTCCACTGGTATTATGTAAATGTCATAGACATGCACAATAATGGTTCAATGACCAAATATGTTTGGAAAATAATTATGTTAACAAATGAGACAATTTGCTTACAGGGTAACATCTCAGAGCATTGAATGTATTGTGTTTTATGAACCTATAAAAAAAGAGTTGTAAATGCAGTGTTTCACAAATTTATTTGACCCATGAAACGCTTTTAGGATTATTTTACTGCCTTAATGTTTTGCAGAGCACACTTTAAGAAATATCAGACTAAAACACATTTACATTAGCACTCCAAAAAAATGAAATCTAACAAAATATTCACAAGCTCTATATGAGGAAAGCTACAAAATTTTGATAAAATTAAAAAAAATAAGTAAATAAATGGAGAGATATTCTATGTGTGCAGATTAGAAGACTCAGTATTGTCAAGAAGTCAGATCTTCCTAACTTGATCTATAGATTCAGTGCAATCCCAATCAAAATCCCTGCAAGTTATTTTATAATTTGATTTTAAAGCTTATATGCAGAGGCAAAAGGCCCAGAATAGCCAACACAATATTGAAGAAGAACAAAGTTGAAGAACTGACACTACCCAAATTCATAATTTACTGTAAAGCTACAGTAATCAAGACAACGTGGTATCAGCAAAAGAATACACAGTAGGACAATGAGAGAACAGAGACCCCAAAATAGACCCACATAAATATAGTCAACTGATCTTTGACAAAGAAGCTAAGGCAATACAATGAAGCAAAGATAGTCTTTTCAACAAATGGTGCTGAAACAACTAGACAACCACATGCAAAAAAAAAAAAAAAAGAAAGAAAGAAAGAAAAGGAAAGAAAAAAGAAAATGAATCTAGACACAGACCTTATACCCTTCACATAAAATTAACTCAGAATGGATCATGAACCTAAATGTAAATCACAAACATTTAAAACTCCTCAATGACAACATAGGAGAAAACCTAGACAGACAACCTTGGGTAGAATGCTAACTTTTTGGATACAACACCAAGGCACAATCCACAGAAGAAATAATTTTTGCTCTGTGGAAGACAATGTCAAGAGAATGAGGAGATAGGCCATAGATGGAGGGAAAATATTTGTAAAAGACACTTCTGATAAAGAACTATTATCCAAAATACACGAAGAAGTCATAAAACTCAACAGTTAGAAAACAAACAACCCAATTTAAAAATGGACCAAAGCGGGTACCTGGGAGGCTCAGTCAGTTGAGCATCCAACTCTTGATTCCAGCTCAGGTCATGATCCCAGGGTCATGGGTTTGAGCTCCAATTCCAGCTCTGCACTGAGTGTGGAGACTGCTTAAGATTCTCTGTCTCCTTCTGTCCCTCTCCCTGGCTCATGTGCTCTCCCTCTCTCTCTCTAAAAAGATAAAATAAAAAATAAAAGAAAATAAAATAAAACTGACAAAAGACCTTAATAGACACCTCACCAAAGAAGATATACAAACGACAAATAAGTATATGAATAGATGCTCCATATCATATGTCATCAGGCAAATGCAAATTAAAACAATGAGAAACCACCTATGAGAATGGCCAAAATCGAAAACACTGACATGACCAAATGCTGGTGAGGATGTGGAGCAACAGGTATTCTCAGGCATTGCTGATGGGAATGCAAAATAATACAGCCACTTCGAAAGACAGTTTGGCAGCTTCTTATAAAAGTAAACATACTCTTACCATACCACCTAGCAATCACGCTCCTTGGTATTTACCCAAAGGAGTTGAAAATCTGTGTCCATACAAAAACCCGCACACAGATGTTTATGGCATCTTTATTCATAATCGACAAAACTTGGAAGCAACCAAGATGTCTTTCAGTAGGTGAATTGATGAACTGTTGTACGTCCAAACAATAAAATATTATTTGGCTTAGAAAGAAACAAGCTATCACACCATGAAAAGACATGGAGAAACTTTAAATGAGTATTACTAAGTGAAAGAAGCCAATCCGAAAAGGCTACATTCTGTATGATTCCAATTATGTTACATTCTGGAAAAGATAAAACTCTAGACAGGAAAAAAATCAGTGGTTGCCAGTGATGGTGGGGGGGTACTGATGAATAAGCAGAGCACAGAGGATTTTCAGGACAGTGAAAATATTCTGTTTATTAACAGAATTATGGATGCATGTCATTATACACTTGTCCAAACCCATAAAATATATAACATTAAAAGTGAACCTTAATGCATACTATGATTTTGAAGTGATGATGATGTTATCAATGTAGATTCATCAATTGTAACAAATACACTACTCTGGTAGGGGATATCGATTATGGGGGATGTTACATGTGTGAGGGCGAATGAGGTAACAGGGAATCTCTGTACCTTCCCCACAAGTTTGCTATGAACTTAAAACTATACTGATTTTTGAAAAAAATTCTTTTAAAGAAATTCTTATTTAAGAAAAGAAATTCTCATTGAGAAAGACAAAGAGAAAGGGAGGGAGAAAGAGAGGGAGGGAGAGGGAGAGGGAGAGAGAGAGAGAGATGACTAAATGATTTTTAAGCCATTTTGTCTAATTACTAAGTGCTTTGAGTCCTGCCTGTCTAAGGTGACTAGAACAATGGTGAAGCCATTAAGTAGGGTAATGATTACAAGAAAAGGCACGAGGAAACATGCACTTTGGGGCCTATTGAGTCTGAAGCGCCTTGGTTCATTTATGAAAGCATTTTGTGTAAATAATGACGGAATTGTAGATCCTTCTAGAATATTTAGTAACATTCAAGAGGCATCAAAGATGAAGCAATAGGAATCTGCATTTGGAATTTAGTGTTGTCCAGGTAATTCATATTGTCTTCATGTTTGTTGTTGAAAATTGCTGTTCTTAGTTTTGGAAATTCATAACCTTAAAATCATGCTCCTTGCTCTGCTTCTCCATCACTTTTTACTCCCTCCATGCTTTGGTTAGTCATTTAGAACACCAACTTAAAACAATGGGTTTACTAGACGGCCAAGTAGTCTACTTCCCTTTTTGCTTCCCATGCACAGTTTTATTCTGTTACACCGGGTTTCTTTGCCTCAATTCATTTCTGACTCATTATCTGATTGCAAGCATATCACTTAATCTTCTGGCAGACCAATTTCTCTGTTTACAGAACAAGAATGATATTCTTATCTCTTCCCAAACTTGGATGGATGGTGTCAGGATTCATATAGTGAACCCCTGAAAAGCAGCTGAAATCCTTAAGGGAGAGAAATCCTAGAAATAGAATCATTGTCCTCATTAATATATTTTGGTTCTATTGTAAAATAAGCCAGGATCCACAGCTTGCAACCAGATACCTTAGCACAGGTAGGAACTATAATCATTTTAAACATACATATTTTTGACATGTAGTATAGCTATTTTTTCAACAGAGCCACAAACCTGTAGTTCCAAAAAAAAAAATCTTTGCAACTATTTGCTTCTGTTATAGAGTTGCTAAATGTGTTCATGAACTGTGTTTTTGAAGCTGTTTTTCTATGCTTTGTTGAAATGATGGAGAGGATATTTTACAATTACGTTAGGTTTTCAGGTCTTAGTATTAAGTAAATCAATACCAACATTGATCTTTCTTACCTAAGAAGGGAAGAGATGTCAAGTGCAGGTTTTAGGAAGAAATTCTGATCCTAGGCTTTGATTATTTTGGCATAATGTAGAAGTCAAACAAAATTCTTGACATTTCTGATAGGTACTTTCCTAAAGGAGGAGAAGAAAGCTGTTCTGGGTTTTCATATATCTGTTTATAAATCTGAGCAAAGAAATAGACCAAAAGAAAGAAGAGCTGGGCAAGGCCATGGATCCAGCAGGATAGATTTAGAATTTGTGAAAAGATGTTTTAATTGTGTACCTTTTGATAGATTTGCTCATTTCAAAATATTTATTGAGGACTTACTGTGGGTCACTATCAAAACTTTGCTTTGTTTAGTGAAATAAATTTTGTATAGGACAATTGCTATTTCAGCACCTAGCACCAAGTTGTTGGGACTATTCAATGAATGTCGAACTAATTTAAGTTGCTAATGAGCAAAAACAGGTTGTGCAACAGAAGATATCTAGCTCAGTTTCCTTGTTTGAGGTCTGTTCATTCTGTTTGGAAACAGAAGAAAAG
The DNA here is from genome assembly GCA_028646485.1 of Cryptoprocta ferox. Classification (NCBI taxonomy): domain Eukaryota; kingdom Metazoa; phylum Chordata; class Mammalia; order Carnivora; family Eupleridae; genus Cryptoprocta; species Cryptoprocta ferox. The sequence continues at coordinate 31,143,395 of CM053579.1, forward strand.
AAGCCAGTGATATTAAATGTTAAAATGTAATCAAATGACACAAAGAAACATTTTATTGGTACCAGCAAGTCACAGTAACCATCTTACTTTCTATATGAGATACACTTATACTGCCAAGCTAGACTATGTCAAGAAATCTCAGGCTAAAATGAACAAAATTTCCATAAAGAGCATTTCTGAACTTTTGACTTAGCTGCCATTCTGCTGCCAATTTTGCATACTATTTTGCTCACAGCATATTAGTTACAAAATATTTTTAGACCCATAACATTTAAAACATTTGTTTTTCTTAATTAAAATTACTGAACACATTAAAGAGGTTTTTGATAAACAAACAAATGAGTAATACAACAAAGAGATGGTATTTACAAGACACTTTGGGCTTCCTCCAATGGTTTCCACGACAATAGCATCCTTTCCCCTTGGTGTAATCACTGAATTATATTGGCCTTCAAATCTATTCTTTATTCTCAAGTTGGCAGCTTTGATTTAGAGCAAGCAGACTCTTTACTTGTCATTCAGCACACTGTAGTTATTAGCTTGGCTTATAGTTGCGGTTCTACCTAACTTCATATAACTTTGTGAATGAAAGAAAGCCGAGAGACCAGGTTTCCTCTTGGGAAATTTACAATCTGTCTGTGACTTAGAAAAAATGTTTTAATACGTTCTTCTAAAGAATTCTCCCCCCCTCTACTTTTTGGGGTGGAGGGTTTCTAATTTTAATTTTTTCTTCCAAAGGGATAGGCTTAGCAGAAGATAGCTGCGTTACTTTTCCATTCTGCCAAATTCATCTTGGCTAAATGGTTTATTTCCCATAGCTCTTTTGTAGTTTGAATCACCTTAATCTATGATTAGGTTTCATGTATCCTGTCTCTCTAATCAGGTTCTTTACAGGTTCTGAAACACAGATGGTATCTCCTTAAGGCTGGTAGAGGCAGTGAGATAATTAGAAAGTTAAAAAAGGAAATAACAGGATAAATACAACTTTCTAACCATATTAGGTGCTATTGGATTTAAAAAACATGGATCAGTATTTCCCTAATGAGAACAAATACAGGCAAGTAAATTATTGGAGTTTCCTTGAAAGTTCTTATGTAAGAATTTCTTGTGGATTTTCAGTGCTCTTATTATACAACTTCACTACGAAATAATGAATCCCTTTGACATTTCATCCCTCATTCAATAATTATTTTGGAATTTTCATAGGAATGACTGCTTTCCTATTTGTATTGGGTTTGTGATAAAAACATGGTGTTCATTAAGTGGCTCATATATGATGAGGTTTGAAATAGAAAAAAGAGAAATTAGATTCAGCAATATGCAATATGTAAATACTGGACATTTGGACACTCACCTGTGTTCACTTAAGTTAGTAAGGAAAGCCTATGTTCATAGTGAATATAAACACATAAACAAAAACAAAAGTAATTAAATAAAATTAGCTTTACATGTAAGTAAGATACACTGTGATTTTGAAAGATGTCAGGAATATTAGCTGGTGCCAAATATTTTCCCATAACACTTTTAATTGTTCTAGTAAGATTTCATTAGATTTAACCATTATTTGTCCAATAATTCTCTTTAGCTCAGAGTTCACTTTGAATAGGAAGTCAATGATTCTTGAGGATGAATGAGACTATCAGACTATTTATTATTGTAGATGAAGCTAAGAGGACTTGAGAATAGTGAATGCCTAGGGATAGAAAGGATGTTTTTAAAAGGAGGAAAAAAAAGAGCATCTAAGGAAAAGCACCATTTTGCATGTTTTTTTTATCATACGTTCTTTAAGCTTCAACTTTCCTTCAGAAGTGCATGCTGCAGTATTAGTTCAGAGTTGTAAGATTATTTCTAAGGCAATTATAGGTCAAATGAGAAATAAATTGGAAGTTGGAATTCCCTGCATGCCTCAACAAAATCACATATTATGAATTTGTTCACTTTGGTTCTATCTTAATGATTCATAGAACTATGTCACTTGTTGATGCCTTCAGTGAAGTGGCGGATTGTTGTCTGTGCCATTGATGTCCCGACAGTCACAACAAATGTCCTATGTGCCTATTTGAAATAACTCAGCAGGTGTTTTATTGGTCCTGATAGCTAGAGTCAATCTGGTGCAGCAAACAACCCCCAAATACAATTTCAATTTCCATATTTTCCATAATTATTTGTGTAGTGTTTCAGTGACGTAAGGCTTTATCTCTTTATATACATGAGAACTGAGATATGATGGCTTAGCACTATTATTTCATATTACAGGTTAGGGACCCCATTAACTTTTCCATTTGCTTCCATATTCCATCAGAGTACCATAACGCTTATACAAAGTAGCCTTCCAAATGTTAAAAACAGCTCTTTAAGACTGATAATATCTTGGGGTATCTGGGTGGCTCAGTTGGTTACGTGTCCGACTTTGGCTCAGGTCATGATCTCACGGTTCGTGGGTTTGAGCCCCACGTCAAGCTCTGTGGTGACAGCTCAGAGCCTGGAGTCTGTTTCAGATTCTGTGTCTCCCTCTCTCTCTGCCCCTCCCCCACTCATGCTCTGTCTCTGTCTCAAAAATAAACTATCAAAAAATTTCTTTAAAAAAAAGACTGATAATATCTTCAGAAGTGAACTTTTATAAGTTAGCATCTGCCAATATTTTATCCAAGTCTCAGGTATAATATTGATCAATCATATCTCTTGAACTATAAGTACTTTAGAGGATTAAAATGGAAGTGGACATTTCAGCAAAGTTTTGATTGGTCAATTATGTACTGAGGGCCTTAAAAAGGTTTTAGGATTCATTAAGTCTTCAAAATAGGCCTTTCAAATAGATAGAATACAGTCTCAGGAGATGGGCATGGATGAACAAATATCCAGAATTTACTTTTAAGAAAGATTCCCAAGACACGTATATCGGCAACAATTTGTTTTGCTAGTAAATCTGCAACTCAAAGTTTCCTCTCTAGAATTTTCATTTGATGAAAATAATAAGAGCAAATTAATAACCTGGAGGCCATGAATCTAGTCTCTAACTGAGGATCTGCACATAAAAAAGGACATGGGGAGGTTAAAACTAAATGTTTTAGAAACTGGGAAATATGAGGTCCTGTGGATGCTAAACCACCTCAATGTAAAGGAAGTAAATGCTGTGACACTTTGATCTCTTGTAAAATGAAGAAATTACTAAAAAGAACAAAGATACAACCTCCACTGGGACGAGTTCAAACCAAATACCTTGAGAGATGCTTTTCTTTGTCCCAAATAGGGAGAGATTGGAAATTTAAAATCTTGTTAAGGGTTTCACTAAACTCACAAAGTGGAAAGAAGCAAAGAGTAGTATATTCAGTTAGAGTTAGATCAGAAAATCAGAATCCCTCTATATATTCACAGTATGAAAGTTTTCATTGGGGGCACTAGAAGTTATTAACCTTTTAGAAAGAAAAGCAGGAGTAGAAGTCAGGAACTCATAACCAAGTATCTCAGTCGTCAGTATGAAAGCAGGTGGTTCTTCCGAGTTCATCCCCAAACCACAGAAAATTCCAAGAACATTTAGAAAGTTTCCCAAATATTTTAGTCTATAGCAGTAAAATTAGTAGTTCTCAAGGATGCTCCCTGGACCTGCTGTGAAGCCAGGAATGTCTACTCTCACCAACTATCTAGGTATGGAGCATGGATCTAGGTGATTCTTTTTTTTTTTAATTTTTTAAATTTATGTTTATTTTTTGAGAGAGAGACAGAGTGCAAGCGGGGAGGGGGCAGGCAGAGAGAGAGACACACACAGAATCTGAAGCAGGCTTCAGGCTCCAGGCTCTGAGCTGTTAGCACAGAGCCTGACGCAGGGCTCGAACTCACAGACCATGAGATCATGACTGAGTCGAAGTCAGATGCCCAACTGACTGAGCCACCCAGGCACCCCTGGATCCAGATGATTCTTAGGAAGTTATTCTGCCAGTTTCTTCAGATCTCATGTCTGCCCACTTGTGTGCCAACAGCTGCTTCCAGAGAGTAATGACCTTTCCTTCTCTTCCGCTTTCCAAATCTTGTATATCTTTTATTGACAACATTTAACCAAGAAACAAATGGAAAGGGAATTCTGGAAATTCTCCTCCTCTGTATGGCATAGGCGACCTGATGAGGGTTGTTGATGCTAAGTTAATAATAAAACTATAGCATATCTATTGAGATGTAGCTAATGATGAATTTTTCTATCAGCATAAGGAGCAGCAGTGAAAATAGTCAAGTGAGGCCCAGAATAAGAGGGTAGGAATTTCTGGAAGCCGAGATGTCACCATAAGGAAACAAATAGGGCTACAAGAGAGGAAACATTCAATTAAGTGGGAAATGGATTGTTGTGGTACTTGTCACCAAACAGACTCCTTTTGGCATTGGTGACATCCTAGTTTGCTATCATGCCAAGGCATGTTTAACTTAGTACATGTGACAGGTAGAGGCAACTTCAATTTAAAAAGATACTTAAGGACAAGAGACAAAATAAAAGAAGGCAGTAAACTCTAAACTTTAGAAGGAATCCTACATACCTGATTAAGAGCTTTAGATCCTCTATACCTCAACCAACATATTTGAACCAGAAGAGAAATTTAGTTGTTCTGACTGGAGGTTAGAAAAAGACTTCCCGTGATCAAAGGTTTGCGTTTCTAAGATAACAGTGAAAATTAGCCATTCTATTTTTCTTTTCATTCATAAACTAGAAGTAACTTGTTGACTTGGGCAGAGGGGCAGATTTTCACATTTGGCTCCACTCTCTTTGGAGTAGATCGCTTCCTTTTAAATGCACAATGTAGAGTCGGCTTTAGCTCAAGCAGGTTACTTTGCATCTGGTTGTTAAATGCACAAAGGAGAAGAGCAGTGTTGTTGACAGGCAAATGGTATAAGAGAATGTGTACAGTTGCCACAGTTGTTGAGACTTAAAGGAAATGTTTAGTTTTGGTTTTTATATACTCCAGCTGGCAATCCCAGGGCATAGCCTCAAATGCTGATTATAGCATTATTTGGAAATTTTATTGTTACAGTCTAAAATTTAGAAGTTTTCTCCAATGTTTTGTAATTTCCTATAATGTCCTATTACCTTAAAGCTTTCCCCATTTCAAATGAGACCTTGACATTCACTGCCTCAGGACATAAAGGTTATGGAAGAAATGAAGAGGGAAAAAATCAATGGAAAGTCTATTTTGAAACTAGTGACAGAGAAACTGGTTAGAGAGAAAACTATTTTTGACTTCCAAAAGCCCAGGCGCTGAAAATTAGAAGCCAAAGTCATAAACAAATGTATTTGGAAGAATGCATAATGATATACAAGCAAATTCTCCAACACCAAAGGAAATAAAAGATCCTCGGAACTGGAAGAAAACCAAAAATATACGAAGGAGAAACAAGACAACGAAACCCTGGTTAGTGCCTATGAGAACTGATTCTTAGAATTCCTTTCCCCAAGTTGTATCTTTGGGGTAGGATAAGGGGGAATAGATAATGCAGATAGGTTTAGGAATCTGAGAGAAGAGAGGACTGATGCTCTATATTTCAGGTGAAGCTCAAGTAGGTCACCTTGGAAAATTCTTGAAAATTTCCTTGAAAAATTTGACCTTGAAAAATTCTCTGCTGCCACCCTGGTTCAGCAGCAGTACCACAGAAATGGTGATACAGTGTGTCTAGGATACGGGGCCTAAAACTGAGCCAGTGATTTCCTGAGGCCCAACAGAGAGATGGGAAAGCATTCAAATATTTCCTGTTTCCCATGAGTGGGGAGCATGGTAGTAGAGAAGGAGATGACAGACCTAAAGATACTATGAGTACGATGCCTATCGTATACTATTAATTGGATATTATATAGATTTCAGCAGATGCCAGAAGGAATATTTGCCAAGAACCAAAACCAGACACTCCTTTCTAGTCATTGGCATGGCATTACATGAACACTTAGAACTTCGATGAAGTAGTGGGGAGAATACAAGGTATGAGGTGAAAATATAATTTAATTGAGTAAAGCTTATATTCATTGAGTTCGGTTTAAATCATGTAAGAGAGTGGGTCCTCTTAAAACAAGTTAAATTTTGCTTTAAGGGAAACAATTACCTTGCATACTACAATTGGTGTTTTATGAACTTTGTGCTAACAGCATCATATTCTACTTTATGAAGAGAGAGCGGACATATAGTACACATAACATGTTAGAGGGCATAAAGATAACTTAATCTAAAACCATTCAGTATTGTGAAATTAACAAAAACATTATCAATGAAATCTAAGAAAACAGTGAAAGAAATGAGCCACACTTTCCATTTCAAAGGACAGTAGCACATTAATGGATATTTAATGGGCCCCCCCCTTTTGTTTTGCTCAGTGTCTCAGAAATCAGGCTACAGTGTGATCTGACTTACCCTACTTCTCAACATGAATTTCCTCTTTAAAATGTGGCAGAATGTGACATAGTGTTTTAATATAATTTATATAAATTTATATAAATATTAAAGATTATAAATTAAAATGAAACCTTTGAGAATACTTACCTGATATATGGATATGCAGTTTTTATTTAATAAGAAATTGTATAATTGAATATTATGTCTACCTTTGTCATTATCATTTGTACAACTTACATTTCCCACCATTTTGGTCAAGTGGTCCCAAAGCCTCTCATATGCCTTATTCAGAAACCAGGCAATTGCCCTGCTATACCTTAGGAACAGAAAAGGAGCTGTGAGGCTTAGCCCAGGTTAGCTTAGAAACATAAACATTTTATTACTTTTGCACATTATGTTTATTTTTAAGCTTTCAATATGATTGATGCATTTCTTACAAAATTTTTTTGTACTAATGAAGAGTGAATTAAGAATGGGCCATGTAAATTGTTGGGGAGGGACATTTTATATTTTTGGTTGGTAGAGCAAGAGTTATGATAAGCCTTGTTATTGGTAGATATTTCAAGGACTCTTGGATATTCATGTGAGTCACCAGGAGCTTCATTTGCAAGAGTACCACAGGTCCCATGGAAGAAAATGTGAAGGGGATTTTAGTAGCATATTTATCAGGTCCCTGAACCCTCCAAATTCAGAACCTTATATAAAAAAAAGAAGAAGGCTTCCAGAATCTTGTTCCACACAATAGGCATAGATCTTGAAAATTCAGGGAGCTACTTCTACATTAAAAATAGAAAGAAAGACAAAGAGGAAAAGAAGGAAAGAAGGAAGGAAAGGAAAGAAAAGAAAAGAGAGAGAAAGAAAGGGAAAAAGAAAGAGAGAAAGGAACAACAATAAAATTTTGTGACACAGTTTCCGATTTGGTTGAGAAATGTTAATGCTATTGCAGAGTTTCTAGATTTGGCAGACATTTCCCAACAGAGGGTGCTGTAAATCTGAAAGAGGAAGGCTACTTTCCAGGGTGCAAAAGAACTGTGAGTTCTTAGAGGCTGGGTCCTCTATGGTTGACTGGGAAATTTCTTCTGTCCAGCACAAAAATTGCTATGAATTTCACTTTAGCATTTGGGGTTTGATGGAAGATACGGAAGTTGCTATAAAATACAACTAAGGCTGCAACAGTAGCAGGGAGCAGTGGCCCTACTATGATCAAGCTCCTTCAGGGAAACAGAGAACTGGCTCCCTTCCAATGAATTCCTCATTTTCAGGAGAAGGTAAAAGGACAGGGGATAGAAAAAATTGCCAGTCAAAATTCCAGTAAAATTTAAATTGGATAGTACCAATGACCAAATACACCTTGTGACCATAATTCAAATTCTGATCTTTTTCTGTAATGAACATGATCATGGAAATCAATTTATATTTAAAAGTATTGAAGCAATTCATTTCACAATATGAAAAAAAAATCTGTGCAAAATGGATGCTCTGGAGAGGGTAGGGTTGGAGAATGCCAGCAGGACTTGCTCAGCAAGTTCTTTAATGTGCTCATGGTTTAAAACAAATAAAATCCAACCATAACAATTAGTATCATTCCCTCATTCAGTCATGGATTGAACACCTTTGATGCACCTGCACCATGCTAGGTGCTAGAAATACACAAATTATTTTGATGCTTTTTCTGCCTCTAAAAAGAAAGAGAGAATCTTGATATTAACTGTTCTCATTGTAGCCATTGCCTGAAGTTTGGTCTGTAGTTAAGACATAGAGACATAAATAAATAGGTATATAAGACTTTCGTATTTTCATTTGTATTTCTAAGATGTGACAGACACCAGGGAAATTCTCCCACCAGAGAAGGTTTACATGTTTTAGAAAATTCTATCCCAAACACTCATACCACAATACCACAGAAAATTTAGGCAATTTTGGTTAAAGAGTCACAATGGTAGAGCTGAGTCTCAGCTTTTCAAGTGTATGTATGTATGTGTGTGTGTGTGTATATATATATACACACCCCTAATTTGTTTACTGGTAATACGTGCAATTGTTCTCTAAAGCTGATAATTGAGTTTTTGTATTTTGTATGTTGGGGTGGAAGGGGGGAGAGGTGGTGTCCCATTACTTGCTTGGCTAGTACCAAATACGTATCTTGGTTATTAATAGAATTTCATTCCTTGCAAAGTATTCACCTCTTGAACGTACAATATGAAAGAAAATATTCTTCCAACGTAAACAAGTTAAATAGTATGGCAGAAGTTTAAAAGAGCATCATTTGCAGACCTACTACTTTAAAACCCCATGTTGAGAACAAAAGGTCAATTTTTAATGACATATGTCAAGTGATGGGCTAATTCTAGAGAAAATCCCCAACCTGTACAACAAATCTCTGTTAATATTCTTAGGTATTTAGGTGAATGGAAATCCATACACTAGTGATTGGATTGGAATGTTAATCTCCTGCCACCCTAATCCATTTTAAGAAAACTAAACTCAAGAATAACAAAAAGCACTCAGCCCTACCCTTCTGATTTTTTAACTTCGAGATAAATTGCAGAGGCCATAAAATAAGAATGATGGGAGTGTTGACTGCGGTTCTTCTTTGTCACTTCAATTTGTATTTTTCTCAGCCTGGCAAATCTGTCCAAATGGGGAATTTTCTGTAATCTCCAAAACTCACTGTGGTGTCATCACCAGAAGGAGCATATACACTTAAATGGGTTTGTTTAATCTCCTATCCTGCATGCAGAGTTACACCTTGGGTAGGGCTCACCAAACAGATACTATTTACCTTAAAAATTTCAAGACCTTTGTGAAGACACTCTTTCACATAGCAATAGAAGAGCATCATCTAGAGAGTGAGCTAATGAAGGCCATTTTAATTGGTTTTTTACTTCCTATCTTAGTTTCAGAAGATACATCAATGACAGAAGTAAGATGTAAGAGAAGGAAGCTCCAAAATAATTGTTACATTTTGAAAAATCTCACCTTTTTGATGCACTATTTTGTCCACACTTTCGTGGTGGCCAGAATTAAGATGGTGGCAGGGGTCAAAAAAAAAAACAAAAAAAAAACAAAGGCAGATTTAGGAGAGATTTTGGAGACAGGCTGCTTTTGGTTCCCTTTGGTGGTCTCTCATCCTCTCCATGACCACTGATGTTGGAAGTGTCACAGTGCTCAGTTCTGGCATCTCTCTATCTATACTCTTTCTCTGGAAACTCTCAGTCTTATGGGAACAAATGTTATCTATAGCCCAAATTTCCCCTATTGCTATATTCATTTCTGACCTATCCCTGGAATTTGTAAATTTATATTCTTTTTGCTTAGTTCACATCTCTACTTGGATGTCTCATGGGCAACACCACTTTAATTTTACCTCCTACACTCACCCACCTTTTCAGTATCAATCCTACAAATCTCAGTAAATGGCAGTAAAATCTACCCAGTTTTTCAAACCATAGAGTTTAGAGTCATCGTTAATATTTTCTTCTCTACTACCTCACATGCATAATCCATCAGTAAGTGCTGCTCTTTATAATTTTAAAATATATATATATTTCAAACATGTTCATTTATCTTTATCTCTACTGTAATCAACACTAGGCTACCATCATATGTCTCGGAGGCCACGGCCAGAGCTTCCTGAATGGTCTTTGGGCTTCTGTCCCCCTCTGATCATTGTTACACATGGAAGTCAGTGAGGTCTTCTAAAAGTATAAAATTCTATCACATTGCTGTATTGATTAAAACTCTTTCCTGGCTTTTCTTTACATGTAGGACAAAATTCAAATTAAAACCCATGGCCTACAAGGCCTTCAATGGTCTCTAACTTGATGCTGGCCACTCTCCTCATCACTCTTTTTTTTCCTATTATACGACCCTCCATTCAGGTTGCTGAAGGTGTCAGGTTCTTCCCCATTCAGGGCTTTCATACATGTTCACCCTTCCATCTAGAATATGCTTCCCACTCTTGCTTGCACTCCTCAGATACCTTCCCTGATATCATATTGTAACATCAGGCCCTCACGATACTCTATCACCTGTATGTATTAATTTCCTTCACAGAACTTGTCGATTTTAATTATACAATTATGTGATTTTTTTTCTGTCTCTCCTACCAAAATGTAAACTCCATAAACTCAGGCACCATATTTGATTTATTCACCAATATATATTTCTAACCTGGGGCGCCTGGGTGGCTCAGTAGGTTAAAAGTCCGACTTCAGCTCAGGTCATGATCTCACAGTTCATGGGTTCAAGCCCTATGTCAGGCTCTGTGCTGACAGCTCAGAGCCTGAAGCCTGATTCAGATACTGTGTCTCCCTCTCTCTCTGTGTTTCCCCTCCTTGCTCTCTCTCTCTCTCTCTCTCTCTCTCAAAAATAAACATTAAGAAATTAAATATACATTCATAACCTAATAGGTTCTTAGAAACTATTAATAAATAAATAATAAACCAGGACTAGAATTTAATCCAGAGTTCTTTCTACCATATTATTTATATTTGAGTGCAGCCTAGGTTCACATCCTGGGCACTTAACTACCACACTATACTCTCTAAATGTAGATATTACAATAGTTATAGGGCTTGCAGCTATGAGTGTGATACAGAGTACTTAAGAATAATTTCCTTAAAAGTTTGGATTTGCTCTATCTGGACCACTGGGGATGGAACTCATTTCACTATAGCTAAGTCATCTGCCTTAAGGTTTTATTTGTTCTCTTCATATAAACCTCCTCTTGGTAGGAAGCCATGACTGTGTACTCATATTCAAAACAAAATATAGGGGTTCATTATTTTATCCTGTAGAAGGGTAAAACAAAGGGTAGTGAAACTTTTCTGATAACTAACAACATGAGTAGTTAGTGTCACAACTGAGTCACCTGACTGGTTACTTTGAAGAAGAGAGATTGGTTTTTATAGGTATTAGAAATCAGTGTATTGATTTAAATCACTGATTGTGCATTGACTTAAAGAAGCCTGAACATTTTAAAATGAGTATTTGACGGCTGACAAGTAGAATGTTGAACTGTCAAACTCATCACTGTTTACCAAACTCTTCTGTTAAGGAAGGGCAAGATGTCACAACTATTACCATCTCTCCATTAGAAACAGATATGTTCGTGAACAAAGAGGTGAATGGCTTTGGCAAATATCACACACAGAATAAAAATTAAAGACTAAGAATGTTATCACATATTTGTCTAGAAGACCTTAGCAGAATTGCCAAGTATGTGGTACTTCAGGGACTTAGTTGATTTAGACTGACTCTACATTCAGGGGAGAATGTGAAAATTATTGAGGTAAAATCTACAAAGATCTCAGAGCACCACAAGATCATGATAAGGAACAGCCTGATACAAAATTCACTGCGGGGCAATTTAAGAAACCTATCCAATTTGACTGGGTCTAGAAAGTAGCCAAGGGATATGATTAATATGCAAGCTATATCATAACTTCTCTCTTAAATTCCAGAGCCATTTTCCCATAACATTTTCACTTAGTATCCCTATAGGCGCTTCACACCAAAAATACATAAAACCAAAGTCAAAAGCTTTTATTACACATTGCTCTCAAATATATCCTTTGTCCTCTATTTCCTATACTGGGTTATGGAAAAGTTATCCAAGTTAAAAACTGAGGGGGCACCTGGGTGGCTCAGCTGGCTAAGTGTCCAACTTCGGCTCAGGTCATGATCTCACTGTTGGTGAGTTTGTGCCCCACGTTGGGCTCTGTGCTGACAGCTCGAAGCCTGGAGTCTGCTTCAGATTCTGTATTTCCCTTCTGTCCCTCCCCCTCCCCCACTCATGTTCTGTCTGTCTCTCTCAAAAAATAAACGTTAGAAAATTATTTAGGGGCGCCTGGGTGGCTCAGTCGGTTAAGCAGTCAACTTCAGCTCAGGTCATGATCTCACGGTTCATGGGTTCGAGCCCTGCATCAGGCTCTGTGCTGACAGCTCAAAGCCTGGAGCCTGCTTCTGATTCTGTGTCTCCCTCTCTCTCTGCCCCTCCCCTGCTCATGCTCCGTGTCTCTCTCTCAAAAATAAATAAACGTTAAAAATTTTTTTTAATAAAAAAATGATTTTTTTAAACTTTTGTTTTATTTATTTATTTAATTTGTTTTATTTATTTTTGAGAGAGAGAGACAGAGCATGAGAGAAGGAGGGGCAGAGAGAGAGAGGGCGACACAGAATCTGAAGCAGAATCCAGGCTCTGAGCTGTCAGCACAGAGGACGTGGGGCTCGAACTCATGGACTATGAGATCATGGCCTGAGCCAAAGTTGGCTGCTTAACCAACTGAGCCACCCAGGCGCCCCAAAAAAAATGATTTAAAAAAATTGAGATGTCATCATTCTCCACAATGTGAATGTACCACAACTATTCCATTAAACAAATCTTGAATCCTCCTTTTCTCTCACTCTCATATCCAATCAATCAATAAGTACTGCTGATTCTATTGCCTTAGTATCTCGTATTTCTTCCACTTACCTCTGTCCCAGTGCTACTCCAATATCCTATTAACAATTCTGCTTATTCTCAATACCTTTACCAGATTATAGCTGAAGTAATCATTTTAAAATGAGAATGTAATCTAGTCATGCTTCTGTTTAAAACCCGTCAAAATTTACATTGCCTTATATGGTAAAGTCTAAATTTCATGATATATGTACTTCAAAGCCTTCTGTGTTCTTTCCCCTGTCTGTGTCGTACAGCCCATCATCAACCATATTGATTTTCTCTCAGTTCTCTGAACTTACCATATGCCCTCTTGTCTTATGGTTGTTCTCTCTTGTTAAGAACATTGTTACTCCCATAACGTGTCTTCACACTCTGCCTGGATAACTCCTACTCATCTTCCATGTCTAATTTTAGAATTATATCCCCCAATGAAATCTTCCCTGATTCCCCCGAGAGCTGGCTAGTTACCTCAGTGATCACACCATATATCTGTTTGCCTCCCCTATTCAAAACTATTTTCATCTCTGTATTTCCAGCTCCCAGCAAAGGGCTTGACAGCTAATAAAATTAAAAGCCAAAGTAATAATAAATAACATTGGTAATTTTTATGTATTGTGTTACATGTATTGTTTAACCCTCACAAAAACCACATGCTTTTCCAAATTAAAAAAAATTAAGACATGGAGATGTTAAATTTCATGTACCATGTAGTCAAACTGCAAGAAATGGAGCAAATATTTGCACACAGGCAGCCTGGGGACTTAACAACCACACTACATTCTCTAAATATAGATTTTATAATAGGCCTTACCTGGGTGAGGGATCCTGAACTCTCAAGCAGGAGTTCCAAAACAAGGAGACGCACACTAGTATGTATCGATCATTCATATTAACTAATATGTTAGATTTCCATAGTCCTCAATAGAAGTCAATGAACAAGTGGAATAACTGGGTTTGACCCATAGCCTGGAGCCAAAGATTATCACAAGAGAAAGAAGGCATTGATTTTACATTCCAAGTTTACAGCAGGCAGTTGAAAGACTTGAATATAGGAAACATTTATGAGAAAAAGTACCTCCTTTGCCCATCAAACTACTGTGACTGTTCTGATTTGAAGTCAAAATCTGAGCTGAAGATATAGCAGCTGAAGGAAAAGATGATACATGTATAGAGGAGAAAAGAAAGTACGAGGTATTATTGACTTTAGTCAATTTAGTTTTTGAATCTGCCAGTCCAAAGAGCTATGCAGAGTGTAACTGGAATTTAGCATAATTTGTAGCAAGGCTAGATTTGAAATCTTCAGGGTACTGTATTATGCTGAGAATGATATAACAGACTTTCAATGACTTGAAACTTTCTATTCATGTTGCACCATTAGTTTCTCAATGATGTGCAACTATTTGCCCTCCAGAATAATAAACAGGGAGAATTGGTCCTAGTTAAGAACTCTGCATGTTAGATCTTTTATTTTATTTCTAAGCTTGAGAAGAGTTTGCTGTGTTTATAAACAGAAACTACACAGCGTGTTTGAACAGAGAGAGACAATATCTTCAAAGACTAGAACTACAGTATGTAGGAAATTACTTATTTGAAAAGGTTTAAAGATTTTTGTACTAAAATTCAAGAAACATGTATCATTTAACTACAAGTAGATATTGTGATAAAGCTGGCACACCATGGAGAGTAGCACAAAGCACTCCAAATAGAAAACACCCAATAAATGGAAGCCATCCTCTGCTTTCATCGATGCTTTCTTTCCCACCAGAACGTTTTACAAAACCCTAGCTGGCTCTTAGCAAAACGTAAAGAGTTTTCAGTACAATGTCATCACCTTCGCATACCACATTTACATCCAGAATTATGCAACCTGATAGCTACCTAATTGCTACCCCAAATTCCCACCCCAAATTCCCTAATGCAGTGCCTGGTATCACCTTTATACATACTGCTTCATGTTCTCTACAGTGTTTTTACATTTCCATCAAACTTTACCTCAGCAAAGTTCATCTAACTAAACCCATTCGAAGCAATCTGACAAATTAAGACCCCCCCCCTTTTTTATAATACTTTTTTTAACTGAAAACTTCTGGAGATATAAAGGAATGACTTTTCTCATAGTGGAATTTCAGATATAATGTGAAAGATCCTGAAACAGTGACGTCAGCAAGATGGAAAGTTTTCTACTGCCATTCCCCCATAAAAATATCAAATTTGACATATTCACCATGGATGAGAGTATCTCAAAGTCTAGGAGTGCAGTGGTTTCAGAAAACTGCTAAGGAAAAAAAAAGTCAGAAGTTGGACGCTCATGTCATTTCTTCCCTAGGTGGATAATAAAGAATATTGAAGAGTCCAATTCACAAATCAATCAGTGTGATACATCACATTAACAAGAGGAAGGACAAAGTAGAGTTAAGATGGCAAAGTAGTAGAGGATTCTATGCTGGCCTCGTCCCTGGAACACAGCTAGATAAATATCAAATCATTCTGAACAAAGAAGAAATCGATCTGAGAGCTGACAGTACAAACTGCACAACTAGAGGGAGAGAAGAGGACACATCATGGAAGGTAGGAGGTTTGGAGACCTGATTTAGGGGAGAAAATGATTGCTGGTGCTGTGAAGGGGAGGGAGCCCTGATCATGGAGAAAGGTGAGGGGGGGGGGAGAGGGAGAGAGAGGGAGAGAGGGAGAGAGGGGGAGGGGGAAGGGGGGGTGAGAGAGAGAGAGAGAGAGAGAGACTGAGACCAGGACAGAGTGCAACACAGAGGGGATGGCATAAGGAAAATATTCCCCAAAGTCATTGACTGGGAAAATGAGATGGGCTGATTATTGTGAGTTTTTACAATGAGCGGAGCTCAAAGACTACAGTTTTAGAAGTCTGCTCCCCAGATAGTGTTGAGCCCAGGCAGGTGCTGCAGTACTCCTGTGGAAGGAAGAAAGCAGAGGCCTGGGAGCAGATGGCACAATATGAGGAGCCCCTGAGGCACAATGGTAAAGATGGTTCCCTCTTCTTGGGGTATATCTGGGAGAGATGGCATCTGCCTCTCAGGAGACAAGAGAGTTGGCCAGTGCCATTGCACTCCCCTGCCCCTCAAGCACAAGGCAGACACACCTGCTGAAGGAGGCTAACCTGGACTCACGCTTTTTTATGTGCTTTACTTTCAACTCCAAGCTCCTTTGTGTTCATGGATCTGCCCTGGGAGAAACCAGCACCAGCCATAGTGTGGCCAGATCCTTCCCCAGAGGACCAGCACAGGTTCACGCTGCATCTGATCCCTGGGTTTGGAGTTTAGAAATCCAGCTGGCATGCCTGAGATAAAACACAGGAACACTGCTCTGCCAGGTGGGCAGACGCCCCAGACACTGACAAGGCGAAGGCAAGGATCTGAGGGGACACACGAGGGGAGATTGTTCACTCTTTTGAGAGAGCTTCCCAGATAGCTGCAGGTGTGAACTTCTCTCTTCAGAGAGGAGGGAAAGGGCTGGCACCATTTTTCTCCCCCACTCATCAGCATGTAATGATTTCAGTGAAAGGCACAATGCCAACAGTGGAGGCATGAACCACTTACACCAAGCCCTTCCCCGTCCCCCGCAATGCGCTTTGCAGGTGCTTCTTTACTAAGGCACATGGGTTTGAGAACCAGAGCAGTGTGCCCCTCCCTCAAAAGAACAGCACAAGTCCCATACACCCTCCTAGTCTAATGACCATAGAGTTCTGCAAAGCTTCAGCATTAGTGGGAATGGCATCTGGCATCTTTTAACAAGCAGACAAGAGCACACCTAGTTAAAACTCGCCACTCTTGGTAAAGTCCAAACACTACCCACTGCAGGCAGTGAGAAACTCTGCAGAGGACTGACTTGAGGGAAAGAGCAGTCAAAGCACAGCAGCAGAGAGCATAAAGCATACACCAGGAACACTTTCTGAAGTGCCAGGCCCTGGACAGTATATGACCTTCTCTTCTCTCAGGAGCAGAAACATAACAGGCTTTCCTAACACTCAGAAGACAGAGACCTAGACAAAATGCCAACATAGGCGAATTCATTCCAAAAGAAAGAACAAGAAAAGGTCACAGCCAGAGATCTAATCGAAACAGATATAAGTAATATGCATGATCCAGAATGTAAAGCAACAATCATAAGGATACTAGCAAGGCTTGAAAAAAGCATAGAAGACACCAGGGAGTTCCTTATTGTAGAGATAAAAAGACCTAAAAACTAGTCAGGCCAAAATTTAAAAAAATGTTATAACTGACATATGAAACTGAGTGCATGTCATGATCATAAGGATAGAAGAAGCAGAGAAACAAATAAGTGATATAGAAGATAAAATTATGGAAAATAATGAAGCTCAAAAAAGGAAAAAAATATATTAGATCAGAAATGTAGACTTAGGGAACTCAGTGACTCCATAAAGTATAAAAACATTCCTATCATAGGAGTCCCAGAAGAGAGAGAAAAGGGAGCAGAAGGTTTATGTGAGCAAATTATAGATGAAAATTTCCCTAATGTGGGAGAGGAAACAGACATTTAAATCCAGGATGCACGGACAACTCCCATCAAAATCAACAAAAGCAGACCAACACCCGGACATATTGTAGAAAAATTTGCAAAATATGAGGATAAGGAAAAAATCCTAAAAGCAGCAAGACAAAAGAAATCCCTAACTTATAAGAAAAGATAAATAAGGTTACCAGTTAATCTCTTCACAGAAATTTGAGAGGCCAGAAGGTAGTGGCATAATATATTCAATGTGCTGAATGGGAAAATTATGCAGCTAAGAATACTTTATCCAGCAAGGCTGTCATTCAGAATAGAAGGTGAGATAAAGACTTTCTCAGACAAACAAAAACTTAAAGAGTTCATGACCGCTAAGCCAACCCTGCAAGAAATATTAAAAGGTATATGTTGAACAAGAAAGAAAGACCAAAAGTGTCAAAAACTAGAAACAAACAGAAAATTTCCAGAAACAGTGACTTAACAGGTAATAAAATGTCACTAAACTCATGTCTATCAATAATCACTATGAATTTAAATGGGTTAAATGCCCCAATAAAAAGACATAGAGTATCAGAATCGATTAAAAAAAAAAAAAGACCATCCATATACTGCCTACAAGAGACTCATTTTAGACCTACAGACACCTGCAGATTGTATGTGAGGGGATGGAGAACCATTTGTCATGCTAATGGGCATCTAAAGAAAGCCAGAGTAGCCATATGTATAACAGAAAAACTTGATTTTAAACCAAAAACTCTAATGAGAGATGAAGAAAGGCACTATATCATAATAAAGGGATCTTCATTGTAAATATATTAAATATTTATGCCTCCAACTTGAAAACACCCAAATATATAAAACAATTAACAACAAAAATAAAGATTCATTGATAATAATACAATAATAGTAGGGTACTTTAACACCTCATTACAGCAATGGACAGATCATCTAAGCAAGCAACAAGGAAACAATGGCTTTGAATGACACACTGGACCAGATGGACTTAACAAATATATTCGAACATTTCATCCTAGAGCAGCCGACTACACATTCTTTTTGAATGCACATGGGATTTTCTCCAGAATAAATCACATACTGGGTCACAAATCAGGCCTCAACAAGTAAAAAAAAATATTGAGATCATACCATGCATATTTTCAGACCACAACGCTATTAAACTTGAAGAACCACAAGAAAAAATTTGGAAAGACCACAAATACATGTAGGTTAAAGAACTTCCTACTAAAGAATGAATATGTCAACCAGGACATTAAAGAAGAAATAAAAATACATGGAAGCAAATGAAAATGAAAATACAACAGTCCAAACCGCTTGGGATGCAACAAAAGTGGTCATAAGAGGAACGTATATAGCAATACAGGTCTACCTCAAGAAGCAAGAAAAGTCTCAAATACACAACCTAAACTTATACCCAAAGGAGATAGAAAGAGAACAACAAATGTAGCCTAAAGCCAGCAGAAGAAGGAAAATAGTAAAGATTAGAGCAGAAATAAATGATATAGAAACAATGACAACAACAACAAAAACAGAACAGATCAATGAAACTAGGAGCTGGTTCTTTGAAAGAATTAATAAATTGATAAACCCCTACTCGGAATTATCAAAAAGAAAAGACAAAGGCCCAAATAAATAAAATAACAAATGAGAGAGAACAGATCACAAACATCACAGAAATAGAAACAATTATAAGAGAATATTATGAAAAACTCTATGCCAACAAATTGGGAAATCTGGAAGAAATGGACAAATTCCTAGAAACATATAAACTATCAAAACTGAAAAAGGAAGATACAGAAAATTCGAACAGACTGATAACCAGCAGGAAATTGAATCAGTAATCAAAAATACCCCAACAAACAAACGGCCAGGACCAGATGGCTTCCCAAAGAAATTCTACCAAACATTTAAAAAAGAGTTAATACCTATTCTCAAACTGTTCCAAAAAATAGAAATGGAAGGAAAACTTCCAAAGTCATTCTATGAGGATAGCATTACCTTGATTCCAAGACCAGACGAATACCCGACTATAAAGGACAATTACACGCCATATCCCTGATAAACATGGATGCAAAAATTGATACTAGCAGATTGAATCCAACAGTACGTTAAAAGAATCATTCATGATGATCAAGTGGGATTTATTCCTGGGCCGCAAGGGCAGTTCAATATTCACAAACCAATTGATGTGATTCACCACATCATAAAAGAAAGGTTAAGAACCATATGATCCTCTCAATAGATGCAGAAAATGCATTTGACAAAATATAGCATCTATTCTTGATAAAAATCCTCAACAAAGTAGGAATAGAGGGAACATACCTCAACATTGTAAAGGCCATATATGAAAGACCCATAGCTAATATCAACCTCAATGGGGAAAATCTAGAGTTTCCCCACAAAGGTATCAAGAACAAGACAGGGATGTCCACTCTCACCATTGTTATTTAACATAGTACTGAAGTCCTAGCCTCAGCAATCAGACAACAAAAGGTACAAAAAAGGCATCCAAATCAGTAAGGAAGAAGTCAAACTTTCACTATTTCAGATGGCATGATACTCTATATAGAAAACCTGAAATACTCCACCAAAAAATGGCCAAAACTGATAGGCAAATTCAGTAAATTCACAGGGTACAAAATCAACATACAGATATCTGTTACATTTCTATACACAAATAATGAAGCAGCAGAAAGAGAAATTAAAGAATCGGTCCCATTTACAATTGCACCAAAACCCATAAGATACCTAGGAATAAACCTAAGCAAAGAGGTAAAAGATATGTACTCTAAACACTGATGAAAGAAATTGAAGAGGAGGCAAAGAAATGGAAAAATATTCCACGCTCATGGATTGGAAGAACAAATATTGTTAAACTGCCTATACTTCCCAAAGCAATCTATACATTTAATGCAATCCCTATCAAAACACCACCAGTGATTTTCACAGAACTAGAACAAACAATCCTAATATTTATATGGAACCACAGAAGACCTTGAATAGCCAAAGCAATCTTGAAAAAGAAAAGCAAAGTGGGAAGCATCACAATTCTGGACTTAAGCTATTTTACAAAGCTGTAGTGATCAGGACAGTATGGAACTGGCACAAAAACAGACACATAGGTCAATGGGACAGAATAGAAAACACACAGGGGTGCCTGGGTGGCTCAGTGGGTTGGGCGTCTGACTTCTGCTCAGGTCATGATCTCACCGTTTGTGGGTTCAACCCCCATGTTGGGCTCTGTGCTGACAGCTCAGAGCCTAGAGCCTGCTTCAAATTCTGTGTCTCCCTGTCTCTCTCTGTCCCTTCTCCACTCACGCTCTCAAAACTAAACATTAAAAAAATTAAAAAAAAAGAAAACTCAGCAATGGCCCACAAGTATATAATCAACTAATTCAACAAAGCAGGAAAGAATACCCAATGGCAAAAAGACTGTCTCTTCAACAAATGGTGCTGGGGAGACTAGACAGCAGCATGGAGAAGAATGAAACTGGACCACTTTATTATACCATACACAAAAATACATTCAAAATGGATGAAAGACCTAAATGTGACACAGAAAACCACAAAAATCCTAGAGGAGAATGCAGGCAGCAATCTCTTCGACCCTGGTCATAGCAACTTCTTACTAGATACACCACCAGAGGCAAGAGGAACAAAAGCAAAACTGAACTATTGGGTTTTCATCAAGATAAAAAGCTTCTGTACAGTGAAGGAAATAATCAACAAAACTATAAATCAGCCTACAGAATGGGGGAACAAATTTGCAAATGACATATTGGATAAAGGGTTAGTTCCCGAAATCTATAAAGAATTTACCAAACTTAACACCTAAAAAGCAAATAATCCAGTGAAGAAATGGGTAGGAGACATGAATAAATACTTTTCCAAAGAAAACATCCAGATGGCTAATAGACACATGAAAAGGTGGTCAACATCACTCATCATCAAGGAAATACAAATCAAAACCATGATGAGATACCACCTCACACCTGTCAGAATGGTTAAAATTAACAACACAAGAAACAACAGGTGTTGCCAAAGATGCAGAGAAAGGGGGACACTCTTGCATTGTTTGTGGGATGTAAACTGGTGTAGCCACTCTAGAAAATAGCATGAAGATTCCTCAAAAAGTTAAAAATAGAACTACCCTATGATCCAGCAATTGCACTACTAGGTATTTACCCAAGGGATACAAAAATACTGATTCAAAGGAATACATGCACTCCAATGTTTATAGCAGCTCTATCAACAATAGCTAAATTATAAAGACCCCAAATTTCCATGCACTGATGAATGGATAAGAAGAAGCAGTATATGTATACAATGGAATATATACTGGGTCATAAATAAAGAATGAAGTCTTGTCATTTGCAACAACGTGGGTGAAGCTAGAGAGTATTATGGTAAGTGAAATAAGTCAGTCAGAGAAAGATAAATACCATATGATCTTACTCATATGTACAATTTATGAAAAAAAATATGGTGGGGTGGCAGGATGGGAAGAGAGGCAAACCAAAAAACAGACTTTTAACTGTAGAAAACAAACTGATGGTTACTAGAGGGGAGGTGGGTGTTGGATGGCCTAAACGGGTAATGGGAATTAAGAAGGGCGTCTGTTGTGATGAGCACTGGGTGTTATATGTAAGTGACGAATCACTAAATTCTATTCCTGAAACTAATATTACACCATATATTAAATAACTAGAACCTAAGTAAAAGCTTGAAACAAAAAAAGCAAGGGGAAGGATAAAAACCATATGATCATCCTAATGGATTCAGGAAGAACATTTGACAAAGTACATCATTCATGATAGAAACTCTCAACAAAGTAGGTTTCAAGGGAACATACCTCAACATAATAAAGGCCATGCATGAAAAGCCCATAGCTAACATCATACTCAATGGTGAAAAACTGAGAGCACCATTTGTTTGTCTCAGTTCACATTCTTTCTCCTAAGATCAGGAACAAGACAAATGTCCACCCTCACTACTTTTACTCAACGTAGTACTAGAAATCCTAGCCATAGAAATCAGACAACAAAAAGAAATATAATGCATCCAAATCAGTAAGGAAGAAGTCAAACTTTCACTATTTTCAGATGACATAATACTCTATATGGAAAACCCAAAGCCTCCACCAAAACAAACAAACAAACAAACAAAACCCTGACTAGGACTAATAAATGAATTTAGAAAGTTTGCAGGATATAAACTCAATGTACAGAAATCTGTTGCATTACTATATACTATATAATGAAGCAACAAAAAGAAATTAAGAAAGCAATCCCATTTACAATTGCATCAAAAATAATACCTAGGAATAAAATTAACCAGGGAGGTGAAAGACCTGTGAACCACAAAACGTTGATGAAACAAACTACAGATGACACAGAAAAATGGAAAAAATATTCCATTCTCATGGATTGGAAGAAGAAATATTGTTAAAATGTCTGTATTATCCAAAGCAATCTATAAACTTAATTCAATCCCTATCAAAATACCACTGGCATTTTTCACATAGCTAGAACAAGCAGTCCTAAAATTTTTATGGAACCACAAAAGATCTTTAATAGCCAAAGCAATTTTGAAAAAGAAAAGCAAAGCTGGAGGTATCACAATTCCAGATTTCATGTTATACTACAAAGCTGTAGTAATCAAAACAGTATGGTTCTGGCACAAAAACAGACACCTAGATCAACAGAATAGGATAGAAAGCCCAGAAACAAACCTACAATTACATGGTCAATTAATCCTTTGGAATAGGAGGCCAGAATATACAACGCAGAAAAGACATTCTCTTCAACAAATGGTGCTGGGAAAACTGGACAGCAACATGCAAAAGGATGAATCTGGGCTACTTTCTTACACAATACATAAAAAAAAATTCAAAATGAATTGAACACCTAAATGTGACACAGAAAACCATCAAAATCGTAGAAGAGAGCACAGGCAGTAATGTCTCTGGCATTGGCTGTAGTAACATTTATCTTGATATGTCTCCTGAGGCAAGGGAAACAAGAGCAAAAATGAACTATTGGGACTTACATCAAAAGAAAAAAGTTTTGCACAGTGAAGGAAATAAACAATAAAATTAAAAGGCAACCTATGGAATGGGAGAAGATATTGCAAATGACATATCTGATAGTGGGCTAGTATCCAAAATATATAAACAACTCATACAACTCAACACCCCAAAAACAAATGATCCAGTTAAAATTGGGCAGAAGACATGAACAGGTATTTCTCCAATAAAGACATACACATTACCAACAGACATATGAAAAGATGCTCATCATCACTCTTCATCAGGGAAATGCAAATCAAAACTACAACAAGGGGCCCCTGGGTGGCTCAGTAGGTTGAATGTCCAACTTCAGCTCAGGTCAGGATCTCATAGTTTGTGAGTTTGAACCCTGCATTGGGCTCTCTGCTGTCAGCATGGAGCCCCCCCACACCGTCCCCTACTCTCTCCACCCCTCCACCCCTCGTGCTTGCTCTCAAAAACAAACATTAAGAAAACCCTACAAGATACTACTCACACCTGTCAGAATGGCTAAAATCAATAATACAAGAAACAACAGGTGTTGGTGAGGATGTGGAGAGAATGAATACTAATGCCCTATTGGTGGGAATGCAAACTAATAGTCACTGTAGAGAACAGTATGGAGGTTCCTAAAAATGCTAAAAATAGAACTACCCTACGATCAAGTAATTGAATTACCCAAAGAATACAAAAACACTAATTTGAAAGGATATATGCACCCCTATGTTTATTGCAGGATTACTTGCAATAGCCAAATTATGGAAGCAGCCCAATGTCCATTGATAGACAAATGGATAAAGATGTGGTGTATATATACAATGGGATATTATTCAGCCATTAAAAAGAGTGCAATCTTGCCATTTGCAACAACATGGACAGAGCTTGAGAGTATAATGTTAAGTAAAATAAGTCAAAGACAAAGACCATATGATTTTACCCATATGAGGAATTTAAGAAATGAAACAAAGAAAAAAATGTGACAAACCAAGAAAGATACTCTTAACTATAGAGAACAATCTGATAGTTACCGGAGATGTGGGGGTGGTGAGATGGATGAAATAGGTGAAGGGGATTAACAGTACACTTATCTTTTTTTTTTTAATTTTTTTAGTTTTTTAAAAATATAGTTTATTGTCAAGTTGGTTTCCATGTAACACCCAGTACTCATCCCAACAAACGCCCTCCTCCATGCCCATCACCCATTTTCCCCTCTCCCCCAACCCCCATCAACCCTCAGTTTGTTCTCAGTACTTAAGAGTCTTTTATGGTTTGCCTCCCTCCCTCTGCCCAACTATTTTCCCCTTCCCCTCCCCCATGGTTCTCTGTTAAGTTTCTCCTGTTCCACTTATGAGTGAAAACATATGGTATCTGTCCTTCTCTGCCTTATTTCGCTTAGCATAACACCCTCGAGTTCCATCCACGTTGCTACAGATGGCCAGATTTCATTCTTTCTCATTGCCATGTAGTATTCCATTGTATAGATAAACCACATCTTCTTGATCCATTCAATAGTACACTTACCTTGATGAGTACTGAATAATATATGGAATTATTGAATCACTATATTATGTACTTGCAACCAACATAACAATACACGTTAACTATACTGGAATTAATTTTTTTAAATCTTGATAAAAGAAGATATAGTAGATTATCATTCAGCCATAAAACAAACGGTTCCTGCACTTTGTGACAACATGGACAAACATGGAGGACATTATGCTAAGGGAAATAAGGCAGAGAAATAAAAACACTGTATGATCTCACTTATATGTGGAACCTAAAAAAAATGTTTTTAAGTCTAAGGAAACAGAGTAGAATGGTGGCTGATAGGGGCAAGGGGGGTCATGGTAAGGGCAGATGTTTGTCAAAGGGTACAAACTTTTGCTTATATGAGTAAGCTCTGGATATCTAATGTACATCATGGTTACTATAGTTAATTATATATATATATATATTATATAGTTGAAATTTGCTAAGAGAGATCTTAGACATTCTCACCACACACACACATACACACACACACAAAAGGTAACTATGTGAGGTGATAGACGTGTTAATTAACTTGATGTGGTAATCATTTCATAATGTATACATATGTCAGATCATCACATTGTATACTTTCAATATATACAACTTTATTTTTCAATTACACCTCAATAAAACGACAACAATTAGTGAATGAGGTATTGCAGGACAACATTTGCCCCTGTGAACAATGCCTAACTTTTCACCTTGAACATCATTTTTAGTATAAATGAGTTTTCAATATGTGTTAACAGTAAGGCATTTACCTTCTCTAAACTTATGGGGTAAGTTGTATGGCTGTCTGTGCAGTTCTGCCTACTTTGTGCTTTAGAAGTCTAGAAGACCAGGTTTATGTCAGAGCATATGGCTTATGCTATCAAGAGGAAGGGACATATACTTTTCTGTCACATAAAGAACTTTAATTAGTTAAGTTTGTACCAACACTGTCTCTATAACACAATAACAAGATCAGTTTCGTAAAAAGGAATAAATACGGATCTGGGATTCAAGCCACTCCCTCTTGCTATTTCTTTCTCAATAATGTGAAGAATTTAAATTAGGAGATCTCTCAAACTTCTTCCTGCTCCAACAATTTACTAAATGTCTAAGGTTTATACCAATATTTCATTGAACAAAGGTACTCATATATATGGTTACATTAAGCTTTCACAAAATTTAGAAACGGGAGATTTCAAGGTTTAAGTTCCTCTTCTCATATACATTATTTATTTAAATAGGAGAACCTAGAAGATAGAAATGTGTTTAAAATCCAAAGGAATATATATCTAATGATATAATATTAAACATTATAACGTGTGTGTGTGTGTGTGTGTGTGTGTGTGTGTGTGTATACACTCTTGAGAAACTAAGCTCCTCAAATTTGACCACCTGGTAGCTTTTGTCCATATGTAATGGCAGTATACAGTTAAGAACTACAAAATATGCAGTGTGAAATTTATGGGTAATTTCTCTGCAGAAAATACTGCATAAGGAATTCTTGCTATTTAAATAGTATGCATGTGCCTCTGGAGAATAAAATATTTAGGGTACGGTTTTCAATTTTGCCATTGAACATTCCTATAATATAAAGAGATAGAGACATGAGAGTATCCATGGAAGGACTGTAGGAATAAGGCTCAGAGAAACAGGGAACTGCTTCTCTTATTATTATTATTATTATTTATTTTAGTCTTTGTATTGTATACCTAGAGGCTCATTGGATATTATAAATTAATAAGCAGAATCGACAGCAGATTATAGTTCTCTTATGTGGAAAATTGGGGTTTGCATAGGGAAAAGAATAAATGAATGACAAAAGGGACATTTCTATAAAAGGCTTTTCCCCCCTCTTCATAGCAAATATTTTTCAAGTTCTCTTTAGTGAAGTGGTGTTTGGAAGGTAGGAAGGAAAATGAAAAAGCTACAGTCAACTGAGACCAAAGCGTCCAATTGCATTACTATCTAAACTGTCCTACACAAACATGTTAGCTGGTAGAGAAGGACTATTGGAATCTCTTCCCTGTATCACGTCTCCCAACTGCTTAAAATAGACTGGTACACTCAAAAGGTACATTTAAGAAAAGACAATGGGCTGACATGAAATTACTGGTAATCCCCGTTGTATATGATATACTTTTCTTCTTGGCATCAAGTACAGAATTCAGCAGGAGTTGAAGGATTTCTATGAATAGTTAAAGCAGGGGGTGGTAACCCCAGAAAATTCTCCCTATTTCACTATAAAGAATACTTTCTGTGGGTGTGTGAACATAAAAGTCACACCCACTGAATACGGCCTGTCACTCAACTGAACACGGCTGGATAGACCCTAACTTAGTCTCTGTTTGGATTTGCTTTTCTGAAACTCTGCAGGCATGTCTACCACCAAACTTTTACAACAATGTGTGTTATAAGCTGATGGATATTTATATTTTAGTATTCCTGATGAGGGGGAGTGACAGTGGTGAAGATCAGGTTCTGAGAGAAATCCTAGGAAAAATAACATTTACAATTCATCTCATATTGTGGAGGATCTCTGCATATGACCAATCTAATGTATCTCCTGTCGATCCTAATCATTTCAAGGTTTGGAGGAAGATGGTTTTCTGACCTTCTCTCATAACTTTGGAGCTACACCCTAATTAGAATCTGCAGCCCCATCTGTAATAATTAATTCAGCCAGTCAACATTTAAGCAGATGTTTTGAGCTGTATATTCAGCGATGAGAATTGCTTTTCATTTAGAATCTGCCACAGCCTTTGTCTAAGTTCCTTCAGATGGCTAGATGTGGTGGTTGCAGTGGAATCAGAAGCTCTATAAGAAAAGGCAGCTGCCCTTCTGTGAGGGCAAGTTTCTGAAAATCGTTAATCACCAAAATACTTAGATTACAATGAAACCATTGACTTAGACTCCATAAATGATTAGATCTTAAATCTGTAATCCCTGAAAATTGAGTGAATATCTGTACAATTAGCAGGACCATGTTATTCATCCCCTATACCTGCACTTCCACCTGTTGGCTTATGATAGCTGTAGAAATGGAACAGATTATTCTTAGGAAATCTGTATCAATTCAGTTCACAACCAGTCTTGATAGAGGTTAGCCATATCAAATATTTAGAACTATTCTTGTCTAATATTATCAAAAGTTAAATTCATTCGTTAAGCATATATATGTATACATACACATACATACACACATATACATACACACACATAAACATATATACATACATATGCTATATATACATATATTAGCATCTACTATGTAGCAGAAATAATGTTAGGTATTAGAGCTATGAATAAGTGAAACAATGGTGCTTGCTCTTTAGTTGTATGTATTCAGCTGAGCACACAACAATAGAAAAATTACAAATTCTGGGAAATAATAAAGTTAAGTTAGAGTACATAAAGTGTGATGACAAAGGATGGCCAGTTTTGAAGGATAAGGTATGGCTTCTGAGGAATCAAAGTCTAAACTGAGATCTGAAGAATGTCAACCCTGAAGGGGCAAGTACATTTATTTGAAGGAACTGACTGGATACTTCAGCCGACCTAATGATAAGATGTGTAGCTCTATGTATGTATAGCCATAGGAGATATTCAGTCCCCTTGGAGAAGATGTTCTAGAGAAGCAGTTTGGTTGAATGAAAAGAGGAACTGAGTGTGAGACAAAGGACTTGGGTTCAAATGCTAGATGCTTTACATGTACTATCTCTAAGCCTCAAAACTACTTTGCAAGATATCTATGTTCCCATTGCTGTTTTACTATGAGTTTGGGTAAGGCATATATCATTCTGTCTCTTCTATAAACTGGGCAAATATTAATATTGCTAGAAATCACTTTTTAAAATTTAAATTGCCACTCAAGTTTTAGATATTATTATTTGGGAAGTGTTGGGAAATGCTGGCTAAAGAACTAAGTGAGGTACACATGAATATTTTTGTTTGTTTGCCCTGGGGTTATATCCTTTAAAAATCCTAAGTATTAGAATGATCTCAAGAGGGAAACAAAAAGTTATTTTACTAGGAGACTAAAAAACATTACATTAAATATATGGGCAGATTAAAGTGACTGAGGTTTAGTTCAAAGGCTAGTGGATAGATATAAATGACCTTTCAAAATCTTTCCAACACAGTGATATTATAATACTTGGTTATCCTTTGAAACTTCCCAGCATAATGTATCACCACCGTCAAGAAACATATTCCAAACAGTTATTTGCTGATACAATAATATTGACACTTGTCAGGCAGGGCCGGTGACAAAATGGCTACAATCTGTTTTTGACAACATGAAACTACGTTGAATGCCAAAACATGGAAGTAAAACAAATGGCAGGTTGGAAATTCTAGTTTCAATGTGTCCTTTGAAAAATTATCTTGTATCAGGATTATATACCACCTGGTGGACTAATGCCCTAAATGATGATTGAGTGGTTATTTATCAACAGATGTGCAAATAACCTGTTACTGGGGAGCGCCTGGTGTGAATAAATTGGCAATTACAGTTTGACAATCATAAGTTGGTTCACTGGTTGATAGCACCTACCAGCCAGTGTACTTGAATTTATATTTGCTGGTTTTTAAAATTAGTTGCAGAGTGTTCATGGTGGAGAAGCGAGTTTGAAAAATGACAGTAATTTCCTTGCTCTTGTAACTGAATAACCATTTGCTTTTTAATATTTAAGAAAATTATCAATACTTATTCTTGTGAGCATAAACACATTTGAGAAGTTAGGTTAAGCCTACATCCATCTCAGAAGTATAATTTTATTTAAATTTTATATTATAATACAGTAATAATTAACTCTCTGCATGTAAAATAGAATTTACTGCCATTTACTTTGCATCCTGATAAATGCAAATCCATTAGTGCAATCACATAAGAACTGTTTTAAAGGCGAAATCAGGGGTAAGTAGGCTACAAGAAGATTAAATCTGTATTGCATTTTGGGTAGGCTTTTTGCTTTGTTTATGTTCAATAGCTATCTGAAATACATACATTATAAAGGGAGTCACCGGTGTGCAGTCTTAGAGATTCCAACTTATGCATTTGAATTAAAGGTTTGAGAGGTGAAGCAGACGTTGAGATGTCCACAGATGATGCTGGTGTATGAAGGGGAAGGTGACCTGATGTACCTCAAATAGTCATGGACAAAGATGAGGAAGACTGGCTTCTAGTCCAGATTACTGTTGCCAAATCCTTGACCTGGCTTTATTCACTAGTTAAATGAGAAACTTAGATTAGATGATTTCTAATATCATTTCAGTAATTATATTATATTTTCCCATTGATGTAATATTTTTAAAACAATTTTTTTAATGTTTGTTTACTTTGAGAGAGAGAGAGAGAGAGAGAGACTGACAGAACATGAGCGGGGGAGGGGCAGAGAGAGGGGGAGACCCAGAATCCAAAGCAGGCTCCAGGCTCTGAGCTGTCAGCACAGAGCCTGACACGGGGCTCGAACCCACGGACTGTGAGATCATGACCTGAGCCAAAGTTGGATGCTTAACTGACTGGGCCACCCAGGCGCCCCATCCATTGATATAATATTTTTTTATGATGGCCCATATTTTCCAATGGTGAGGTCTAGAAAGCCACGTACAAAGTATTTTAAGGCTCTGTGGCCTGACAGAGCTGTCTGAGGGGTGGGGAGATCTTAACAGAAGTCAGAATTTATAAAATAGAATCAGACAGAAAGAACTACAGATCCCAGAGAGAAGGGCACATGCACTTTTTTATTTGAAATATACTCTCCAGGAATATAGGTATATTCCTTTTAGTGTAGTTATGTTTTATTTGCCTAAAATGATGGAAACTACTTCAAATTTGGCAGCAATAATCTAGATCTTATTTCTAGTTACACTAGAGCTCAAGCAAACAAATGTCATTTTTTTGTATATTATACAAGGGGCACCTAAGTCTCTGGCTTCAGCTCAGGTCATGATCTTGCGGTTTGTGAATTCGAGCCCCAAGTCGAGCTCTGTGCTGACAGCTTGGAGCCTGGAGGCTGCTTCAGATTCTGTGTCTCCCTCTCTCTCTGCCCCTCTCCCACTCATTCTCTCTCTCTTCCTTTCTCAAAAGATAAATAAACATTAAAAAAAATAAAAGGGGCACCTCACACTATACAGATTGTACATGTATTATATATTTCCAACATACAAGACATCAGACTCAAAATTTATTCTATATCATACTTTAACATCTGTTTCAATTCATCTTTGCATTCATCCATAATAGAGGTTTGTTGCAACAACCTATGCACCATGTTGACATTATCACCAATGTTGAACTCTGTATACATCAACTTGCGTGAAGAACGGTGACAGTTTTCAGGTTCAGAGTAAAATGCTTATGAATTAGAATAATACCTTCTCCATTACCAGAGTATGTAAAGACATACCAAAAGGGATCATTAAATTTATTATAAGGCTATATATGAAATGCTCTTAAGCATCTCATATGTATGATTTTTCTAAGGTAAAATATCATTTTAAAACTGTAGCCAGAAATCCTGGGAAAGTTTTTGCAGTACTGGCAAAATTTTCAATCATCCTCAATCATCACTACAAATATAGAAAAACTAGATTAATAAAAAAATACCTCACAGCCAATATTTATTATATATAAAAAATGTATAATGCATCCTTTTAAAACCAAAACACACTTTCAAGACAAATCAAGAAGTGGAGCTGATTGGTATTGTCAGTTATGAGGAAGAAGTGATACTAAGGTAATAGAACTTTGTATGGCTAGAAGACATAGAACACTGAAAATCAACTTGATAACAGGTACCCACTCTAAAATGAAGGGTTATCACTAGGCATTAGAAGCTGGACAGCCAATCTAAGAATGGCATTAAAACTGGGAGGAAACTGTACAAGCTCTAGTTTTCCAGAGAGTTCAAAAGGGACCATGTAAGACTCTGATGGTGAAGGTCACTCTCTGGTCCTCTGAACTCAAAAGAAACTGACTGGATTTCCCCCATATGGAGGAGAAACTACTGGGGGTGTAATTTAATCTGAATGGATCATGGAAACTTAGGGAAGAGTAAATTGAGATTGAGATCAATATGAAGGAAAGGAGTGGAGAAGGCCTATCTTAAGGTATCTTAGTCCATTCGAGTGGCTATAATCAGATATCACAGACTGGGTAGATCAGAGTACCAGCATGGTTGAGGGAAAACCCTTTTCTGGGTCGCACCTTTTCATTGTGTCCTCCGTTGTGAAAGGGGCTAGGGAGCTCTGTGAGGTCTCTGTTTTATAAAGGCACTAATCCCAATTATAAGGGCTTTGATCTCACAACTTAATTACCTTCCAAAGGCCCTATCTATGAGCAGAAGGGGAAAAAGCCACATTGTTTTAACACTTTAAGAAAACAATAAAGAAGGAATCTTAGAGTTGAGAAGATAGGAAAGCTTGCATCTTCCTCTTATAAGAGTATGGAAAAATTATCTCACAGAGAGAAATAGAAGAATGGCAGCAGACTTCCCTTTGGGAGAATATGAGGTAGAAGGCTGTTTGGCTACCTCTTTGAAATACTAAAAGATTTTTGAAAACTGAAACTCTGTAACTAGTGAAAATGTCTTTCAAAAAGGACAGGTTTTTTTTTTTCTCAGACATAAAAAGACTGAAAGATTTCATCACCAGCAGGCCAACGTTGTAAGAACTGACAAAAGAAGTCCTCTAGACAAAAGGAAAATGAAATCAGATAGAAATCTGAAGCTACACAAAGGAATGGAAATGATAAATTTGTAAATATATGTAAGACATTTTTTCTAAATATCTACTTAAAAATAACTGAATAACTGATTTTATTTTAAGCAAGTAATAAAATTTAAGCAAAGTTTTTCTTTTTTTTTATAGTTTATTGTCAAGTTGGTTTCCATATAACACCCAGTGCTCTTCCCCACAAGTGCCCTCCTCCATGACCATAACCCCCCTTCCCCCTTCCCTCTTCAGCCCTCAGTTTGTAATTTAAGCAAATTTTAAGCAAACTAATAACAATGTTTTATAGGAATTATAAGAAATGAAGAAGTAAAATGTATGACAGCAATTCTCCAAAGACCACATGAGAAAAGGAAAATATACTCCTAAAAGGTCCTTTCTTAGACTATGCATGAAGTAGTAAAATATCACTTGAAGACAGACCGCAAATTATAGAACGATATTGCAAACTCTAAAGCCATACAAAAAATAAATAATTGGATATCACGATGCCTATTGCTTTTGCCTCACACCATATATAAAAGTTTGGCATATGATCCAGTAAGTCCAATACTGAGTGTTTACCAAAAGAAAATAAAAACACTAACTTGGAAAGGCAAATGTGCCCTTATGTTTATTGCAGCATCATTTACAATAGCTAAGACATGGCAGCAACTTAAGTGTCCATCAATAAACAAATGGATAAGGAAATGTGGTATATATACACAAGGGAATACTACTCAGCCATAAAAAAGAATGAGATTCTGCCATTTGATGCAGCACAGATGGAACTAGAGGGTGTTATGCTAAGTGAAATAAGCCAGACTTAGAAAGCCAAATGCCATATGATTCCACTCATAAGTAGAATCTAAAAAATAATAAACAAAAAGCGGAAGCAGACCTATAAACATAGAGAACTGATGGGTGCCAGAGGCAAGGGAGTGGGGAAAAATGGGTTAAGGGGAGTGTAAGATACAGGTTTTTACTTATGGAATGCATAAGTCATGGGAGTAAAAGGCACAGCCTAAGGAATACAGTCAACGATAATGTAACAGCAATCTATGGGGACAGAGGGGATCTATATTGTGGTGAACATAGCGTCATGTACAATCTTGTGGAATCACTACATTGTACGCCTGAAACTAATGTAACACTGTCAACTACACTAAAAACACATCTAAAAATAAATACATCATATATCTAAATATAGACTTAAGAAAACAAACTGAGGGCTGAAGGGGGAGGGGTAAGGGGAAGGGGAGTGATGGTCATGGAGGAGGGCACTTGTGGGGAAGAGCAGTGGGTGTTATATGGAAACCAACTTGACAATAAACTATAAAAAAAAGATATATAACAACACCAACAAGTCCCACAAACTATAAAAGAAAAGATAGAGGAATTGGACATTTTCAAAATGAGAAAAAAAAGTACTCTTCAAAAGTAACTTATAAAACAATTTAGAGTAGGAGAAATATTTATAAAATGTACATCTGACAAAGGACACACACCTGGAATATATAAAGAACTCCTTCCATTCAGTTTTAGGAAGTCAAACAACCTAATTAAAAATAAGCTAGGGGCACCCGGGTGGCTTAGTTGGTTAAACATCCAACTCTTGATTTCAGCTCAGGTCATGATTTCACGGTTGGTGGGATCGAGCCCACATCCAGCTCTATTCTGACAGCACAGGGCCTGACTGAGATTTTCACTCCCTCTCTCTGCCCCCTCCCCCACTTGCACTCACTCTCTCTCTCCCTCTCTCTCAAAAGAAATAACTTAAAAAAAATAAAATAAAAACAGGCTAAAGATTTTAATAGGCCACGAATCAGAGGAGACTTTTGGATGGAAAATAAGGTCCTGAAAGATATTTAATGTCATTAGTCATTTAGGAAATGCAAAATTAAAAACACAAGGAGGAAACCTACTCTAATTTGAGGGGCCTATATTTAAAAGCATGACTATAGTAAGAATTAGCCAGGATGTGGAGCAACTAGAAGACTTCTACAATGCTGGTAGAAACATAAAATGCTAAAAACAGGAATATAATTTAATATTTCCTTAAATATTGTAATACAAACCTAGCATAAATCTTAGTCATGCCATTCCTACATATTTACCCAAGAAAGATAAAATTCTAGACCAAGATAAACTTTTGCTTTCATATGAATGACCAAAAACCAGGTGTAAAAACAAATAATAATCAACTAAAAATAGACTGTATTTTAGAAGTTATAACATATGTAAAAGTGATATTGTACAACACTAGCACAATGATTTGGAGAATAGTAAATGATGTTATCCTCTACTTCTAAGTTTTTCCATTATAAGTGAAATGGCATAGTAAGAATTTAGTGTATACTGAAGTAAGTTGAGGATGCATACTGTAACCAAAAAACCAACCATAAAATAAGAATTGTAGCTAAAAACCAATGTAGGTAAATTTAAGAAGACCTAAATAAAATGAAGAGATATAATATTTTCATGGATGGAAAAATTCATATTTTTATTATTTTTTAAATTCTTTTTAGAAAAAACATTTTTAATGTTTATTTATTTTTGAGAGATAGAGAGAGAGCAAGAGAGTGAGCACTCTCTGGGCAGAGAGACAGGGAGACACGGAATCCAAAGCAGGCTCCAAGCTCTGAGCTGTCAGCACAGAGGCCAATGAGGGGCTCGAACTCATGGACCATGAGATCATGACCTGAGCCAAAGTCAGATGCTCAACCAACTGAGCTACCCAGGTGCCCCAAAATTCATATTTTTTAAGATACATTTATCAGTAGACTCAATATGCCCTCCCCAAAATTCCAGCAGACTTCTTTTCTTTTTCATTTTTCCTTTCACATTTTTATTTAAATTCCAGTTAGTTAATGCAAAGTGTAATATTAGTTTCAGGTGTAGGATTTAGTGACTCACCACTTAACATACAACACCCAGTGCTCATCACAAGTACCCTTCTTAACCCCCATCACCCATTTAACCTATACTCACCCATGCCCCCTCCAGTAACCATCAGCTTCTCTCTATAGTTAAGAGTCTGTTTTATGGTTTGCCTCTCTTTTTTCCCCCTACACTCTTCTATGTTTTTTCTTAAAGTCCACGAGGAAAGTCATGTGGTATTTGTCTTTCTCTGACTTAGCATAATATTCTCTAGCTTCACCCACATTGTTGCAAATGGCAAAATTTCATTATTTTTATGGCTAATATTCCATTGTATATATGTACTATTTCTTCTTTTTCCATTCATCAGTCAATGGACATTTGGGCTCTTTCCATAATTTGGCTATTGTTGACCATGTTAGTATAAACATTGGGGTGCATATATCCCTTTGAAAATAAGTATCTTTGGAAACTAAGGCTCAATGATGACTTCTTACCCATGATACCTGAAAGTACAATGTATCAAAAGGCCAAAGGAGAAGTTGGACGTTATCAAAATTTAAAACTTTTGCTCTGAAAAAGATTCTGTCAAGAGGATGAAAAGACAAGTTATTCATTCAGGGAAATATCTGCAAACCACATATCCAACAAAGGACCTGTAACTAGATCTAGAATACATAAAGGAGTCTAAAAACTCAGACATAAAACAAAAAGATCCCATTAGAAAGTGTGCAAAAGGTGTGAAGAGATATTTCACTGAAGAAGATATACAGTTGGCTAATAAGCATATGAAAAGATATTCAATGTCACCTATTAGAACAGCTACACTAAAACAAACAAAAAATAGTTACCAAATGCTGGTGAGGATGCAGAGAAACAATCATGCCTACATTGTTGTTGGGAATGTAAAATGGCACAGCCACTCTGGAAAATAGTTTGGTATTTTCTTATAAAACTAAAAATGCAGCCCCTATACAAATGAGCAATTGAACTCTTGGGCATTTATTCCAGGCAAATGGAAACAACTCAACAGTCATACAGAAATTTGTACATGAAATTTCACAGCACCCCTATGCAGAAGAGGTAAAAATTGGAAGCAGCCCAGATGTCCTTCAACATTAGAATAGTGTACAGAAAATGAACTTTTACCTCTACCCTCTTAAGGTTTTTTTTGGCTGGGCTCGAGAATTAAACTGACATAAAACAGGTTAAATGGGAGAAAAGCATACAAATTCGTGTAAGTTTTAGGTATCATGGGAGCCTTAATAAAGAATGAAAAACCCAAAGAAATGAGTGAACCTACATGTTTTCACACTGGGTTGAACAGAAAGAAGCAATTGTGGAAAAGTAATGAAACTAAGTGGGGAGGCTATATCCTTTAATCAGGGTCTGTTTATACAGAATTTTCTTGGCTTTGATTGCCTATCAAAGAATATTTCATTTCTTCTAGTATAGGGAGGGCATCTTTCACATGGGAGATATTTTTTAATGTTTATTTATTTTTGAGAGAGAGAGAGAGAGAGACACGCAGAATCTGAAGTAGGCTCCAGGCTCTGCAATGTCAGCACAGAGCCCGATCTGGGGCTCAAACTCATGAACCGTGAGAGCATGACCTGAACCAATGTTGGACACTTAACTGACTGAGCCACCCAGGTGCCCCTACACTGGAGTTTTTAATCTCCTATTTTCGCAAAGAAAAGGAAACGTTAGAATGCCTTTCCTGCATCTGCTTTTCAAAGTTTTCTAAATGACTTTAGTTCAAAATAATCCTCATGCCAAAGTGGCATATTTCAGGGTAGCATAACCTGTCACCCTTCAAGGGTTAAACAAATTCTGGTATATCTATATTAGGGAATACTACTCAGCATTAAAATGAAACAAATTATTGATACATACAACATGGATGGATATCAGGGTCGTTATGCTCAGTGAAAAAAGCCAATAGCAAAAGGTCACTATCACCATTTGTATATTTGAAATCTCAAAAATTATAGAGATTAGGAATAGAGTAGTGGCTGCCAGAGCACAGTGATGGGGCACACATGCAAACACACACACACATTCAAATGAGTGCGTGTAAAACTGGTGAAAACCTGAATAAGGTTTATAGTCTACTTAACAGTATTGTACCTATGTCAATTTCCAATTCTGCTATTATACTACAGTTATGTAATATAGCATCAGTTAAGAAAGTTGGGTAACAGGTAAGTAGTCTCACAACTACATAGGAGCTTATAATTATTTCAAAATAAAAAGTTACAGAAAAAAAAGACTGAGAAAACCAATATTAGTTAGTATGTGGAACTCTTAAAGCTTGCTTGTAATATTAAGAATGGCATATACTTTCTGGAATAAAACACCGGTAACTTCTAGAAAAGTTAAATAGAGGCACCTGTGTGGCTTGGTCGGTTAGGTGTCCGACTCTTGGCTTACGCTCAGGCCATGATCTCAAGGTTCGTGGGTTGGAGCCCCACATCAGGCTCTGCACTGACAGTGTGGAGCCTGCTTGGGATTCTGTCTCCCTGTCTCTGCCCCTCCCTCTGTCCCTCCCTCTCTCTCTCTCTCTCTCAAAATAAATAAACTTAAAAACAAACAAATAAATAAGTTAAATAATTAAGTATTTTTGACAGTAATTCTACTCCAAGAGAAATGCAAACACATATATATACAAGAAAGATTTTTACAATGATGTTCAAAGCAGCCTTGTTCTTAGTAAACAAAGACTAGAAACAACTCAACTGTCCATCAACAGGAGAACGCCATGGGTGAATACACATTGGAATACTACTCAGCAATGAAAAGGAATTAAGTACTGATATACACAACAGGGATTAATCTCCAAAATATTTTGGGTATGAAAAGCCAGACAAAATGGAGCACAAACTGTATGATTCCATCTATATGAAATTTGAAGGCAAGCAAAACTCATCTATGATGGAAAAAAAGTCAGAATAATGGGTACCTGTGGGTGGGGAATTTTAATTTTAAAAGGGCACAAGGGAACTTTCAAGAAAATGGAAATGTACTTGTTTTGGTTGATGGTTACATGAGTGAATTTTATCAAAACTCAGTGAACTGTGTAATTGGGGTCTATGCATATTACTGTATTAAGCATAAAGCCATAATCATAAAAAAGCAAAAAGAAAAAGTATTGGTTCACAGTAATTATAGTAACACTAAAAATGCTTTTTATTTTAAAATTAAGTATAAAAAAGGACAAACTTTTTTTATCTAGTATACTTATAAATACATTAGAAACAAGAAAACATACTCAAAATAACTGGAAGGAATTTCATCAAAATATTTACAAAACGTTGAACCATGCGTATCTTTTTTATCCTTTCTACCTATCTGTAAATCCAAATTAGTTTGGATCAGCATATATTATTGTCAATGTTAAATGCATTTAAAAGTAAATACCTTTGGGGCGCCTGGGTGGCTCAGTCGGTTAAGCGACCGACTTCGGCTCAGGTCATGATCTCACGGTTGGTGGGTTCGAGCCCCGCGTCAGGTTCTGTGTTGACAGCTCAGAGCCTGGAGCCTGCTTCGGATTCTGTGTCTCCCTCTCTCTCTGCTCCTCTCCCACTCAAGCTCTGTCTCTCTCCCTCTCAAAACTATATAAATATTAAATAAGTAAGTAAGTAAGTATCTTTTATGCAGCGCCTGGGTGACTCAGTTGGTTAGACGTCCAACTTCGGCACAGGTCATGATCTCACTGCTCATGCGTTCAAGCCCTGCCTCAGACTCAGTGCTGACAGCTCAGAGCCTGGAGCCTGCCTTGGATTCTGGGTCTCCCTCTCTCTCTCTGCCCCTCCCCTGCTCATTTGTGCCCTGTCTCTCTCTCTGTCTCTCTGTCTCTCTCTCTCAAAAATAAACAAGTATTTAAAAAGATTTAAAAATATATCTTTTAAAAGAAAAATGCATAAATTAAATATAATTAAGTATAGGACTTCTCATTAAAAATAAATTTACAAATCAAAACACAAATACCTAAGAAATACTTAGAACCATTTGTGAGATCATGTGTTCTTTTTTTTTTCTTAACCTTTTTATTGAATGGCCAGGATTCGATCAATACATTGTAAACAGAAACCAACTTTGTTTTTCTGTTGCCCCTTAAAACCTGCTCTGGTATTATTTCTTTTTTCCAATCCTGGATAAAAGCTCACACATGTCCCAGAGGGGTGGTTGTTCTCACATAGATCATAAGCCAATATTCTCCTTGTTTTAACATTAACAGTCTAATCCAATATAATAGTTATATTACTTCATTTCAATCCAGCATAATCCTTAAAACCCTAAGTTCTAATTTAAAGTTTCCCCCTTCTCCCAAGCAGAGCCTGAGCCAAACAAGAAGCCTGGAGTTGGGGGAGGACAGGCAGAGTAAATTACTTCTCTGTTTTCTAATCCACTGCCTCCTTACTCATTAGTTAAGAATTTTGTTCCCTACAATGTTTTAATGAGGAAGAATCATAAGGTACAGAAAAGTGGTAAACTAGTATTGTGGTCCTCTGAATATGAAGAATAATATTATTCTAATATCATTGGTTCTTTCACTTTTGGGGTTCTTTTTGGAGGTTCCATAATAGGGACCTCCCACTGGAGGTCTTTGAATGAGAAAATGCCTTTTTTTTAAACTGGCTTCTTAAAACACTCCCTTTTATCTGAGGAGCTTTGGGTTTTATTGCAATTCTGGAGTCAGATCACTCCATGTTCCCTTTTAATACTCCCCAAGCTGGTTTTCTTTAAATAGGTCCACATTTCCTTCTTAAAAACATGCACTTTCGGCAGAAGTTCAGCCTGCTGTTAACAGAGCCTTCTTTGTTTTACTGCCTTAGGCCAATGGTTCTAGTTAGTCTCTTCCCTTTAATTTTCCCAGGCAAGTATCAGTCCTAAGTTTCACAAATTTCGTACATTTTCAAAGGCTCCCAGTTCTGTTTCTCTCTACTTGCTTCAGATAAAACTTAAGATGAGTAAGAGTCTTCCTCTGCCCATAGTAGAGCAGGAACAAGATAATGCAATGGTCTCTGAAGACAGACCAATCCCCCTATCCATTTCATATTAAGTATTAAATGCTTTCCAAGTAGATGAATACACACCATTGACACAACCAGTCTGACAATCTCATAGAATGTGCTGAATAGGAGGTCATTCCAGAGCTGCCCCATCCAGTCTGGAAAACGGTCCTGCACAAAAGAAAACCTGGCAGCGGGGATGTTCGGCTTACCAAGCCTTGAGCTGACTTCCCAGCCTGGGTTGGGTGCCTTTTCTCTCTGCTCCCATTGTGCACTATGCACTCCTCTTGACCCTACCAAAGTACCATTTTTATTTCCTTTTACTTATTTCTCTTCCCCACTAGATAGCAAGCCACTTGACAGTGGAGTCTGCTGTTCTTCTGTACTTATAGGACCTGACAATGCTTGACATTTTATGAGATAATCAATACGTGCTGGCTAAATAAATACACAAACCTATCTTTGTCTTATAAGCTAATGAGAAAATAAAGTCCAGGGCCCTGATTCACCATTCTACACAGTTTTTGGATTCCTGCTTTTACTATCTGATGTCTCTCATGCACTTGACAACATAGCAGGGAATTTGAAGATGGGAAGCTAAAACAGGACCTCAGAGGACAAGGCATACAAATGAATGGAGCTCATTTTGTTGCAAAAAGCAGAACAAATACAAAGTTCAGGTTGGTCACAATCATTACATGAAGGGAATCTTTGAAATTATTTCCTCAGAGCTAATTAAAAATGTCCCTTGTTATCTAGGTTCTTAATTGGTTTCTGCTGTTTTCTTAGTGAGAAACTTCAGGAGAGATTCGGCAAACAAATACTGAATCAATTATCATATGTTAGGCAAATATGTGCAATGTTCTGAATTGAACACGTTGATGGTAGAGGCAGTTATGAAAGAACGCAGACCTTGCAATGGCATCTTTTAAGCAGAGCTCAGAGGCCCTTTCCAGTTTTTATAATTTGCTGAGCACAGATGGTTGCATAAAAGGCCTAGTACGAACAAAAAAATAGATTATTTCCTTCTCAATATGTAAGTTGCACATAATTAAAATTTAACAGATTTGTAGTTAAACATGAAAGAGATTACAAAAATGGTCTTGCTATATAAATTTTACATTTTAATTGCCATGTAAAAAAAGAGCATAAAAATAAACATACTGTTTAGAAATATTATTCTCTTCCACCTGGAAATGACAGATACTAGAATTAGTACTTTTTCCATTTTTCCATTTTGAAAAACACATTCCAATAGGAGTTTGATTTTTTTGAGTAGTGTTAACAATTTTTCCTTAACGTAGTGCAGTAACATTCATATTTCACATCATAATGATAATGTTACATATCATTCTAACAAAACACAAAATGTCAGGACGAATACATTTTCATAGGCACACTACTGTCTTTTTACATATTAGCAACAAAGCGTAGTGAAGTAATTTCTGGGTTCTTATGGGATAAATTCAGCTACCAAAATCTGAATCTTTACATTACCATCAGAAAATCATCTAGATAAAGAAGGGACACTAAATTCTCCATAATTCATGTCTACAACTGAACTATGAGATAGAGATTGGTATGAATTTTAAAGTACTTACAGTTGTGAATTAACCATGCCAAACCTGTCAACTACATCCTGGGCCCAACCCCGTGTCGAATATCACCTAGATTATATGGAGAACAGGAGAATGGAGCTAGGAACTAAGAGAGGCAGACCAGGAAAATATCACTTCTGGAAAAAGAATCATCTTTAAGAGAGGAAGTATTTAGAATAATCTGAAAACTGATGGATCAGAGAACTGGAGAGTGGTGAATTTCAAGAAATGCTCATGGAGGTATGCAGAGTCAGAAGTGACAATCTTAAAAAGACACCACTTCTTCAAGAAAAAGAAGCAACTTGACAGAGGGACACAATCTTCAGATACTTGGTAGAAATTAGAGAAAATGAAACAGGAATAGGGAAGGGGAAGATAAACAGAGGAGGGAAATATAAGGGTCTCAGAGAAGGAAAAGTGAATGATGAAATCAAACCCTTCTACCTACATAGCAATTTTCCATTGATTTAAAAAAACCTCTCCTTAAAATTAGTTCATAACCAAAACACCTTAAATTTATCAAATATTGCTGGTCGCAAAGAAGACAGACTTAGACAGAAAACACAAGTATGTCCATATAAATCTATTCTGAAAAAAGAGAAAATGAGAATCAAACTATTTCAACCAATAAAAATTATCCAAAAACAAAAGAAAACAAAACATGAAGCACTGAAAACCTATGAGTGCTCTAACATGAATTCGTATTAAGAAAAAAATAATTTTTAAATATAAAGCAAAACCTCTAATAGAAATTTAAAACCTTAACTGCAAACAAACATACAAAAAAAAAAAAAAAAGAAATGAGAAGTGATCCAACTCAGGAATGAAAATGAAGAAAAAAGAATAAGAAATGAAGATTATTTCATAAGGTACACAAGGAAGAATAGATTTTAAAATATTTAATATAAAAAAATAAAATGATCAAATACCTGATAATCATTGGGAACATCTCCCATACAGGGTGCCTGGGTGGCTCAGGTCATGATCTTGTGGTTCATGAGTTCGAGCCCCATGTCAGGCTCAGTGCTGACAGCTCAGAGCCTGGAGTCTCCTTTGGATTCTGTTCTTTCTCTGCCCCTCCCCTGCTCACACTCTGTCTCTCTTTCTCTCTCAAAAATAAATAGACATTAAAAAAAAAAGAACATCTCCCATTAATAACAACTATAAACTCGGAACATAAAGTCAGTGAACAAAAGCTGGAAGATTTTGCTAGAAGGTACATGAACTAAGGAAGGCCAATGTACAGTGTGAGTTTCCTGTTTTCACTACTTCTA
Organism: Cryptoprocta ferox; assembly: GCA_028646485.1. Lineage (NCBI taxonomy): Eukaryota > Metazoa > Chordata > Mammalia > Carnivora > Eupleridae > Cryptoprocta > Cryptoprocta ferox. The sequence goes on from CM053579.1 coordinate 31,186,767, forward strand.
GTAGGAGTGTTGGCACAGTTGTGCTTTACAGGAAATACTTCAGGCTTTCTGACCTGGGAGACAAGACAATTCAGTCTGGACCAACCATGAACACTGGAAAAAGAGAGAAGAAAACCAAGAGATCAAAGAGCCAGAGAACAGATCTTTAAATTATATTTCCTAACGTCTCTGGCTGCTGCCGCAATTACAAATTCACAGAACATACTCAAAGCAGCTCAGCTAAGAACAAATGTATGAAATGCTCTGTTCTGCAAGAACCAGAGTTTTTGGTTTGAACCCAATGGACTCACCTGCCTGTGAAAACAAAAGAAAACACTCAAAAAATAAAAATAAAAGAATACAGAGTCTCTAGAACTTAACATTCATAATATCCTGGACAAAAGTCAGCATAATATGAGATATGGAGAACTAGGAAAATATAATTCCTTTTCAAGAGAAAAAGACAATTAGCTGGCACAAACCCTGAGATGGACTGAGGACATAATTAGTAAACAAAGATTTTGAGGCAGCTATTATATTGTTCTTAACAATGTAAAACTCACAAGTAATAAAAAGATACTAAATCTTAAAAGGAAAATACACAATTTTTAAATGACAATGATAGAGTGGAAAAAATTATTAGAGTTTAAAAAGCATATTCACTGGATGGGCATAGCAGAATGGGAGTGACAAAAGAATCTATGAACTTGAAGATAAATCAGTAGAAATTATACAATCTGAAGAACAGGGGAAAGGATTTTTTTAAATGAACACAAGAAAAGGAGAAGAAAAATCACACACTGGAAGGAGATATTTGCAAAATACATATCTGATAAGTGACTGTTATCCAAAATATACAAAGACTAGATGGGTGATGGGGATTAAGGAGGGCGCTCATTGGGTTGAGCACAGGGTATTGTATGTAAGTGATGAGTCACTGAATTCTACTCCTGAAACCAATTCTGCACTGTATGTTAACTAAAATTTAAATAAAAATTTGAAAAGAAAAAAAGAACTCTTACAACAATTAAACAATAAACAACCTGAATCAAACACGGGCTAAAGACCTTAACAGACACTTCACCAAAGAATTTATGCAGATGAAAAATAAGCATATGAAAAGATTCTACATATCACATGTCCCCAGGGAAATGCAAATTTATTTTTTTTTATTAAAAACATTTTTTTTACATTCATTTATTTTTTGAGAGATAGAGTGAGACAGAGCATGAGTGGGGAGGGTCAGAGACGGAAGGAGACACAGAATCTGAAGCAGGCTCTAGACTCTGAGCAGTCAGCAAGGGGCCAACACGGGGCTCAAACACACTGAGAGATCATGACGTGAGCTGAAGACGGATACTTAACCGACTGAGCCACCCAGGCTCCCCAGGAAATGCAAATTTAAAAAACAATGACATTTCAAAACAGAAAGGGAGGCAAACTAGAAGAGATTCTTTTTTTTCCAAAGGATATATACTTTTTATTTTTTATTTTTTTATAGTTTATTGTCAAGTTGGTTTCCATATAACACCCAGTGCTCTTCCCCACAAGTGCCCTCCTCCATGTCCAGTACCCCCCTTCCCCTTTCTCCCTCCCCCTTCAGCTCTCAGTTTGTTTTCAGTATTCAAGAGTCTCTCATGGTTTGCCTCCCTCCCTCTCCCGAACTCTTTTTCCTCCCTTCCCCTCCCCATGGTCCTCTGTTAAGTTTCTCCTGTTAGACTTATGAGTGAAAACATATGGTATCTGTCCTTCTCTGCCTGACTTATTTCACTTAGCATGACACCCTCGAGGTCCATCCACTTTGCCACGAATGGCCAGATTTCATTCTTTCTCATTGCCATGTAGTATTCCATTGTATAGATAAACCACATCTAGAAGAGATTCTTAAAGACAGAGAACAAACAGAGTTGCTAGAGGGGAGGTGGTTGGGGGGAATGGGCTAGATGAGTGATGGGCATTAAAGAGGGCACTTGTTGGGATAAGCACTGGGTGTCAGATGTAAGTGATGAATCACTGAATTCTACTCGTGAAACCATTATTACACTGTATATTAACTAATTTGAATTTACATTTTTTAAAACAATGAAATACCTCTACATGCCAATTAGAACAAAGCCAAAACCTACACACAAATGTTTATAGCAGCTCTTTCCATGACTGCCAAAACTTGGAAACAACCGCTCCACGATGACCTTCTTTAGGTGAATGAATAAATGAACTACAGTACATCAAGAGAATGAAATATTATTCAGCACTAAAAAGAAATGAGCTGCCAAGCCATGAAAAGACATGGAAGAACCTTAAATGTATAGTACTAAGTGGAGGAACCCAATCTGAAAAGGCTATATACTGTATTATTCCAACATTAGGACATTCTGATCAATGTAAAATTATAAAGTAAAAAGATCAGTGGTTACCAGGGTTGGGAGGGAAGGAGGCATGAATAAATAGGTGGGACACAGGGTTGTTTTAGGGCAGTGAAACTATTCTGGATGATACTATTTGAGTGGCTACATGTCATTATATACTTGCCGAGATCTATAGAATGGGTAACACCAAGAGTGAACCCTAATGCACACCATGACTTGGGTGATAATAACATAACAATGTAGGGTCATTGATGGTAATAAATGTACTGAGTACAGGATGCTGGTAGTTGGTGCATTGTTAACATTTCTTATTTTCTGTATGATGTTTTGAAATCTTAACAACCTTTGTCACTGGAAAGACTGTTACCCCCTGAGCTAACCACCAGGAACATGCCTTTGGTGTACAAAGAAACCAGTTCAGAGCCATTCTTCTTCTAGCTCCCCTGTACACCCCAGGAGGCAATATTCCCCTGCCTTAATCATCCCAGGGTCAGGTGCGAGGCAACTAGGCATTATCTCTGTGGCTGAGAGTCTGCCACAATTATTCAAGTCAGCCACTCTCAAACTGCTTACTTTGACCTGCTGGCTTTTCCTGTGGAAACTCTGATAAAACCTGTGGCTTAGGCTCTCCCCTCACTCTTGTACTTTCTGCTTCCTGGCCAATGATGGTGCTTTTCTATGTGGCCGTGTGTGGTATATTTCTGAGACCTGTGAGTATAGTAAACTTGGTCTTCCCAAACTTCTCCTCTATTTTGTCTTGTGCCACAGCTGACTATCACACAAAAGAACACAGAATACTAAGGGAGGCTGTACATGAGTATAGGCAGGGGACAAATGGGAATTCTGTACTTTACACTCAATTTTGCTATGAGCCAAACACTGCTCTACAAAACAAACAAAAAGAAGTTTATTTTAAGAAATGAAGAGATTCTAGGGATGCCTGGGTATCTCAATCATTTAAGTATCCAACTCCTGATTTCGGCTCAAGTCATGATCTTGTGGTTCATGAGTTCAAGCCCCATGTTGGGCTCTGTGCTGACAGCACAGAGCCTGCTTGGTATTCTTTCTCTCCCTCTTTCTCTCTGATCCTCCCCCACTCATGCGTTTTTATCTCTCTCTCTCTCTCTCTCTCTCTCTCTCTCTCTCTCTCAAATAAATAAATATACGTTAAAAAAAGAAAGTGAACAAACTCTTAGAGACGGGATAGTTAATAACAAGTTGACTGAAGTACATGTAATTGGGCACCCAGAAGGAGAAGAATGAAAATAGAGTAGGAAATAAGTTTGAACAATAATGTCTATAGCATTTCTAAGTTTGATGAAACGTGTAGATTTATAGAATTGAATATTCAAGGAACTCTAATCAGAATAAACATTTAAGCAGTCTCTGTTGGGGCATTTCATAATCAAGCAGTTGAATGTGAAATAAAGAAAATCTTAAAAGCAGCAAAAAGAAAAGGGCATATTATGTACAGGAGAATCATGATTCAATTAATAGCTATTCATCAGGATGTCTGGAGGCCAGAAGAAAATGAAGCAACATCTTTAAAATGCTGAATGTAAAATTAAATCTGTCAACCATATTTTCTTTTCTGACAAAAATATCCGTCAATAATGAAGGGAAAATAAAGACATTTCCAAATGAAAGAAAACCAAAGGAACATATTGCCCTTAAGCCTACATTATAGGAAATAGTAAAGGAAGTTATTCAGGCAGAAGGAAGCTGATACCAGATGGAAACTTGGATCCTCTGAAAGGAATAAAGAGCACTGTAAATGGTAAATATAAAAAGACATTTTTTCACTTAAATTCCTTTAAAACACATATGATAGTTTAAAGCAAACTTACAACCTCTTTTAGGTTATATAATTTATGGTAATATAATACATATAATAACTTTAGCATAAAAGACGAGAAGATCAATTGACCACAAGGTTTCTACATTTATTTCAAGTCATGCAACATTAACGAAAAGTAGATTGTGAAATGTTAAGGATGTAGCTATGATCTTTTAATATGGTTTTTTAAATGCAACCTTGGCCCACTTTTGAGTCTCTTATTAAAAGGTAGGTCAGTTTCCCTTTTGAGCAGCCAGTTAAGTTGATACTCCCAGCCATGTCTCTTACCAAGTTCTCACACTCAGGGCAACGATATATCTGTCCTCACTGGCCCAGGGCAAGTTACCAGACAACCAGGGACAGCTCTCTATGGCCCTGAGGCCACTGAAATTATTCTACCTAGCCAATCCTACACATACTTGTCCTGCCTCACCATTTCCTTCCACAGAAACTACAATAAACGTACTTACCCACAGTTGCCGCACCGCCCCCCCACCTCTAGTGCTTACCCTGTGTGGCCGTGGGTACTATACTACCTTCTCCCCAAGGAATTATAATTATAGCAAACTGTAAAACTCTTTCTGCCTTCTCTTTCTTGGTGTATGTCTGGTTTTGGTATACCTCACTCGAGGTAATATGGATAAAATAAATCCCTAGGGAAGTCACTGAAAAAAAGGAAGCAAAAAAGCCAATCAAAATGTTTAAATGGAATAGTAAAATTTAGTCAACTAATATTTTTAAAAGACAGGAAAAAAGGAAAAGAGGGATGAAAAGCAGAAAGAATTAAACAGAAATATGAAAATGATAAACCAATATCAATGACTATATTCAAGTTAAATGAATTAAACACTGTAATAAAAAGGCAGATATAACAATGAATAAAAAGTCAAGAATCAACTACATGCTGTGTACAAAAGACACATTTCACATATAAAAACAGATACAATGATAGTAAATGGATTAAAAATGTATATCATACAAGCAGTATGCATAAAAAGGCTGAAGCAACTATTTAATATAAAATATACTGATGACAATGAGTAGTCTCAGAAATAAAATGGGACATTTCAGAGTGATTAAGGGGACAATTCATCACTAAGACTTAACTCTAAAGAAATATGTATGTGCTAATAATAGCTATGGAGTGTATAAGGCCAAAATTGAGAGACCTAGAGAGAGAGACAATTCCACAATCGTAGTAGAAGATATTGTCAAGTAGGAAGACCCAGCTACCAATCCCAAGGGAAGATTCCTACCACATGGAGGACATTGAAGATTAGAATAATGCCAGCACCTCAAAGTAGGAGCCCAGAGACCTCAACCCACTGCATCTTCTGTGGGTTTGGATTTGCCGAGGAAGGCAACACATAAGACCCTGGCTGGAGCAACGCTTTGTTCACAGAAAGAAGAGTCACAGCAAGATCAATGTCTGTAACATGTGCTGGTCTCCCACGGCCAGCTGATCCTTCCCAATACATGATACAGGATGATGGACTGCATCCGTCTCTCTCATACTGCAGCCAAAGACCCCATTTCCTTACAATGGGAGTGTGGCTGGCTGGGTGCCACGCGACACACATGCTTAAGCAATAAAAAGAAGTTCACTGCACACCCAAGACAGAAGAAGGTGTTTCCAAATAAGAAAGAAGACTACAGGACCAAGCAACAACTCATCACCCATTTCTTCGTACAGGGGAATGTTTCAGACCCAGAGCACTGATCATGCAGTCCCAGAGAGGGGTGGCCGGCCATGTGACAGCTGCTTCCCCAAGACAAAGTATCTACTCCAACAAGAACAAAAAGCTGCCCCTTCTGTGATGGATGGAGTCCACTGTAATTAACCTTCCACCAGGCAGCTGGCTGATCACCCTGAGGAATGGTTCCATATTGTGGAGTTAGTGTTCTCTGCTACTGGCAGATTGGGCACTCAGGTGGCCGTGGCCAAGACAGGTCATAGGATGGCTGCTTCCCCCAACAGACACTAAGACTACTCTCTTGGCAACTGATAAACAAGTAGATAAAAATCACCAAAGACATAGAAAACCTGAAAAACCCTACCAACCACTTTATAGCCAACAGCCACAGGGTATACATTATTTTTAGGTGCACATAATATTATTATCAATCTAAATGAAATACACAAGCATAAAGCCACTATCAGTAAATTTCAAATGATCAACATAGTACAGAGTATGCTTTCTAACCAGAGTAGAAATAAATTAGAAATCAAAAGTAGAAAGATATAAGATATATATATATATGAAAACTCTAAATTTTAAAAAATTATAAAAAAAAACCCACTCACTGAGAGAAAAAAATAAAAGGCAAATTAGGAAATTTTAAGTTGAATGTAATAAAAATATGACCGATGGAACTTTGTGAGATGCATCTAGAAAAGCGCTTAGGGGAAATGTTATAGCTTTAAAGGCATATATTTGAAATTAAAAAGATCCAAAGCCAACGATCTAAGGACTTATCTAAAGAAACCAGGCAAAGGAGAACAAAGTTAAACCAAAGGAAATAACCACGATAAGGGCAGATACCAAGTGAACAGAAAATGAACCAAAATTAGAGATAATAATGAAACCAAAAGCTGGTTCCCAGAAAAGATCAAGAAAGACAAAAAGAGAAAATATGCTAAAAAACTAGCATCAGAAATAAAAGAGGATGAATAACTATAGATTCTACAGACAATAAAGTGTAAGAGGATATTACAAAACAAAAACTTTTCTGCCCAGAAACTTGACAATTTATGTATATTGTTAATTTTTTAAAAGATACAAATTATAAGTAATCAGACATTTGCTTTTCACAGTTCATTATATAGGGACTTGGAAGTTTGTGAAATGTATTAAATAAAATGGCTGGAAAATGGGAAAATTACAAATTATCAAAACAGACACAAGGAAAAATAAAAGAGTGTATTGCCATACACAAATTAAGGAAATTGAAATCATAGTTAAAACTCTTCCCTCAAATATACTTCAGGCCTAGGTGGCTCCACTGGTAAACATCATCAAACATTTGAAGAGAAATAATTGAAATTCTACATAAATACTTTCCAAATAGAAGAAAAATGAACATTTATCAACTAACTTAAGAAGATCATTAGTTCAGGGGCGCCTGGGAGGCTCAGTCAGTCAAGTGTCTGATTCTTGTTGTCGGCTCAGGTCATGATCTCATGGTTGGTAAGATTGAGCTCTGCATCTGGCTGTGCACTGACAGCGTGGAACCTGCTTGGGATTCTCTCTCTCTTTCTCTCTCTCTGCACCTCTACTATTCTCGCTCACTCTCTTGCTCTCTCAAAATGAATAAACATTTTTTTAAAGGAGATCATTACTGGGGCATCTAGGTGGCTCAGTTAGTTAAGCGTCCGACTTCGCTCAGGTCATAATCTCGCGGTTCCTGGGTTCGAGCAAGGGGCCTGTGTGGCCACGGCTAGACAATTGGTCTAAAGACAAAACAAACCAAACGTTCTTCCCGGTCGCCCAAGATTAAATAGTAGAACTGGTCTTGTTTTATTTTTTATTTTTCTAGTTTAATTCCAGTACAAGAACATACAGTGTTATGTTAGTTTCAGGTGTATAATATAGTGATTTAATAATTCCATACTTTATCTGATGGGGATCACCACAATGCACTTATTAATCGCCATCACCTATTTCACTCACCCCCCCACCTCCCCCACTACCTCTGTAACCATCAGTTTGTTCTCTATAGTTAAGTGCCTATTTCTTTGGTTGTCTCTCCTCTTCTTTTTCCCTTTTGCTCATTTGTTTTCTTTCTTAAATTATAAGAATAAAATCATATGGTATTTGTCTTTCTCTCTGACTGACTTATTTTACTTAGCATTGTACAATCTAGTTCTATCCATGTCATTGCAAATAGCAAGATTTCATTCTTTTTTTAATGCCTGAAAAATATTCCATTGTATATATCCACCACATCTTTATCCATTTATCTATAGATGGCAACTTGGGCTGAATCCTTAATTTGGTTATTGTAAATAGAACTGCTATAAACATAGGGGTGCATGTTTCCCTTTGAATTAGGGTGGGGTTTTTTTTTTTTTTGCATTTTTTAGGTAAATATCCAGTACTGCAATTATTGGATTATATGGTACTTTTATTTTTATTTTTAAATGTTTATTTATTTTGAGAGGGAAAGAAAGCACACATGAGTGGGGTAGGGGCAGAGAAAGAGGGAGACAGAGGGTTCCAAGCAGGCTCCACTCTTTGAGCACGGAGCCCAATGCAGGACTCAATCCCACATACCAAACCTTGAGATCATGACCTGAGCCAAAATCAAGATGCAGACAACTGACTGAGCCACCCAGGCACCCTAGTACTTCTATTTTTAATTTTTTTGAGAAATCTCCATACGGTTTTCTTTTTCTGTAGTGACCCTACCATTTTGCATTCCGACCAACATAGCACAAGGGTTCCTTTTGCTCCACATTGTCACCAACACTTGTTTCTTCTGTTTTTGATTTTAGCCTGTTTTTGATTTTAGCCGTTCTGACAGATGTGAGGTGGTATCTCATTTTGGTTTTGATTTGCATTTCCCTGATGATGAGTGATGTTGAGTATCTTTTTACGTGTCTGTTGGCCGTATGGATGTCTTATATGGAAAAATGTCTGTTCATGTCTTCTGCCCGTATTATAATTGGATTATTTGTTTTTTGGGTGTTGAGTTGTAGAAGTTTTTTTTATATATTTTGAATACTAAACCTTTATTGGAATGTCATTTGCAAATGTTTTCTTCCATTCAAGTAGGTAGCCTTTTATTTTTGATTTTTTCCTTTACTGTGCAGAAACTTTTTATTTTGATATAGTCCCAATAGTTTACTTCTGCTTTTGTTTCTCTGGCCTCCAGAGACATATCTCTTGCCTCCAAATGATGCTATAGCTGATGTCAGAGATATTACTGCCTATGCTCTCTTTCAGGATTTTTATGGTTTCAGGTCTCACATTTAGATCTTTAGTCCATTTTGAATTTAGTTTTGTGTATGGTATAAGAAAGTGGTCCAGTTTCATTCTTTTGCCTGTGTCTATCCAATTTTTCTGACACTATTTGAAGAGACTTTTTCATTGGATATTCTTTCCTGCTTTGTTGAAGATTAATTGACCATACAATTTTGGGTTTATTTCTGGAATGTCTATTCTGTTCTATTGATGTATGTATCTATTTTTGTGCTAGTACCATACTGTTTTGATTACTACAGCTTTGTAATACAACTCAAAGTCTGTAATTGTGATACCTCTAGCACTGCTTTTTTTTTGAAAATGCTTTGGCTATTGAGAATCTTTTGTGGTTCCATACAAATTTTAGGATTGCTTGTTCTAGTTTTGTGAAAAGCAATGTTGGTATTTTTTTAATATTCTTTTCTTTATTTTAATTTTTATTTTTGAGAGAGAGAGAGACAGAGTATGAATGGGGCAGGAGCAGAGAGAGAGGGAGACACAGAATCAGAAGTAGTCTCCAGGCTCTGAGCAGGTAGCACAGAGCCCAACACAGGGGCTCAATCTCATGAACCGTGAGATCATGACCTGGGCCAAAGTCAGACGCTTAACCGACTGAGCCACCCAGGCATACAGCACTTTGGTATTTTGATAGGGATTGCAATACATAGATTTCATTGAGTAGCATAAACATTTTAACAATATTTGTTTTTCTAATCCATGAGCATGGAATGTCTTTCCATTTCTTTCTGTTGTCTTCAATTTATTTCGTCAGTGTTTCATAGTTTTCAGAGAATAAATCTTCCACTTGTTTGGTTAGGTTTATTCCCAAGTATCTTACTATTTTTGGTGTAATTATAAACAGGATTGTTTTCCTAATTTCTCTTTCTTCTGATTTATTATTAGTGTATAGGAATGAAGCAGAAATGAACGTGCAGAACCAGTCTAAAAATAAATATTAATAAATGATTTTGATTAGAGGAGCACTGACTGTCTACACATGCTGAGTAATCCATCTTTCTCACTTGAAATTACCTTAAAGAAAAAAAGCTGATAACCACAGAGAAAACAATAAGTCTGTCAACTTTTAAACAGAGTTCTCTGTAAACTCATAAAAGGGCATATTCTAAGTACCAAAATAACTATTAAAAATCTTGGGGATTTCCAGGAAAGATGTCAAATAGGAGGATCCTGGGCTCCCCTTGTCCCTGGATACAACTAGACAACACCCACATCAATGTAAATAACGTAGAAAACAACCTGAAGACTGTCAAAACTGCCTCTCCACAGTAAATGGAGAGAAAAGGCCACAGTGAAGAGGGAAAAAAGAACAGAGACGAGGATGGGAGCCAAATGGACCCAGGGACTGCCCACAGGAGGGAGGGTTGCAGCAGGTGTAGATGGAGGAGAGAAGACCCATGCCAGGCACCCCAGGCATGGGGGCCCCACATTGGGAAGATGGATCCCCATAATATTTGGCTTTGAAAACCAAAGGGGCGTGGCTTTGAGATATCATACAGTCAGTGGAGCTTAACACCAGGAACTTTAGAAATCAGTAGGCTCAGCACTGGGAGAGCTGGAGAGCAACAGGAAACTGAGTCCCCATCCTTAAAGAGACAGCACAACAAATAGTCCCAACTGAGATACAACACAGAAGCAGCAGTTTGAAAAATGCCTGGAGTATATGGGAAGGAGATTTATTTACTAATTTCACAGGTTATGCTGGAGAGAGAGGAATCTTTGAGAGACCTCTTCAAGAGCAAGCAAGGTTGCAGGCAGTATTTTTCTCCCTGGCCCACCCCCCACCCAGGCTAGATGGAGGCACATCTGTGGTGACCAGTGAGGTGCAAACATTCTCCAACTACCTTGTTAACAGTGCACCCTGCTTCCAGTGTGCATATGTGCATCCACCACCTCCAACCCTGCCAGCCTGGGCAGGAGTTTTCCTGGCTGCAGATCCCCTCCTGCAGTGGAACAACGTGGACCTTGCAAGGCACTGTGTACCCCAACCATGCATTCTCTTGCTTTCTGGAATAAACAGACCTGCAGAACCATATTTGATTTTTCATTACTCAAGACATAGAATAAGCATGTTTCTTCATTATTTATAGTAGAAAACTGTATCTGGGACCAAAATTTGGTCAGTTACTTACAGATGAGATGTTTCCAGAAAGGCACTGGTGGGAACAAGGTGAGAACATGCAGGCTACTGCAGTTCTCAGTGGTGAAGATGGAAACGATCTTATTGTTAAGGTTAGGAGTTCCTATTGATTTCTCAATTTGAATCTAATGTTATTTTGTGCCTTCACGTTTTCTCCCTATATAAAAAATAAATTATTTCCTCTATAACTTGCCAGTTTGAATTTTCAGCCCTTCATCTAATCTATAATCATACCCCTTCTTGTTAAAAGTCCTTACTATAGACTGTATGTGTTCCCCCAAAGTTCACATGGTAAAACTTAATCTCCAATGTGATAGTGGTATTAAAAGGTAGGGTCTTTGGGAGTTGATTAGGTCATTAGAGTGGAGCTGTCAGGATTGGCCTTAGTGCCCTTATAACAGGTCCTAGAGAGCTCTCTCACACTCTCTGCAATGTGAGGACACAGCAAGAAGACACCTGTCTATAAACCAAGAAGTGCGCTTTCACCAGACACCTACTGTGCCAGTGCCTTGATCTTGGACTTTCCAGCCTCTAGGACTAAGAGAAATATCGTTTTCTTGTTTTGAAGTCACTCAGTATATGGTATTTGTTATAGCAGCCCAAATGGACTAAGACAGTCCTTTGGCTCATTGATCACTGTTTTCTAATCACTTTATTGACTCTTATTTTAGGTATGTTACCACATTCCTATATCATATTGGCTTTATAATAGACCTTCATTTTCCAATTTACCGTGTACAACTTTATAACAACAACAACAAAAACACCTATATTGCTAATTGTATCAGGTAGGGCTCCAACAAAAAATAGCCAGAGTCAAACAGGGAATTAAGGAGAATTTAACCAAGAGTTTATTTATAAAGACAAAGACAGGATTTAAAGGGAACCAACTAGAAATGATACTGTATCCTGTGGTAGCAACAGGAGAAAACTTTTACAACTCTTAGACCAGAAGGAAAAAGAAGAGAGTATAGATAGCCAAACCTGAGAAAGAGAGAAAAAGCTATAGCTTATGGTAGAGGTCACTGGGGAGAGAAGGACAAATTGACTTAAGTAGAGGAATAGAGCCAAGCCATGGCCTTACAGGGAGGGATCAGGTGAATCAACACCCAAACACACCCTTCCATTTTCCCTCATATCTCCTGCTGATTCCTCTCATTGGTAACTCCAAGCATAAAATGAGAGCAAGAGAATCCCATGATACAGTCCATAAAGGTTAGCTTCCTGGAGCAAGAGATGGGCAGAGAAGGAATTTGAGAAGGGAAATGGAAAAGGTCTACCTCTCCCCTGCCCCCCGCCAAGCCACCTCTTTCTACATTTCGAATCATTTCTCCAACTGCCAGTTTCACTAGTTCATGCTATTTCAAATCTATTTTCTCTGAAACAATTTATTTTCAGAGCTCCACCCGAAATTAATTTTTCCTCTCCTACTAGGTAAATGAAGTGATCATCCAACCAGGAGGAGCTCAAGCCAGAATGTAACTATCACTCTTGACTTATTTCTTCTTTCTAACACAATCATCCTTCAGGAAACATGATCTGGCAATTACACCTTTAAAATATCTTTAACCTCCATTTCTTCCTTTTAGTCCTGACTGTCATAGTCCTTCGTTCAGGTACTAAGCATTTTCTGCATGGACTATTATAATAAATTCTTAGCTGGTCCTATTGTCTTGTCTCTTGCTAGGACTACTTGTTGAGCCTACTAATTTGTCTTTTCAGACCTACTATTGCTCTGCTCCAATCAGCCAACATTATAAACTGGTCATATCTTCCATCTGATCATTATATAAAGGTCAAACTCTTCAACTTGGTATTAAGGCTCTTCAGTAATCTATCACCAACCTACCTTTCTAGCCTCATTCTCACCCTTCCTTCACTTTAGCCTTATACTCTAATCAAACCAAAGTATTTATAGCTTTCCATACACATTATTTCTTTTACAACAAACATTTTTTGTTTGCCTATAATATGCCAGACACAGAGCTAGGTGCTGTACATAAAAAGATGAATGACATTAAGTTTGTGACCTCAATAACTTTCTTTAATCATAACATTGCTGCTATGTACAATACATTTCCCATTTTGTTAGACTGGAAAACTCTATTCTAATCAATCTAATTCAGCCTAAACATGGCTCCCTCTGTGAAGCCTTTCCTGATTCTACCAATTAGAGAGAGTCCCTTCTTCTTCAGTGTCCACTAATACCGTAGGCACATTTTTATCTTAGCACTTAATACCCTACTGCTTTTATTTACTTAAAAGTCTTGCTCTCTGACTCGACTGAGTTATATAAACATACTTTGCAAATCTTTGCATCCCTAGTGCTTAATGACAATCTCAATAAATATTTGTAAATTAAAGAATGAACGAATGAAGTCAGTATATAAAAATATGATAGCTAAGAGGAGAGAAGAGGAAAGCAGAGAAGAAAGGGGAAAAACAAAACAAAAATCCTCCACAACACTCACTTTGAATCTGTTTGAGGGCTATAATATTTGCAAGGTTGAGACAAAAGTCAGGAAAATAAGGTGTTTGTGTGGTCATGTCTAAATACTTTACACTGGGCAATTATCTTTAGAGTAGGCTTCATTTCAAGGACTCTATTTTGTGGCTGAATTTTAATTAACCAAAAGTGATTCCACTTGTCAAAAACTGAAGAACTTACAAAGTGACCTCATTCCAGTCAATGAGAAAGGTCACGAACAGCAATACTCCCATGTGCAATCTTACCTGCAAATATCCCACGCTATACATCACATTTACCAACATCCAGTGTTATTACATAAAGTGTAGGTGTAAATGCGTTGTTCAGAAAAAAATTTTAACTCCTGAAATTAACTGGAAGGTGTTTGATTTCCAGATGAAGTATTTAGGGTGTTTCTTTTCACATGACTCATTCTGGGAATCTCAGGTTTGTTTCTGCTAATTTTCTCAATGTAGTATGCCTGTCTTTCCTATTTATATGACTTTTGTTTTAATTTTACGGGATGCAAAGGCAACTAGAAATATATTTCCACTTAACCTGAGGTTAAATGTGTTTCCAATATTATTTGTATTTATATTTAAAGGATTACTATTATTCAAAATATAGTAAAAAAGAAATGAAGCACTTTTGGAGTAGTGACAAATGCTTGGATGGGGCTTTAAGTGGTCTAGGCTCCAACCCTTACTTTGTTAGCCAATTAAAGAGGTTGGTCTTAGGCTAAGACACTTTCCTTCTAGACTCCAATTTTCTTTTCTGGAAAAATCTGTGCTCAACTGATCAGAGATGGCAAACTAGAACATCACAGTTTGAAACCTGTGTATCAGATGGGTTTTCCAAACAAGTGTCTTGGTAGCATTTCAGAATGAGTTTGAAAGATTCAAGTAGGCTTTCAATCCTGTATTTGTTAAAGTTCCTCCCCTCCCCTCACCCCTGAACTGCTCATGCACAGAGCAAGCCGAAAGTAGGATAACGCAGGCTTTGAGAACTGAACTGCAATATAAACACTGTCGAGGACACAGACCAAACCCTGCTCTGGTAACCCCCCTCCCACCCAGTATCTCACCAGTGCCAGTTAGTAGCTGTCATATATTTGCAGCTATGAGAGAAATTAATTTGCAGCCTTTAGGATAAATTATCATTGAGCTGCCCTCTTCATTAAAATGTTGTGAAAATTTTCAGAGAAGTTTAGACATTGCTAGTAGGAAGGATATTTAGTCTTTCTCTGGGAAAGTCTCTCACAAGTGTTTGCTGTTTAAATTGGCTTGTGAAGGAAGTTCTGTTATGGCCATTGATTTGAGGGTTTGCTGTCTGACAGCTTCGGGAAGATTAGTATTTTTTTTAACGTTTCTTGAGAAAATGACTCTGTGCAATTATATTTTAATTTCCTGACTATAGCTTTTATATTCTTAACCATAATCTCACATGACACACATATATTTTGAATGAATAAATATGCAGCAAGATATAAGGTAGACCTAAAGTTGCCAATAAGCAGAACTTATTTATAAGCCTCATTTTGGAGCACCTTAAATGTACAAATATTAATATAACTTGTTTAAATTCAAAGATACAGAATATTTAAAAAGCTAAATCTTAAAAAATTAAAAATGGTCAATCCAGTTGGAAACCAAAGGAAAGAGAATCTCTGATAAATCAATTTAGATAATTTTACAACTATATATTACCAATTTCCTGAAGAAATGACTTTTCTGAATTTTAATATTATTACTTCTGCTTTATTTTGGGAGTGGAGGGAAATTAAATACATTGTCTTAGAGGAATATTAGTATCTTCTATAAGAGATTGAAGGATGCGTTTTACTTTGTCTGACATCCCTCATATATTGGCCAATCAATAGTTTGGTTTCAGGGATTTGGTTGTTTTTTTTTTAATCTGTGAATTCCATACTTTCTTTTTCATTAAAAGTGCTAAGTTTCATAATTATTCTTGCAGGACCTTGGAGTTGAATTTAGAAACAGAATACAATAGGATTAAGTAGCTACTCTTGTTTACATTTTTAATCTTTTAAATAAAGCATAATTTCCTTTAAAATATGGCAAATTTTAGGTGCGCCTGGGTGGCTCAGTTGGTAAAGTAACCGACTTTGGCTTGGGTCTTGATCTTGCAGTCTGTGAGTTCAAGCCCCATGTCAGGCTCTGTACTGACAGCTCAGAGCCTGGAGCCTGCTTCAGATTCTGTCTCCCTCTCTCTGCCCCTCCAACATTTACTCTCTCTCTCTCTCTCTCTCTGTGTCTCTCAAAGAACAAATAAACATTAAATTTTTTTTAATTATAGCAAATTTTACCTTAAGATCTTGAATGACCGTGACTGTAGATGGGACAAATGGGACATAATATGGATTTTATCGGGATACTCACTTGTATCTACTAAACGTAAATGTATCTACTAAATGTATACACTAAAATCGACTTGTATCAATTTCTGTAAACCAGTGTACCGTGAAAAAGAGGCTTATTACATATTTTCACTCTCAGAAAACTTTTATTCATCTCTGATGATCATCAAAACCTAGTAAACACACAGATTTGATGGTGTGGCCATTTGCAAAAATTGCCTGACAAGAAACAAATGTATGTAGATGTGTTTTGAAAATAATAATATAATTAATTACCTGTTATTTTGATTATCTGAAATTTCACCATGTCTGCTGAGGTGTGTCTTTTCCATTATGAGATCTCCCTCCAGCTTAAAAGAAATTGCACCGTGTCTCCTAGTCTCCTCAGATCATTGAGGATACATTATATAAACAATTGTTTAGAAAGGCATTTTTCTTTGGAAAGTGACCATAATCAGGCGGCTAAAAAGTTACAACACTGTTTGGAAACAAATTATCAGAACTTTCATCTTCCTGTGTCTAGTTTGATGACTGTGATTTACCTTAGAGTAAGAGAATTTTATTTTGTTTTGTATCCAGGTTCAGATAAAGTAAAGCATGATTTCTCATTCAAAAGAGAGTAGAATGAAAAGTAGAGTTGATGTAATTTTTCTGTCCTTTGATTTTAGGTATTGAGGATTTTTATTAATGGATTGCTGGTGGTAAAGATAATTAGATTTCATTCACAAAATATTAATTTAGGAAAAAGTGTCAAGTATCTTTTTAAAAAAAATGTTTATTTACTTTTGAGAGAGAGAGAGAGAGAGAGAGAGAGAACACAAGTGGGGGAGAGGCAGAGAGAGGGAGACACAGTATCTGAAGCAGGCTCCAGATTTTGAGCCCTTAGCACAGAGCCCGATGCCAGGCTCGAACTCACAAGCCATGAGATCATGACCTGAGCTGAAGTTAAACACTTAACAGACTGAGCCATCCAGGGGCTTCAGGGGTGAAGTTTTAACATTTGTTGCTGTTTCGTGTTGTTTGTGGAGTTAACCTATAAAATAATGTTACCACTTAAAACTAAGACTATAGAACACTGGTTCTAGCCACAATGAGTGAGCCTACTATGTTACACTGATCTAAAAACTTGATAAAACACAAAAAGCAAAACAAAACAAACACTTACCTGAGAACTCTGAAAAGTAAACAAAAACAGGCAGACTGGGATTGGAAATCGAAACTTGAAGAAAGGCCAACACAGAGAAGATGCTGTCTTCTGTTGATAGCTTCTTTTAAACTTCCATTACCTTCTGGCTTTAACTTCAGGGCAGGCACAGCCGTTGGGTCAGCAAATACTCCAAGAGAAGCCTGTCTTTCAGGGCCAGACAAATATCTATTTGAAGAAATAACAAATTACTTTAATATACACATATAGAATATTTAGATAAACCGTGGAGTGCACATTCTTTGAAATATATATATACATGCAACCTCTATGAAAATTAGACATATATTGCATCGGAGAGCAAGCCTTAACAAGCTTCAAAAAGCCAAAATAGTAGAATGTATCTATAATTAGAAAATTAATCCAGAAATCAATAGTAAAATAAGTAAAAGCCATATATATACATATGTGTAAATATATACATACAAATTAAGAAATTCATAAATAATTGGTTAAATATGAAATAATGAGAGTTTAAAAATATTATCTTCATTTCTTTATTTTACTTTATTTTTTAAAATAATTTATTGTGAAATGAGCTAACATAGAGTGTACACAGTGTACTCTTGGCATTGGGCATAGATTCCCATGATTCATCACTTACATACAACACCCAGTGCTCATCCCAATAAGCACCCTCCTCAATGCCCATCACCCATTTTCTCCACCCCCCTAACCCCCCCCCCCCATTAACCCTCAGTTTGTTCTCTGTATTTGAGAGTCTCTTATGGTTTGCCTCCCTCTCTGTTTGTAATTCATTTTTCCTTCCCTTCCCCCATGGTCTTCTGTTCAGTTTCTCAAATTCTACATATGAGTGACAACACGATATCTGTCTTTTTCTGACTGACTTATTTCACTTAGCATAATACCCTCCAGTTCACTGACCAAAGGAAATGCTGCATATCAAAACTTAGGATATGCAGCTTACGAGCTACATAGATATAAAAGAAGAGAGACTAAACTCCATTATCTAAGTATACCACTTAAAAAGTTTTAAAAAAATCAACATAATATATCCAAATTAAACAAAAGTAGTTGCATAACAAAGGTAAGAACATAAATTAATAATGTAAATTTTAAAAAGAGATCAACAAAGCCAAAATTTGAGAATATACTAAATAACATTAAGAAAGCTTGGCATATAGGGGCACCCAGGCAGCTCAGCTGGTTAAGTGTCTGACTTTTGATTTCTGCTCAGGTCATGATCTCCTGGTTTATGAGATCACACCCCATGTGAAGACTCTGAGCTGACAGCAAGGAGCCTGCTTTGGATTCTCTCTCTCCCTCGCTCTCTGCCCCTCCCTGCTCACTCATTCATTCATTCATTCATTCTCTCTCTCTCTCTCAAATAAATTTAAAAAGAAACCTTGGCATGTTAATGAAGAAAAAATGGAGAATACAGAACACACACAAATGATTTAGTAATTATATAGGGGCTGAAGTACAGGTACAGAATTCAACATTACCAATAGGTTACACACTTAAAAAATTTTTTAACGTTTGTTTGTTTTTGAGAGAGAGAGAGACAGAGTGTGAGCAGGGGAGGGGCAGAGAGAGAGGGAGACACAGGATCTGAAGCAGGCTCCGGGTTCTGAGCTGTCAGCACAGAGCCTGACCCAGAGTTCAAACCGGCGAACCACGAGATCACGAAGTCGGACGCTCAACCTACTGAGCCACCCAGGCACCCCACCAATAGGTTACACACTTAAAGTGAGAGGCAAAACTTAAAATAAAAAAAGGTAAAGAGATACAAAATATTATCATTATGAACTCTGGGGTAAGAAAATATTTCTTAGAGAAACCACAAAGAATTAAAACCAGAATGAAAAAGATTGTAAAATTTAACTGCATTAAATTTAAGAACTACTGTTTATTACAGGTTACCAGAAAGATAGTGAAAAGACAGTCCACAACATGAGAGAAGATGGTCCAGTAAAAATAACTGAAAAGTACCCTTATCCATGATATAAAGTATTTCTACAACTCTGTACATAAAGATAAACAATTTGATAGAAAGAAATGGTCAAAAGACATAAACAGGCATTTCATAGAACAGTGAAAACTCATGGCCTTAAAAATACATGAAGAGATGTATACTTTTATTAAATAAGCTAGAACATATATACTAAAATCATACCATTTCACAACCACCAGATAGGCAATGATGAAAAATCTGATATTACTGTTGACTTGTGAAGATGTAGAACTTGAACTCTCATAAAATACTCATGGGAGTATAAAGTATTAGAATCTGTTTGCAAAAAAATAGTATTTCGCATTACCTAAGTTGATGACGCACATATCCTTTGACGTAACAATTCAATCCGTAAATCTAGACCTTAGAGAAATTCTCAGATATAAAGACAAGGTGACATGTAGAAGAATGCACTTAACAGTGAGGTAGGAAAGCAAAACCCTGGAAACAGATTTACAGCAAAGGCAAAATTGATCAGTGTGTAATGTGTGAATACAAAATGGAAAACAACATAGCAGTGAAATTGAAAGACAAAAGACCCACAGCTATACATCTTAATGTGGATGCATCTCACAAAGTTGAATGAGCAAAATGAACTGCAAAGGAATACATACGATCTGATTCTGTTTCTGCAATTTACATGCATGTGAAATTAGAGTATATTGTTTGGGGATACATACCCACGTGGTAAAATTAAAATAGAAAGCAAAGGAATGATGAACAATATTCGGGATGGCAGTTACCTCTGAAAGGGAAGGAAGGAGGGGAATATATGATCAAGGAGGGGTACTCAAAAGGATTCAAAGGTACTCAAAGGGATTCAAAGGCACGCATAACTTGGTATTTTGTATGCTGCATGTTGGGTACACGGTGCTCTTTTTAGGATTATTTTTTCATAAATCATAAATAATAAAATGCTTCACATATTTCATACTAAAATATAAATAAACCATTATAAAATGTAATATCTGAAATTGGCCAGAGTTCACTTCAAATTTGTTAATGTTTTATGCATGCTGTTTACTGGCAGGTCTACATTAGAAGAATACCAGAAATTAAGAGATTAGTGTAGGAGTTGATTCTGAAGTCTCCTTGATTCACCCTCCTTTAGTTCATACGTTCATCTCTTAGTCCTGTTCAATAAATTATGTATGCAATTACCATGCACGAGCTGTTGCTTCCAAGTTGAAAAGGAAAGTGACGCTGGTTACACTCTGATCACACAAGTAGCTATCAACGTATTGTTTTTTTCATTCTGACCTAAGATTGAAATTTTCTTCCATTTTGTTCCTTTTGATTAGGGATAAAATATTATTGTCACTAAGTCACTGAATCCGAACAGCCAAGGATCTAGCCATAGATAGAGGTGCTAAGTAAAATGTGTATTTTTTTGATATGCTGTTTTCTATGTATTTCAAAACATTTCCAAGTAACTGCACCATAATGACCACCCTTTATTAAGAACCACTTACTCTTCTTTTCCCAGTGAGCCAAAATCCAGTTTAAAAGAGATATTATGCAAGAAAAAAAATTCCCTAAAAGCCGGTCTTAAGAGATTAACTTGGGTGATTCAGAGATCCTTTGGAATATTAAATTTGTGCACCAAGAACTTCCAACGGTCTCTAAATTCCCCCAGTGACATACCTGATATGAGTTCAAATGAATCATAATTTATCTTATTTTAGGAAGGTTAATCCTTAAGTAGAAAATAGCAATTCTTGTTGTCATTATTTCTGTGGAATAATCATTTTCAAAACTTAACCCTGGGCCTTGCTGCTTCCAAAATCCCCCCTCATTTAATAAAATGGTATTTCTAATATCACAGCTTCTGATAAGTGATTTTTTCATAGAGTAATATAAATTGCCATTCTTTCAAAAAGCTCCCACTATCAAAAAAGAAAAAGTCCATTTTCCAATCTGTGCTATACATTTGAAACTAATTTACCAGGAAGGAAGATAAAAGAAGTTGCCAACAGAAGCCAATTAGAAAAAGGTTCTCATGTCCTTCAAGGCCCCTGCTGTCTCCCAATCAGGATGGTGAAGAATTTCAGATGCCTCCTGGGTGGTACTTTCTCCTTAGTGTCCACATTTTCACCTCTCATCCCATCTGCATCTTATCATACCATTCAGCATGTGTAGGGACATGGAGAGCTTGAATGCAGTCAATGTATCATGTTGACATTCAAAAATCAATCTTGGTGACAGAAATCAGAATAGTATTTGTCTGAATGGTGGTAGAGCGTAGCAGGGCACAGTGACTGACTAGAAATATTTGTGGGGGGCTTTCTGGGATAATGGAAATATTCTGTATTTGATCTGGGTGCTAGTAAGATTATACATATATATATGTATATATACACACACATACAGATACATACAGATATAGATATATAAATGTATTGATATGTATACTTCAGATTTATTTTTTGCTCAATGTAAACTTCACCTCGGTAAAATATTAGCAAAAAAAAAAAATATATATATATATAAAGATAAATTGGACAAGATCTTGATTCACTGTATCTCATTTAGAATAAAATCCAAATATCTTACAATGGCTTATAAAATTTTACATAGTCTCATTCTTATATGTCCTTCTATCCTGTTTTCCTGAAACTCTTTCCTTTGCTTACTTTGTGCCATGTTGTTCTTACTGTTCTTTTTTTTTTTTCAACTTTATAGTTTATTGTCAGGTTGGTTTCCATGTAACACCCAGTGCTCTTCCCCACAAGTGCCCTCCTCCATGCCCATCCCCCCCTTCCCCTCTGCCCCTCCCCCTTCCGCACTCAGTTTGTTTTCAGTATTCAAGAGTCTCTCCTGCTTTGTCTCCCTCCCTCTCCCTAACTCTTTTTCCTCCTTCCCCTCCCCATGGTCCTCTGTTAGGTTTCTCCTGTTAGACCTATGAGTGAAAACATATGGTATCTGTCCCTTCTCTGCCTGACTTATTTCACTTAGCAGGACACCCTCGAGGTCCATCCACTTTGCTATGAATGGCCAGATTTCATTCTTTCTCATGGCCATGTAGTATTCCATTGTATTGATAAACCACATCTTCCTAATCCATTCATCAGTGGATGGACATTTAGGCTCTTTCCATGATTTGG
>CM053579.1:31209700-31263130 GCA_028646485.1 Cryptoprocta ferox
GCGACTTTGCTGAATTCCTGGATCAGTTCTAGTAGGCTTCTGGTGGAGTCGATCGGGTTTTCCATGTAGAGTATCATGTCATCTGTGAAAAGTGAAAGTTTGACTCATCTTTGCCAATTCTGATGCCTTTTATTTCCTTTTGTTGTCTGATTGATGATGCTAGGACCTCTAGCACTATGTTAAACAACAATGGTGAGAGTGGACATCTCTGTCAGGTTCCTGATCTCAGGGGGAAAGCTCTCAGTTTTTCCCCATTGAGGATGATATTAGCTGTGGGCTTTTCATAAATGGCTTTTATAATGTTTAAGTAAGTTTCCTCTATCCTGACATTCTCGAAGGTTTTTATTAAGGATGCTGTATTTTGTCAAATGCTTTTTCTGCATCTATCGACAGGATCATACGGTTTTTATCTTTTCTTTTGTTAACATGATGTATCACATTGATGGTTTTGCAAATATTGAACCAGCCCTGTAACCCCGGAATGAATCCCACTTGATCATGGTGGATAATTCTTTTTATATGCTGTTGAATTTGATTTGCTAGTATCTTATTGAGGATTTTGGCATCTGTATTCATTAAGGATATTGGCTTGTAGTTCTCTTTTTTTGTTGGGTCTCTGTCTGGTTTGGGAATCAGAGTGATGCTGTTTATTCATTTTTGAGAGAGACAGAGACAGAGTGCCAGCAGGGGAGAGGCAGAGAGAGAGGGAGACAGAATCCAAAGCAGGCTCCATGCTCTCAGCTGTCAGCACAGAGTCCAATGTGGGGCTCAAACTCACAACCGTGAGATCATGACCTGAGCCCAAGTCAGATGCTTGAGTCACCTGACTCAGTCACCGACTGAGCCACCCAAGCGCCCTGTGGTTTCCCAACTTCTAAAAAGAGGGATAGTACATATTATGCATTTAATAAATATGTTCTGAGTGAATAAATAGGTATCAGTGAAATGTAATACAGTGATATAGGTATATAATTGGGTCCCAAGTTCAAAGGCCTAAGAACCAGGGGAGCTGATTATATAACTTCCAGCCTGAGGTCAAAAGCCTGACATTTAGGGGAGGTGGTTGCTGGTTGCTGGTGTAAAAGTTCAAAGGAACTCTGATATCTGAAGGCAAGAGAAGATAGATGTACCCAATCAAGAAGAGAGAGGGAATTCACCCTCCCATTGCTTTTTCTTCTATTTCAGGCTTCACAGATAGGATAATGCCCACCCACACTAGTGAGGGTAGATGTTTACTCAGTCTACTCATCCAGATGCTAATCTTTTCCAGAAACACCTTCAAAGACACACCCAGAAATAATGGTTCATAGCTATCTGGGCATCCCTTAGCCTAGTCAGTTTGATGCATAAAATTAACCATTGCACTGATAAATACTATAAAATAACAAATTCAGAAGATATTAAAATATTTATATTAATTGCTCAGCATAATTTTATTACACATTTTTACTATATATTTTGGCTGAAAACTCCCTAAACACTTTTTTTTATACTCATTATAGTACCTAGCAGTGTCTTTCAAGGTCTAGGTATACAAGGAATATGTTTAAAAATATGCTTCTTGAAGGGGCGCCTGGGTGGCTCAGTCGGTTACCATTCATCTTCGGCTCAGGTCATGATTTGACGGTTATTAAGTTCAAGCCCTGTGTTGGCCTCTGTGCTGACAGCTCGGAGCCTGGAGGCTGCTTCAGATTCTGTGTCTCCCTCTCTCTCTGCCCGTCCCTGGCTCGTGCTCTGTCTCTGTCTCTCAAAAATAAACATCAAAGAAACTTAAAAATATGTTTATTGAAGTATAATACACTTCTCTTAGTATACAGTTCTATAAGTTTTCACAAATGCATATTATTATGTAAACTTCATCAAAATCAAGATAGAGAAAATTTCTGTTAGCTCAGAAAGTTCCCTCATGCTTTGTTCCAGTCTGTCTGGGCTGCTGTCACAAAATATCACAGACTAGGTGGCTTATAAACAACATAAATACAGTTCTCACAGTCCCAATTTGATGTGCCAGCTAATTCAGTGTTTGATGAGATCCTGCTTCCTATATGGCTGTCTTTTCACTGTAACCTCACAAGGCAGAAAGGGAAAGAGGGCTTTCTTAGGTCTCTTTTATAAGGGTACCAATTCCATTCAGCTGTCATCCATAACTCTGCCCTTATGCTCTAATCATTTCACAAAGGGACCCCACATCCTAATACCATCACCTTGAGAGTTAGTATTTTAACATATGAATTTAATGAGGAGGTGGGGAGACACACATTGAGACCACAGCATGCCCTTTGTATTTAAAACCACCTCATTTCCAGTACCTAGCAACCATTTATCTTTTGTCTCCATAGCAACAACAAACACAAAACCCAGCTCAACTCCTGACAAGACTGACCTAACACTACACAAAACAGGCCTAGCAGAGGAAGAAGAAAGCCCATTTCCAAAAACAGCTTACATTTACATCAATGAATGTAATGCTGTACACAGGATATTTAGCATTCAATTAAAAATATGACACTATAAAAAAGTGGGGGGAACTAACAAGTTTCAAAGCAATCAATAAAACCAGCTTCAGAGAGGAACTTAATATTGGGATTATAAAATAAAAATTTTGAAATAACCATGTTTAAATATATTAAATGCTGTAGTGGAAAAGGCATAAAATATGAATAGATGGGAATTTTTCAGCAGATAGATGGAAACTATATAAAACAATCAAATTGAAATGCTTGACCTAAAAATGATGATAATAGAGATGAAGAATGCTTTTGATAATTCTTCAGGTAGACTGAAGCTAACTGAGAAAAATAAATGAATGAATGAAATGGTAAGTCAATAAAAATGACCCAAATTGATACATGATATTTTAAAAAATGAATGAAACATCTTAGAACTGTGGATAATTTAAGAATGAGAAAACTAAGAGATTATATTCTACATTCATTCATTCTTTCTCTAATACTTTCTTTCTTCCTTTGGGTAGATCCAAATTTCTGACCTGTGTAATATTTTTTCTGTCTGAAGAAAATATTCTAGCATTTCTTGCAGAGCAGGTCTACTGGTGATGGATTATTTCAGTTTTTGTCAATCTGAGAAAGTCTTTATTCCTCCTTCACTTTGAAGAATTATCTCACTGGATATTGAATTCTTGGTTGTTAGTCTGTTTCTTTCAATACTCTAAATGTTTTGCTTTACTCTCTTCTTGCTTTCTTGGACTCTAATGAGAAATTTTGTGTAATTCTTATTCTTGGCCCAATATAAATATTGTCTCCCTTCCTCCTCTCACCTCTGCCACCTTCTTGCAAGTCATTCTCTTTGTATTCGCTTTTCTGAAATTTGAATATGACGTACTTTGGGTGTTCATTCTTCTCAGTGTTCTCTGAGATTTATTGGTCTTTGGTTTGGTGTCTGTCATTAATTTTGGATAGTTCTTGGTGACAATTATTTCAAATATTTCTTCTGCTATATTCTTTCTTCGCATTCTGGCATTCTAATCATGACTATGTCACATCTTTTGAAATTGTCCCACATGTCCTGAATGTTCGGTTTCTCCATTCCTTTATTTTTTTGTATTTCAGTTTGGAAAATTTCTATTGACATTATCTCAAAGCTCACTGATTATTTCCTCAGCTGTTTCCAGTCTACTGATGAGCTCATCAAGGACATTATTCATTTTTGCTGCAGTGTTTTTGATTTATAGCATTCCCTTTTTATTCTTCCACTTTCCATGTCTCTGCTTACATTATCCATCTGTTCTCACATGCTGTCAACTTTATCCATTAAAGGCCTTACCATATTAATTGCTAATTATTTAAAATTCTCTGTATGATATTTCTGACATGTCTGTCATATCTGAATCTGGTTCTGATGCTTGCTTTTCTTTTTCAGACCATACTTTCATGTTTTTACTTGCCTCTCAGTATGTCTTATAATTTTTTTGTTGAAGGCTTGGCAGGAACTGAGGTAAATAAGCCTCAAGTATGAAGTTTGATAATAATGTGCCTAAAAATTACGCTTTCTTTAATATTTGCTGTAGCTTTCAGTGCCAGAAGCTTTCAATTCCTCTGCTATCCTTATTTCCACCTCCCCTCTTGCCTTGGTCTTTCCCAAGTACCCTTCCTTATCGAGATTCTGCATCTCTTAGCTCGAATCCACCATTATTATATTAGATCCCTTCTGAGATGGTGGTAAGGTATGGGGAAGTGGAAGACTTCTATAATTTTCCAATTACACCTCAGTTTTTAGCGGGCCTGTTTTTGGCCTATGATCTTCACAAGAGTTTTTTTTTTTAATTGTATAACTATTTTACTTTCATTTATTCCACCACCAAGTATAAGTGAAACAGGAAGGCTAGAAGAAGACTCCTTCCTTATGGCTCTGGGACAAGGTTCTGGTAAAGTCTTTAACCCTGGAGAGTAATCCTCTGTTTTGGAGAATGCTTTGAGTCTTGCTTTACAAGGATTACTCTTTCTCCCTTCCAGAGTCCTGAAGGGATCTTCCTTGGATCTTCAATGTGACAATCTGGTGGGGTTCCTAGCTCCTGAGATTGTGAATGAACAGATCCTGATTTCAGTTCCATTGGATAAATACCCAGAAGTGGGACAGTTGGTCATATGGTTGCTTTATTTTTAATTTTTGAGGAAATTCAATACTCTTGTCAATGGTGGCTAGAAAAATGTACATTCCCACCAACAGCTTACTAAGATTCCCTTTTCTCTACATCCTCAGCACACTTTTCTTTTTTTTTATACTAGCCGTTCTAACAGGTGTTAGGTGATACTGTGGTTTGAATCTGCAATTCCATTAAGATTAGTGACATTCACCACCTTTTCATATACCTGTTGACTCTTTATAGGTATTCTTTAGAGACCTATTCAAGCCCTTTATCCATTTTTTAATTGAGTTATTGGCTTTTTTGCTATCGAGTTGTGAGTTATTTAGATATTTTGGACATTGATCCTTATCAGATATATGATTTGAAAATATTTTTATTCATTCTGTAGGTTGCCTACCTCTGCTGTGCAAATGCTTTTTAATTGATGTTGTCCTACTTATTTATTTTCATTTTTGTTCCCTGGCTTTTGGTGTCCTATCCAAAAAATTATTGCCAAGACCAAACTCAAAAAGCTTATCCTCTGTGTATTCTTCTAAATGCTTATGGTTTCAGATCTTATGTTTAAGTCTTTAATCCATTTTAGTTGATTTTTTGTATATAGTGTAAGATAACGGTGAAATTTGATTGCTTTTCATGTAGATATCCAGTTTTCACAGCACCATTTATTGAAGAGACTATCTTTTCCCCATTTGTGTATTTTTGGTACACTTGTCAAAGATAAGTTGACTATATATGTGAGAGTTTATTTATGGGTTATTACATATTATGTTCCTTTGGTCTGTCTGCATTTATGCTAGTACCATACTTTATCTTTGTAATACAGTTTGAAATCAAGAAGGGTGGTACCTCCTACTCCATTCTTTCTAAAGAGTGCTTTCACTATTTGGGGACTGACTTTTATGGGTTTATATGAATTTTAGGATTGCTTTTTCTACTTCTGTGAAAAATGCAAATAGAATTGTTATAAAGATTGCTTTGGGTAGTGTAGACATTTTAACAATATGAATTTTTTTACCATGAACACAGTATATATTTCCATTTATTTGTATCTTCTTCAATTTTTCACCAGTGTTTTATAATTTTCAGTGTACAGATTTTTCAGTTCCTTGGTTAAATTTATTTTCAAGTATTTTAATCTTTTTGATGCTATTGTAAATAGGACTTAATTTCTTAATTTGTTTTGGGGGAAGTTCTTTGATAATATATAGAAACACAACTGATTTCTTATGTTAATTTTGTATCCTACAACTTTATTGAAATTATTAGTTCTAACAGTTTTTGGTGGAGTATTTGGAGTTTCCTATGTAAGTAATCATGTTTTCTGCATATAGTGACAATTTTACTTCTTCCTCTCAGATAAGGATGTTTTTATTTCTTTTTCTTGCCTAGTTGCTCTGGATAGAACTTCTAGTCCTATGTTGAATAGAAGTGGCAAGAGTGGGCATTCTAGCTTTGTTTCTGTTCTTACAGAAAAAGATTTTAATTTTTCACCATTGAGTATGATGTTAGCTATGGACCTGTCATATATGGCTTTTAATATGTTGAGGTACATTTCTTCTCTACCTAACTTGTTGAGAGCTTTTATCAGGAAAGCGTGTCAAATTTGATCAAGTGATATCTTTCTGCATCTCTTGAAGTGATATGATTTTTTCTTCATTCTAATAACATGATATATCACATTGATTGATATGCATGTGGTGAGCCATCTTTGCATCCCCAGAATAAATCCCACTAGTCATTTTAATGATTCTTTTAATGCGCTATTCAATTTGGTTTGTTAGTAATTCATTGAGGACTTTTGCATCTATGATCAACAGAGGAAAAAAATCTGCCTATAATTTTCTTTTCTTATAGAATTCGAATCTGGCTTTAGTTTCAGGGTAATTCTGGCCTCAAAAAAATGAGTTTGAAAGTCTTGTTGCCTCTTCAGTTTTTCTGAAGCTCTGAGAAGGATTCACATTAAATCTTCCTTAAAATGTATGGTAGAATTCACAGCGATGCCATCTGATCCTCCATTTTTCTTTTTTGGAAGATTGTTGATTACTGCTTTCATCTCTTACTATTTTTGGTCTGTTCAGATTTCCAAAGTCTTCACAATTCAGTGTTGGTAGGTTGTATGTTTCCAGGAATTTATCCATTTCTTCTAAGTTGTCCAATTTGTTCATATATGTTTGTTCATTTCTAATGGCCAGCATTTTAAATAGCAATGTTTAAAACCATTATCAAATTACCATATATTAGATTACCAGAGTTAAACTAGCAAAGCCTCCTTCCAAGATTTATGTACAAATTTGGCAGAGGGAAAATATGGGGGTGGATTTAAAATCTTGGATTTCTACAATGTGCTCCTATTATAAATTCCATATCTCCATGTTCAAATTTCTACCATGAGAGACTCATATTTTCAAATGTCCAGTGAATATTTCCACCCAGGGATCTCCAAAACTATTCAAATTTAATACATCCAGAATAAACATTTTTCTTTGTGTATTTTTAAATAGAGTTTATGCCTTCCCCAGGGATCTATTAAGTCTGAATAGAATCCTAATTTAGCCTGGCCTACTGATACCCCTATTTTACAACATATATCTAATTGGTTATTTCTGAAATGTCTCTCAGCTTCACCACATTTTTCCATTTCCATTGGTAACATCTAAATTAGCCTTTTATTGTCTTACGACAAGAATAATATGGGGGTGCCTGGCTGGATCAGTTGGTTAAGCATCGAATTTCAGCTCAGGTCATGATCTCACGGTTCGTGGGTTCAAGTCCTGTGTGGAATTCTGTGCTGAAAGCTCAGAGTCTGGAGCCTGCTTCGGATCTGTGTCTCACTCTCTCTCTGCCCCTCCCTCATTCATGCTCTATCTCAAAAATAAACATTTTTTTAAAAAAATTTAAGAAGGAATAATATGAAAACTTTTTATCTATTTCTATGGTCTATTTTAATTAATAACCAATATCTCAGCTCAAAATATCATTCTAAAACTTCTAACATTTTACTTTAGGAAACAGGAAGTTAAACCCTAAAAGAATGAGTTAAATGTAAAAAGTACTGGTGAATAAGGAAATTTATAAATATGTATTTTTTTTACTTCTTTAAGTTTTATTGTTTTTAAATTTTAATTCCAGTACAGTTAGCATATAATGTTATATTAGTTTATAAACCTGTACAATATATTGATTCAACAATTCTATATATTAATCAGTGCTCATCAAGGTAAGTGTACTCTTAATCCCCTTCACCTATCTCATCCATTTCACCCAGCCCACCCACCCACCTCCCCTCTGGTAACCATCTGTTTGTTCTCTATGGTTAAAGAGTCTGTTTTTCAGTTTCTCTCTTTTTTTAAACTTTATTTGTTTTGTTTCTTAAATTCCACATGAGTGAAATAATATGGTATTTATTTTTCTGTGACAGACTTATTTTGCTTAGCATTATACTCTCTAGCTCCATCCGTGTTGTTGCAAATGGCAAGATTTCATTTTTTTTTATGGCCCAATAACTCTCCACTCTATATATACACCAGTTCATCTTCTTCCATTCTTCTATTGATCGACACTGGGGCTGCTTTCCTGGTTGGTCATTGTAAATGCTGCAATAAGTATATCCTCTCAAATTAGTGTTTTTGTATTCTTTGGGTAAATATCCAGGCGTGCAATTATTGGATCATAGGGTATTTTTATTTTTAATTTTTTGAGGATCTTCCATACAGTTTTCCATGTTGGCTGCACCAGTTTGCATTCCAACCAACAGTGCACAGGGGTTCCTTTTTCTCCACATCCTCACCAATACTTATTTCTTGTGTTTCTGATTGTAGCCATTCTGACAAGTGTGAAATGATATCTCATTGTGGTTATTGATTTGCATTTCCCTGATGATGAATGATGTTGAGCATCTTTTCATGTGTCTATTGTTTATCTGTACATAAATATATATGTTAATATAAGCTATAACTAACTATGAAAACCACTATTAATAACTAGTTTGGTATTTAGCCAGAAGGGAGCTAATATAAGCTGGGAGAAGTAGGATCTGGGATAAAACACTAAGTTTTTTTTTTCTTTAACTATGAGGAGGCTAGACAAGAACAAAGCTATGAGATAGAAAAAATTTACAAAGGGGCATGTGGGTGGCTCAGTCAGTTAAGCTTCTGACTTTAGCTCATGTCATGATCTCGCAGTTCGTGAGTTTGAACTCCGTGTCGGGCTCTGTGCTGACAGCTCACACTCTGTCTCTCTCTCAAAAATAAACAAACATTAAAAAATTAAAAAAATAAAAAATCTACAAAATATTGATCATTATTTAATTATGGAGATGATTACATGACAGATTATTAGACTATTGTAGTTCTTTTTGCAAGCTGGAACACTTACTTCCATGACAAAATTTAAAAAATAAAATAAGTAAATGTAAAAAGAAAATGGAAAAAACAGGTAGATGTAATCCAAAAGAAAGTTGATATAGCAAAAATAATACTAAAAGACACTTAAGTTAAAGGTATTTTAGAATATAAACAGCACCTTTACAAAAAAAATCACAAGGAACATTTCACTAGGAAAAGGTAAAATCCTGGCCCTGTGTGCATCAATGTAGCCTCAAAGTGCATAAAGAAAAATGATTATACATATATGCAAACATTAAATCCATAATCATACTGGACAATTTTTACTCTCGGATAACAAAGGACTGAACATATCAACAAATCATAACAGTATAAAATAATTGATCTAATTAACCAATTTAAGCTGGTGGGCATATATAAAACTGTGTATCCAACAATTTAAAATATCCATTATTGTCAAGCACACATAGACTATTTTTTACATCTGACTGCCTAATAGTCCATAAAAACAGCTTTCAACAAATACCAAAAGTAAATACTACAGTTGACTCTTGAACAACACAGGTTTGAACAGTGCAGGTCCACTTATACACGGATTTTTTCCAATAAATACAGTACAGTACTGTAAATGTATTTTCTCTTCCTAATGATCTTCTTAATAACATTTTCCTTTCCTTGCTTACTTTATTGTAAGAATACAGTATATAATACATATAACATACAAAATACATGTGACTTGCTGTCTATGTTACTGGTAAAGCTTCTAGTCAACAGTAGGCTACTGGTAGTTAAGTTTTGGGGGAGTCAAAAGTTATATGCAGATTTTCAACAGGGGGCCAAGCACTCTAGCCTCTGCATTCTTCAAGGTCAACTATATACTGCCCACATTCCATTACCACAATATATTAAAATTCAGAATCAGTAATGGAAAGATAACTAAAATCTCATATGTTTAAAAATTTCAAAGAATAGGAGCTCCTGGGTAGCTCAGTCAATTTTAGCATCTGATTTTTGATTTCAGCTCAGGTCCTGATCTCACGGTTTGGGAGCTTGGGCCCCACATTAGGCTCTGCACTGACAGCACGGAGCCTGCTTGGGATTCTCTCTCTCTCCCTCTCTCTCTGCTCCTCCCCAACTTGTGCTCTCTCGCTCTCTCTCTCTCTCAAAATAAATAAATAACCTTTAAAAAATAAAAAAAGAAATTAAAAAATACTTTTCATGTAATTAGTGGATTACAGACAATGAAAATGGAAGTGAGTATATAATGTGAAGTGGATGACAATTAAAAAACTACACATAGCTTGTGGAATGCGCTAAAGCACTACTTAGCTCATGGACTTTATTATCTCTATACTGTTCCTCATGCTGTTGTTGAATTAAATAGATTTTCATTCTTACTTTCTGTGAATATTCATTCTTCTGCTTCCACCAATTCTATGTGATCTGACCTCATTGCCCCTCTATTTTTTTTTACAATTTTTTTTCATTTACATATTTTTAAAGACCCACAAGCTCAGATAAACATGAATATTTTAAATTATATTCTACTCTGTCATCATCCATGCTAAGGTCTGAATTGCCTTCCAACAAAATCCATACGATGGAGTCCTAACCTCTAGTACCTCAAAATGTAACTGTATTTGGAAATAAAAGTATATAAAGAGATGACTATTTTTTTTAAACTTTATAGTTTATTGTCAGGTTGGTTTCCATATAACACCCAGTGCAAGAGATGACTAATTTAAAATGAGGTTATTATTGTAAGGCACTAATCCAATATGACCAAAGTCCTTATAAAAATAGGAAGGGACATCAGGAATGTGTGTGTACAGAGGGTTAACCATGGAAAAAGGCAGCCATAAGGGAGCTCTAGGCCTCAGAGGAAACCAACCTTCTGGCATTTTGACCTCAAGACTTCCAGCCTCTAGAACTGTGAGGAAATTAATTTCCGTTACTTAAGCCACCCAATCTGTCAAACTTTGTTGAATTAGGGACTACCCCATTATTCTTGGTAGTAATTTTTATTATTGACCAACTAAAAGGTAACTTTGATATCACAGCTGGCTTAATTATCTTTCTGAGAAAGGTGAAATTTCAGGTATATTTGGGTTTTGTTGTTTATATTTCGTTGAGCAAAAATTAATGCATTGTCATTATAAATGACATTATAAATCTGTATAATTAATGCATTGTCATCCTTTGGTAATTGTAGACTAAGGGAATCAAAATTCATTAAGCCTTCAAACCATCCACACAGAAAATATTTATTCTTAGAGATTTTTTTTTTTGCTGGAAGAGTAAATATCAGTCAATTTTAATTAGTAAAAACTTTTAGAAACAAAAAGACATTGAAAAAGGGTTTCAGATGGATGACCAGATAACTTCAAGTGGACTATTCTTATATGTGGGTAAGTCTGTTAGTGTTCATTCATCAAGCGAAGTAATTATGTGTATGTCATAAATATGGGATGGATCCATAAAGAGTGTCCACTGCAGATTTCATCAATTAGAAACTTTATTATAATCCTATTATATAAAAAGAAACAGTTTATAAGCTTAAATAGGGCCCTGAGCCTTCTTGAGATCTGTCAATCAAGTAAGAAAATTATGTAAGTCTGGGCCCTTGAAAGCAAATATTACTAAAGGGCAATTTACACATACTTATAAAAATGCATGCTTTCAGGTCTATTAATTCTTATTCCATGGGTTAATAACCATAATAAACTAGATATGAATCAATGCAAAGAAAACGGAACTAGTGTTGATGATAGGAGTGAAAACAAGATGCTCAAAATGAACATATACTGTTTTGCCCATTTATTGTCACTAGGCCTTGAAATATGAAGTCTAACATATAGAATCATACATTTAGAAAGGACACTAAAAATCAGTTGTGTTCCCAGTAAGAGGACTGTCTTCATCAGAATTCCTGATTATTTTTAAAAATATAGACTTGCTGGTTGTACCCCACATCCACTGAATCAGATGTTTGTGTGTGGAGGTTTTTGTCTGAATTTTAAGCCAGCATTACAATTTTGATTCTGATGGGAATACAGGTTAGAAACAACTAAATTAGTTTAACCTCCAACATAATATAAAAGTTTCTTAAAAACAAACTGGTTCAGTAAGGGGAGAGATAGTAAATACCTTTGACTTTGTAGGCAAAAGTCTTTCTCACACAGTCTCTCTCATGACCCCTTAGCTCTGCCACTATACTGTGAAATAATACACAGATAATATATAAATAAATAAACATGGCTGTGCTCCAATAAAAAAATACATACAAAACCAGAGGAAGGTCACCTCTTCAGAGGAAGAACCTCTGAAAATTCTCTTCTTCATAAAAACAACGAATAAAAAGAGGCAAAAAAAAAAAACACAGACTCAACTTTCTCAGAATTATGGAAATTCACCAAAATCTTGCAATAATCTAAAGGTTTATTCAAGAATGAAAAACAAACAAAAAACTGAGTCTTGGTAAAAAAAAAATAGAGTAACATTTGTGGATTTTCACTTGCCTTATTATAATCTTTTCACCCCTCCAGTTCCACATTAACTTTGAAAGCCAACAGCCCTGAATCTTGGCGAAAAGGAACAGCCACGCAACCACCAGAGGCAGCGCAATGGGACTGGAGCCCCCTCAAAGCTTCATTCCCAGAGAAATGTCATTATTCCACCTATCTGGTAGTTCCCTGAAAAATCGCACTTGCAAAGCTGTTTCTATTTGATCAGACATGGAACTTGCCCAGCATGAAAAGACCTTTCCCCGGGGGCATATGTCAAAAAAAAAAAAAGGACAGAAAAGAAAAATATTAAATTGATTAACTTGTAGTTGCCTGAAACAGCCTATCCAAAAAGCTTTTTAAAAAATCTAGAAATTAAGATGTCCAAGGAGTATTTGAAAAGTTCAGAGGCATTCCTGTCCTGGGAATGTAGATGCTCATGTGTACAGCTGTGTGAATGTCCAAGAAAGATAGAAGAAGGCCCTCAGCTCTCACCTCTGGTTAACCTTGAGACTTTGCACAAGCAGGAGGTAAAATATGAATTTTAGAGGAATACAGTAAACTGGAGTTTTGAATTATCTGGCTGAGTGTTAAATGGGGGCCTGACCAAGCACAAAGAGCTCTATGGAAAAGATTAAATTAATTGAGCAGAAACTTCAGTAGCTAGAAACAACAAAGACTTCATGGAATTTGCTTAGAAAAGTAACTGAACAACAAATAAAATAAATAAGCAACAAACATCAATAGCAACAAACCCTGGATAGGAAGGATAATCTGATCACCAAAGTTTTTGTATCATTTGAAAAATTTAATTTTCAGCAAAAAAATTATGAGATGAGCAAAGAAACAAGAAAGTATGGCCTATACACGGGAAAGAAAGCAAGTAATAGAAACTCTCCTTGGGAACACACAGATGTTGTACAAAGACTCGAAAACAGCTATTTTATGTATGTCCAAAGAACTAAAGGAAACCAGGTTTTAAAAACTAATAATACATATGAAAATGATGTCTCATCAAATTAAGAATATCAATAAAAAGAAACTTTTAAAAAATCAATTTTCTTCAGTTATGGAAAATTCACCAGAGGGGTTCAACAAAAGATGTGAGCAAACACAAAAAGAAAAAAGCAAACTTGAAGAAAAGTCAACTGAAAATATCCAATCAAAGAAATAGAAAGAAGGAATGAAGAAAAATGAACAAAAGCTCAGAGATCTGTGGGACACGATTAAGGACAGCAAGTACATAATGGGATTCTCAGGGAAAAAAAAGGAGAGAGAGAAAGAGAAAAATGATCAGAAAGACCATCTGAATAAATACTGGCCAAAATCTTCCTAAATTTGATGAAAGCTGTTAGTAAACTCATCTAAAAAACCCAACAAACAAGTAGGAAAAACTCAAAGAGATCTACAGATACATGATAGTAAAATGGTCAAGTGTCAGGGATAAAGGGGGAATCTTTAAAGAAGCAATAGAAGAGAAATTCATTATTTACAAGGAATCCTCAGTAAAATTAATCCTCTGCTGTTTTGTGACCAGAAACCATGGAACAGAGGCAGTAGGGTGATATACTTAAAAGGATATAAATAAAAAAATAAATAAATGAAGGAGAACTTAAAACTGTCCCAGAAGAAAAAAATCATTATTAACAGACAAACTGTAAAAGAAATACTAAAGGGAGTTCTTCAGCCTGAAAGCAAAGGAACTCAGACAGTAATTCAAATCAGGATGAAAGGAAAGGATATTAGAGAGTAACTTGAATCCACATGAATAAATGAGGAGCATTGGTAAAGGTAACTACTAGCTAAGAGACAATATAAATACATTTTTGCTTATAACACTTTTCTTACGTTATCAGATACATAGAAACACAACTCAGGGCACCTGGGTTGAGCGTCTGCCTTCGGCTCAGGTCATGATTTTGCAGTTCATGGGTTCAAGCTCCGCATTGGGCTCTCTGCTGATAGCTTGGAGCCTGGAACCTGCTTCAGATTCTGTGTCTCCCTCTCTCCCTAACACCCCTCTCTCTTTCAAAAATAAACATTAAAAAAATTTTTTAAAGATACCTCAATAAAGGAATACTTACAAATGTATGTTGATGGACATAGGGTGTATAAAAAAATAATTTCTGTGAGAGTAACAGCACAAAGAAGGGAAATAGGAATGAAGATATATAGAGGAAACATTTTTGTATATTACTGAATTTAAATAGGTATTAATCTGACATCGATTGTTATTAGGTAAAATGTTTATTGTAATGCTCAGAGAAACTATAAAAATAAATCTTAATTTTTTTTTTAAATTTGTTCATTTATGAGAGACAGAGAATGAGCAGGGGAGGGGCAGAGAGAGATGGAGACACAGAATCCGAAGCAGGCTCCAGGCTCCGAGGTGTCAGCCCAGAGCTCTATGCGGGGCTCGAACACACGAAACGTGAGATGATGACTCGAGCCGAAGTCAGATGCTTAACCAACTGAGTCACCCAGACGCCCCAAATTTTAAATATATACTAAAAGCAGTAAGGGAATTAAAATAATGTGTTAGAAAGTATTATTTAACAGAACAGGAGATGGTAATGGAAGAAGAGAAAAAAAGATGTAAGACAGAGAAGAATGAAAGATGCAAATGTTATTATGAGTAATTACATTAATTGTGAATAAATTAAACATTTCAAACAAAGGCAAAGTTTGGAAGAGCAAAGTAAAAGTAATGTGTTATATGCCTTCTATAAAAAACATACTTTAGATTCAAAGACATAAATAAAAGTAAAGGAAGAGAAAATTACTTACCATGGAGACAGTAGCCAAAAGAGACCTGGAAATATCTATGCTAATATCAAACAAAATAGACTTTAGGAAAAAAAATAATACAGAAACAATGAAAAACATTTTATAATGATAAAAGGCTCAGCTCATCTAGAAGATATAATAATTATAAACATATATGACCTAAATACAGAGCCCCATAATGCACAATATAAAAACTGACAGATTTCAGTTTGACAATTTCAAGGGAGGGGGGATAGACAATTCACCATAATAGTTGGACATTTCAATACCACCACTTATAATAATGGATAGAACTAGAAAGAACTAGACAGAAGAGCAATGAGAAAATAGAGGTTTGAACAACACTATAAAGCAACTAGGCCTAATAGACATCTATTGAACACTCCAACTAATATCAGCAAAACATGTTTTTCTCAAATACACATGGAACAGTCTCAAGAATAGACCATATATGAGACCATGAAATATTTTTCAATAAATTTAGAATGACTGAACATACTTGGATCAAAATGGAATTAAATTAGAAATCAAAAGGAAATTTGATAAATTCATAAATATGTAGAAGTTAAGCAATATACTCCCCTATAACCAATGGGTCAAATTAAAATCACAAGGGATATTAGAAACATTTTGTGATAAGTGAAAACAAACATTCAACATGAAATGTATGGAATACAGTGACAGCAGTACTTAGAGGAAAATTTATAGCTGAAACACCTACATTAAAAAAGGAGGAGGAGGAGAAAAAGAGAAGATCTCAAAAATAATCTAACTTTCCACCTTAGGACACCAGAATATAAAGAGGTAACTAAACACAGAGGAAGCAGGGGAAATACATAATATTAGAGTGGAAATAAATGAGATAAAGAAGGAAAAATAGAGAAAACTAACTGAAAACATGGTCCTTTGAAAAGATTAGCAGGTTTAGCAAACCTATAACTAAGACTGACCAAGACATAAAAAGAGAGAGAAGACTGAAATTACTAGAATCAAGTAGCACCAAGAACAAAAGCAGGAGTTTTACTACCCAACCATATAGAGGGGAAAGAGTTATAAGCGAATACTATGAATAATGATATACCAAAAAATTACACAGCTTAGACGAAATGGACAAATCCCTAGAAAGGCAAAACTACTGAAACAAGATCAAGAAGAATCTAAACAGATCTATATCAAGTAAAGAGCTTAACTTTGTTATCAAAAAATTTTCTACTCCCTCAAAAAAGCTTAGAAACAGATGGCTTCTCTGACTAATTCTACCAAACATTTAAAGAAGAATTAACACCAACCCTTTCCAAACTCTTCCAAAAAAACAGAAGAATATTAACTAGCTCATTCTACAAGGCCAATATTACCCTGATACCAACACCAGATAAAGATATCACAAGAAAATTATAAATCAGTTTCCTTATGAATTTACATGTGAAATCATCAAGATGATACTAGCAAACTGAATCTAGCAGTGGAATTATACATCATTAAAAGGATTATACATCATGAGCAAATGGGATTTATCTTAGGAAAGCAATGCTGATTTAACATATGAAAATAATAAACTGTATTAATAGAAAAAGGAAAAAATATTATCAAATCAATAGATGCAGAAAAAAGAATTTGAAAATTCTAACACTCTTTCAAGATAAAACGAATAAAACAGAAACAGAAAAGTACTGCTTCCTGCTGGAAAGGGCATCTATAAAAAATGCATATGTAACATCATGTTTTTGACTGAAATATAATACTTAACCTTATGATTATAAACTAGACAAGGATGTCTGCTCATGCCATTTCAGTCTACATTGTACTTGAGGTTCCATCCAGAGCAGTTAGGTGAGAAAAAAAAAAAAAAAATCTGAAAAGGAAGAAGTAAAAGTGCATCCATGATAGAGGACATGATCTGGTGGTAGACAGAAAATCCCCCAAAATTCACAAAAATGTATTAGAGCTTACAAATGACTTCAGTAAGATTGCAGAATTTAAGATCAATATATCCAAATCGATTGTATTTCTATATAATAGAATTACCTATCAAAAATTAATTTAAAAATCAATTTACGATAGTAAGAAAAAGAGTAAAACACTTAGAATAAATCTGAACCAAAAAATGCAAAACTTGTACAATGAAAACTAGAACATATCCATGAAAGAAATTTTTTAAAGACCTAAATAAATGGCAAGACATCTGTTTTTGTAGATTGGAATACTTAATATTGTTAAAATGGCAAGAATCCTCAAAAACGATAAGTAGATTAAATGCTATTCTCATCAAAATCACAGCTGTCTTTTGCAAAAGTTGGAATACTGATTCTAAAAACATCCTATGAAAATGCAGGACCCTCAGAATAGCAAAAGCAATCTTGAAAAGGTAGAACAAAATTGAAAGTCTCACACTTCCTGATATTAAAACTTACTACAAAGTTACAGTAATTAAGATTGTTTTACTGGCATAATGATAGACATATGGAACACTGGAAGATCTAGAAATGAACATTTACAGCCAACTGATTTTTGGTAATGGTATTAAGGCCATTCATTAGGGAAAGAATAGTCTTTGTAACAAAGGTGCTGGGACAATTGGATATCTGCATACGAACAAAGGATGTTAGACTCCTACCTTACACCATATACAAAATTACCTTAAATTTGTTTAAAGACCTAAATGTAAAAGTTCAATCTATAAATTTCTTAGAAGAAAAACAGGTGTAAGTCTTTGTGATCTTGGATTGGGCAATAATTTATTAGACATGACATCTAAACCATGTGTAACCAAAAATAAATAAATAAATCGGGTTTCATTAAAATTCAAAACTTTTGTGCATCAAATGACACTATCATGAAAATGAAAAGGCAACTTATAGAAGATAACATTTCCAAATAATTATCTGATACCATAAAAAGTCATATATATCTGACAAGCCTTTATTTTTTTTAAGAGCTCCCATAAAGTTATTTTAGCCAATACTTAGGTCCTTTAAAAATTTTGTTTCTGTGGGACAATAATAGCGCTTTCCTACTCTACCACCTTTCTAAAACACCAAATTCCAAGATTTTTAAAAGCTATTATGCCTCCCTTCTGTTTTCTAGGCTATCACTGCTTTTATCAATTATACTCTTTTTTTATGTTTATTTATTTATTTTTGAGAGAGAGAAAGAGAAAGTGAGCCCAAGTGCACATCAGCAAGGGGAGGGGCACAGAGAGAGAGGGAGACACAGAATCCCAAGCAGGCTCCAGGCCCTGAGCTGTCAGCACAGAGCCCGACGCAGGGCTCGAACTCACCAACCGCAAGAGACCCGAGCTGAAATCAAGAGTCAGATGCTTAATCAACTGAGACACCCAGCCGCCGCTCATGAATTTCACTCTTAACACCGGGCAACATCTATATATTTTCTCATGATTCCTGATATACAAACAATGAAATTTGGCAATTCC
Source organism: Cryptoprocta ferox (assembly GCA_028646485.1). Classification (NCBI taxonomy): domain Eukaryota; kingdom Metazoa; phylum Chordata; class Mammalia; order Carnivora; family Eupleridae; genus Cryptoprocta; species Cryptoprocta ferox. The sequence continues at coordinate 31,228,370 of CM053579.1, forward strand.
ACTGACAAATTTGTTTAAGGCAAATAGAAACTTTCTCACCTCATATTTCTTTCCAATTCTTTTAATGACATTTTAAAATGCTCTGCGATGATGGCAAATTTTAAAAGAGCAGAACAAAGCTTTAACAGTAGGATTTTCTATTTTTTGTTCTCACTCATCAATATTACGATTGACTTCAAACCAGTTAATTTTGGCCATTACCTGCCTAAACACTTTTCTCATAATCTCTCTTGATACAATCGGAAAACTTTATAAATCTAGCTTCAAAAAAAGCTTCATTTGTAGTTTCACTGATTGCTTTGTTTTTCTCTTTTCTTCCTTCACATGATTATTCATAGTCATAAGTCAATTTTCGAAAATCCTCTCTAATCATTATCTTCTATTTCAGAGTGTCACATAATGGGATCAGACATACGTTTTTGGTTAACTCTTTGGTCTCTTGGTCTCTTTCTTTTTGAAATCCAAAGAAATACAGTAGTATCCAAATATTTCAATTGCATGTGAATCTACAATTAACAATGGAAAGTTTAAAGAAAAAGTAAGTTAGAAAAAATAAGGGTGATGCACTTCCTTATAGCTAATTAGAAAACAACAATCACTCCTTTACTCGAACCAGACTATATTTTTGAAGCACAAGGTCAATGACATTTGACCTCTTCGTGTCATTCAAACCTGTATCTTTTTTTAAAAATTTTTTAGTGTTTATTATTATTGAGAGACAGAGAGAGTGAGTGAGAGAGAGAGAGAGGTGATCTGGGGGAGGGGCAGAGAGAGAGGGAGACACAGAATCTGAAGCAGGCTCCAGGCTCTGAGCTGTCAGCACAGAGCCCAAAGTGGGGCACGAATCCATGGACAGTGAGATCATGACCTGAGCTGAAGTCGGACTGTTAACTGACTGAGCCACCCAGGTGCCCCTCAAACCTGTATCTTATAGTCACATGCCTACATGTTTATTCCCTTAAAGAAAAAATATGTTTACATTCTATAATAGTTGCTATTACTACTATAATAAAGTACACAAACTAGATTATGTATAACAAAAGAAATTTATCCTTTGCGTTCTAGAGGCTTCTAAGTCTAACATCAAGGAGTCAACAGGACCATGCTCCCTCTGTGACTCTGGGTAAAATCCTTCCTCGCCTTCTGCTAGTGACCAACAATCCTTAGCATTCCTGGTCCTTCAGCTAACCGTATTATTCCTATTTATGCCTCTGTGTTCATTTTTTTCACGTTTACTTAATTGAGAGAGAGTGTGTGTGTTTGCACCCAAGTGGAGGAGGGGCAGAAAGTGAGGGAGAGAGAATCCCAGGCAGGCTCTGCACTGTCAGCACAGAGCCCAATGCAGGGCTCGAACTCACGAACTCACAACTATGAGATTATGACCTGAGCCCAAATCAAGAGTCAGATGCTTAACCGACTGAGCCACCCAGGTGACTCATGCCTCTGTTTTCATATGACATTCTCCCTATATAGTCTTCATGTCTTTTTTCTTATAAAGACACCAATCATATTGAATTAGAACCTACCCTAATGACCTAATGTTTACTTGATTATATCTGCAAAGAGCCTATTTCCAAATAAGATTCCATTTACAGGTACTGGAGGTTAAGACTTCAGCATATCTTTTTGTGTTACAGAGTTTAATTCATAAGATGCTCCAAAGTTGGAACTTAGAAAATGATTTAATCTAAATTCCCTTCCCCCTCCATTTTTCAATTACTTCGATAAGTATCACTGAAACCATTCTTTCTAAACTGGATCTTCCAACGGTACAGAGAATTGCTGAAGATGATGAGCCATTTTAGGGGAACTAAATTCTAATTAACTTTGTGACTGATTAACTTTGTCACTGTTTTTCAGGCAACAGGGAAAGGATTTAAAGATTAATGCAGGTTGTCACAGGTGGTAGCTGACAAGGTCCCAGATGCTCACAAATCCTTTCACCCCTCAGTGGAATATGCATTGTTTAAAGTAAAGATATAAGAAAAAAATATTAGAAGGCATTCAATATAACTGATTTCTTAAAAATTTTCTCATTTTTCTAATCATTTGGTAGAAGAACTAGGTAATAAGAAACAGGAAGATGGCCAGAATTAATGCAATAAAAGGCCATAAGAAAATCATACCTGATTAATCAGTTCCTGAACAAAATAAGATCTGTCTGAAATATTAAAGTCAATATTTCTGCTAAGCATAATATGGTATTATTTTAGAAATAAAATAAATTGTCATATACGATGTAATGTACTAAAACTCCCCCTTGACAATATTATACATTAAAATTAAAGCAGTTCTCTTAAAATTGGGGAGGATTTTTTTCCCTTGGCATTGCTTAGAAATGAAAATATATATTACAAATCCAGAATTTTTCTAGACTCAAAATCCCAAACTTAATAAAAATTGTGTCTCTAGATATTCAAACTATTTTTCTTGCTAGTACTAAATTATATGTCTATTCGACCATTTGTCCTTCCCCAGTTGGTAAATAAAATTGTAGCATAATCAAGGGAGAGACGTTATACAAATTCCTTACTATTTTCCAGTGCATTTAGAATAATCATGGACACATGGTAGGTACTCAGCAAGTATCTCCCTTATGATTAAAGAGCCCTGAAAATAATGACTATTAACTCCACATTAAGATTTGTACAGTCCTGTTATGGACTAAATTTTTACAAGTATATTAGAAAGTTAATGTGAAACCATCTTAAATTATAAAGTCCTTTAGAAGTAGGAGTTATTAATAATTAATGAGTTGATAAGTGATTTTTTTTTAAATGAAAGCTTTTTCTTCCCTTTGGGTTATTTATTGTCTCCTTTCTGAGTACAGTTTGATTTTTTTCATTAAATCATTTCTCTAGTTCATATTTTAAGATGCATTTGAAAGGTCTTTTATGTGAAACAAATGCATAGATGAGAGAGAAAAACTATGTGTGCATATTGCAGGATTTAAAATATATTAACAAAATTAAGCCTAATCATAGTTCGAATGCATTTTGAGGCATCCGCTTTGTAAAACTCTATGTAAAATCTGTCCTGTTCAAATGTGAGTTAACATATTTGAAATGAAATATTTAAAATACTAAAAATTTATCAAAATTTAAAAAGAACCTGTTTTTTAAGTGAAATTAGGTATTTGAAAAGCGTCATCATAGGTATTACTTTGAGAGAGTAAAACAGAAATATACTTGCCATTAAATACTCTTTTCACTGGAAAGGAGGTAGACTCAAGGGTTCTGGTTATGAATGGGAAAAGAAAAAGAAAGATGGATAGAGCCAGAGGTAATATTGGAATAAAGATACCAGTTAGCTTATCATCTCCCTTTTTCCATTCTTCCTACCTTGCTCACAACTCGCTCTTAGATCACTGCAACTGTCTCCTCACTGGCTTCCATGCCTCTAAGTCTTGTCCCTCTCTAACCATTCTCTATGACGCAAAATTATCTTTGTGTAATGTAAATATGATCATGTTATACCCCTGTTTAAAGCGTTTTAACGACTATCCCTTTTCTACAAAGTGAAGGCCAAACTGTGACCATGGCCTTTAAGAGTCATCATACTCATGCCTTTCTCACCAGCCTCATTTCTCACCATGTTCCTGCTTTACAACCACCATCATTATCCCACCCTCAAGTTCCAGTCATGCTGAACTGATCAGAATCCTTCAGTATTATTATTCTCCCTCCAGCTCTGGACCCTTTTCACATCCTAAGCATCTAATAATCTTTTCAAGGTCTCTCTCAAGGTATAATTTAGCAACCATTTTGTGTGATCCTATAGGATGCATGAGACTTGAAAATTCCTAAGGATTTTTCAAAGCCTAGTTCAAAGGCAAACTATGATCTGTGAATCCTCCCTTGACTTCCCTAGTCAGACGTAGTTTCTTTTCCATTGCTCCTTTTATACTATGCAGTTTCTCAATTATGCATTAACTGTTGCATTTCAGTTCTTTGTCTCCGTCTCACTCTCTACTATATAAACAGCATCCTAGCAATGTGCCTAACACAAAGTTGACTCTCAACAAATGTTGAATGAGTAAATATATCAGTAAATCAACCAATAAATAAATAGCCACCAGGTATTTAAATTGTGATAGCCCTGCAAGATATCTTAATTTAAGAAAGCACAAACTGTGAAAGTAATTTCAACTGGTTCTCAGAGTAGTGGAATAAACAAGAAAAAAAAAAAAGTATTACTCTTAGTGGTCATAATTTATGAAAAAGTTCCATTATTCATAGTACAATAGCTAAAAGCAAATTAATGTTTCTGTCTATAGCTAAAAGATTTCTGAGGATATATGCAGTTGAATTAATCCACAATAGATAATTATGGCAATTAATTTTGAGAGGAACATCATATATGGAAGTGATTGCATACTTATACATATTAAATTGCTTTTCCTTAAATGTGTTATGCAAATATTTATAATTAGTACCAAGATCATCTTAGTCCATTTGGGCTGTTCTTATAGAATACCATAGACTAGGTGACCTGCGAACAATAGAAATTTATTTTTCATAGTCCTGGAGGCTAAAAAGTCCAAAATCACATCACCAGCAGATTGGGTGCTTGGTGAACACCCACTTCCTGGTTCACAGATGACTATCTCCTTGTTGTGTCCTTACAATGTGAGGAAGCACTCTGGGGTCTCTTTTATAAGGTTACTAATCCCATTCATGATGGTTCCTTTCTCATGACCTAATCCCATCCCAAAGGTTGCATCTTCTAATATCATCCCATGGGGGTTAGGAGTTGAGCATGTGAATTTGGTAAGATACAATTATGGCAAAAATAAGCTTTAATGATAAAATCTATTTGAATAGTAAAAACAGAGGAGAGACTGATTTGGCACCACTTTTTTTCTCAAGGCATTTGTCTGTTTACACACAGTAACTAAGAAACTGAAAAAGTAAGAGAGCTATTTGCAGTATCCCGGATCTAGAGGGGAAAAAACTGGAGTTTGATACATGACAAGGAGGAGGAACCCTGGTAAACCCATGTGGCTTTGGGTTGGGACCCTGAGTTACATCCTAAGAATAAGGGTAAACATGAAATAAACCAGCCCTCACAAAAATTAATGGCAAGTTTTAATCAGATAAATTCCTGAATGGAATAAAATAATCTACCCTTAGCTCAATTGCTTGCCGGAAGCAAAATTAAATTGTCCTTGGGGTATAATATTTAGAGCCTCAAATAATCTCAGTAATTTTTCATACACAATAATCATCACTCAACTAAAAATAAAACATATAAACTATTTGACTAAAAACCAGGAAGAATGGACTATATAATCAAACTCATGTGAAGTCTGGATATTGTAGTTTTTATACATGAACCTTAAAAGAAAACAATGATCAACAATTTAAGAAGTTCAATGACAAGGTGAAGAATTTACCAGAGAACTAAGAATTGAAACAAAAAAATAAAATAGGAATTCCAGAATAAAAATATAATAATTAAAACTAGAATTAATGGATGGGTTTAATAGCATATTAGAGATGAGGAAAGAAGAAACAAATGAAATATGTGTGAAGATTAAAGAAAAACTAGATTATGAGACAAAATAACAGAAAAAAGTACAAGAAACCTATGGGACATGGGGAAGAATTTTGACATGCATATAATTGGCATCACAAAGGGAGAAGAATAGAAATTTGGGCAAAAACAATACTTGCAGACAATGCCTAAGAATTTCCAAAACTGAGAGGTAGTATCAAGCTACAGATTCAGAATGTGCTACCCCAAGAAGGATAAATGCAAAGAAAACTACCTTTAGTATACAAATTAATGAAATAAACTGAATACAACACAAATGGAAAGATATTCCATGCTCATGGATTGAAGAATTGATATTGTTAAAAATGTCCATACTACCTAAAGCAACCTACAGGTTCAATGCAATCCCTATCAAAATATCAACAGAGCTTTTCACAGAACTCAAACAAATAATCCTAAAATCTGAAGGAAAATATGAAAAACCCCAAAGAGCCAAAGAAGTCTTGAGAAAGAAGAACAAAGTTGGAGGTATCACAATCCCAGATTTCAAGATACACCACAAAGCTGTAGATAAAGACAGTATGGTATTGACACAAAAATAGACCTATAGATCACTGGAACAGAATGGAGATCCCAGAAATAAGCCCATGCTTATATGATCAATTAGACTACAACAAAGATGGTAGAAATATACAATGGAGAAATGAGAGTCCCTTCAACAAATGGTGCCAGGAAACCTGGACAGCTACATGCAAAAGGATGAAACTGGACCACTTTCTTACACAATACACAAAAATAAACTCAAAATGGATTAAAGAACTAAATATGAAACCTGAAACCATAAAACTCCTAAAAGAAAATATAGGCAGTAATCTCTTTGACATCAGCCTCAGCAACATTTTTCTAGATAGGTCTCCTCAGGCAAGGAAAACAAAAGCAAAATAAACATCGGGACTACACCAAAGTAAAAAGCTTTCACACAGCAAAAGAAATCATCAACCAAATGAAAAGACGACCTACTAAATGGGAGAAAGTATTTGTAAATCATAGATCTAATAAGAGGTTTATATCCAAAATACATAAAAAAACTTGTACAACTCAACCCCAAAACAAAACAAAAAAACCCATAAACAATCCAATTAAAAAACTAGCAGAGGCAAATTGGTGCAGCCAGTCTGGAGAACATTCTGGAGGTTCCTCAAAAAACTAAAAATAGAACTACCCTGTGATCTAGCAATTGAACTATTAGGTATTTACCCAAAGGATACAAAAATACTGATTCAAAGGGGGTACATGCACCCCAATGTTTTTAGAAGCATTATCAACAATAACCAAACTATGGAGAGAGCCCAAATGTGCATCGACTGGTATACACATACAATGGAATATTACTCAGCCATCAAAAAGAATGAAATCTTGCCATTTGCAATGATGTGGATCGAACTAGAGTGTATTATACTAAGTGAAATAAGTCAATCAGAGAAAGACATATACCATATTATTTCACTCATGTGGAATTTGAGAAACAAAACAGATAACATGGGAAGGGAGGAAAAGAGAAGAGAGACGTGTTAAGAAAGGAAATTAAAGGTACGAACTTCCAGTTATAAAATAAATGTCATGGGGATATAATGTACAGCATTGTGAGTACAGTTAATAATACCACATTGAATATTTGAAAGTTGCTAAGAAAGCAGATCTTTAAAAATTCTCATTACATGAAAAGAATTTTTTGTAACTATGTATGGTGAAGAATGTTAACTAGACTTACATGGTAATCATTTCACAACGTATACAAATATCAAATCATGTTGTACAATGTCCTCCTTGTGATGAGGAATGAGTATTGTATGGAACTGTTGAATCACTATAGTATACACCTGAAACTAATATAATGTCATATGCCAATTATACGTCAATTTCAAAAAAGATAGAAAAATAGGAAAAAAGAATGAAGTAACAAAATAATGTTTGCATTTAAAAAAATATTAGTATATTTGAGGTTTGGAAATAAGTTTAGTTGGGCAATAAAAGCAGGAAAACCAACTAGGAGAGCACTGAAATAGTCTAAAATAGAGATTATGGTGGCTTGAATTTGATGGTGATAATAAATATAGAAATAAATATACAGATTATAGAAATATTTTGAATGATTCTACTTGATGTAGCCAGGGCTCCATTTCCTTCTGCTACTTTGACTCATTTGTTGTTTTTCATGTCAGTGTATACTAGCCTTTTCTATTTCCACTTCTATTAAATAGAATTCATCATTTCTTATTCTATATAAGGAAAGAAAGTATTCTTTGAAATATTATAATTAAGTTTGGTAGTAGTTTACCCCTGAGTCTTCTCTTTAACTTGTTTTGCAGGATTTATTTTTCAAAGTTTCCATATATGGTTCTTTTCCCTCTGTCCATGCTTGAAAGATGCGATATTCCCCCAGATATGGTATATGGCATATGGTATATGGTATATATAGACAACATTCATTAATTTTTTTCTTATTGTATTCAATCATTTGCTTACATGAAATTCTTGCATAGAGACACAGAATGCAGGTTAAGTTGAGCCTTTGCTATACTAAAGTTGCTATACTAAAGAGGTTTCTATTTCTTGATCCACCTAGTAACTTTCTGATATTTGGAAGCAAAATAGTTCCAAAAACGAAAAATAGTTGGGCACCGTGGTTGTTCCTTGGGCTGTTCACAAATCTAGTTTTCTCTATAGTCACATGGCAAGATGGCACTCCCAGCCTCCGTTGATGTTAGGTAATGTGTTTTCATTTGTCCAGTAAAATGGAGTGTCATTTACGGGGGAAACTCTGAAAGATATTGTGTGATTCACTACCTTCCCTTTCCAGGGCTCTAGTGATAATAGAAGCTCGTGCCAACATGAAGCCTCCCTCAACCCAAGTCCTTGTTTCACGGTGATGAGCAGAGCCAGCTGTACAGAAGCCCCCAACTTTCCTTGGACTCTCAGCATGTGAGAAACTTTATTGTCCTAAGCCTACTTTTAGGGTGGTTTGTTAATATGGTATAGTCTGGTCTGTCCGTGACACTGGGTTAGGTTAACCTCTAAAACAATGGAGTTTCTGGACATCTAACACTGATAGTGATTGAGAACTATCTTTTGAGGTAGTGTTCTTCATTTTTAAGTAGTTAAAATTATTAAGCTATTCTTCTTGGTTTTGAACCAAAGTTTGCCTTTTATTATTTCTACTCAAAAGCTAATTTACATACGGGGCTTCATTAGTGAAAAGACACTTGTCTAAATGTCTTCGGTGATATTCCACAACTTAGAATTTATAACCTGCCTCAGGAAGTGTTCTGTTGAAGCTGTTCTCTGAAAAAAGTCTAAATCCTAAACAACAGAACACACTGAATGTAAATTAAACAGCGCTCTTGAGCAGAAAATTAAATTTGTTCTATGACATGGGTTTTAAGGAAGCTCTCATAATATAAACAGTGCTGCAAAGTGACTGATAAACCTGTAAACTGAATTGATACCCTACCTTGGTGATAACCAGTGGGGAAAATTAGAGTAATATGCATGAGCATATCTCATTCATGTACTTTGATTCTTTTATCTAAGCAGGACCAGAAAGTATTTTCAAGTAATTAATGACACTTTGGTGGAGAAATATCAATATAATATATTTTTAAAGTGCTTTCCTTGTTATGAAGAGTGCCAGTTGTACGAAAGTGTTGAATCACTATATTGTACACCTGAAACTAATATTAGTCTGATGTTCGCTAACTGGAATTTAAATAAAAACTTCAAAAAATGCTCTCCTTTTAGTTTTCATAGGAAGAATGCTCTCCTCACTGTAATCCTAGGTTTCAAACTAAGGTTTGATGGTTAAGAGTTCTTCATTACAACAGTCTATTTTACAACAGGTGCCGATAAGTGAGTAACAATCTACCCAATATGATTTGTAAGGCACTAGAAAATTGCTATTGCCTCAAATATCTTTGTCCAGGGTCATCCACATTTTGAGGCTTATCATATTATTTACAAAATACTTTTGAGCTCTTAAAAATCAATATAACTTACATAAATGCACAACAGAATAATAAGAGGAGAAAAACAAGATCTTCCAAAATGAATAAATGCACAAGGATGGGAATTGTGTGAAAACATACTTAATTCCCTAGAAATCAAATAACAAAATGAGAGTAACAAGATCCCATTTTTCATCTATAATATTGGCAATTTTGTTTTTACTAGCATGATGTGTTATTGATAAGAGTTTGGGAAATGCACCCTCATCACTTTTGATAGTAATATAGGGTGGCGTAGTTTTTAATCAATCTATTTATCTGGTGATTAATAAAAAGGAAAATACTTCATAACAAATATGTAATCATAACAAACATGACCCAACAAGGATGAAGAAACTTATGTCTCGGGTGCCTCAGGGGTGAATGTCTTCATCACTACCATCCCCAGACAGAAAAATTAGAGTTACTGAAGGGTTGGTCACGGGTGTGTAGCAAAGGATGAGGGTGAGTGTTAATTACATCCTTAGAATCCATGACAACAAGGATTCTAGTAGCTTCTTCGACTACCCTTCCTGTATTAAAACCTTTTTAGAGATTGTGACTGGCCATCAACTTCAAGACTAACTGACATTAATAATAGTATCGGGCACCGCTTGTGCATCACCTCACTTAAATCTCAACATCAATTCACTTAAATCTCAACATCAATTCTGAATCTAGCCACACCTATGGCAAATAGTTTTGTGCAGGCTTCATCCTACTTCACACCAACTGCCTTAAAAGGGTCCCACATTTCTCTCATTTATGGCCCTAGGATTTGTCTGATGCTATAGCATAGGTCACCCATGGGAGAACCTTCAGCACTTGGATATGTGCTACCAAGAAGTGTGGAAGAATTAACACCCCATGGGACAACTGTTAACCAAAAGAAGATGAGAGTCAATGGATAAGTGCTTTTGCCCTTTATCTTAAAAGCAGAAGCTTTAGAAATGCATCTGATATGGACTTCTCAGAAGGTTCCATGGAACTAAGCACCAGGCAACCAAGAATTTCTTTTCCTTTGTTTTAGGTTTCACTCTCCATGGGCCCTCAATCCCACAACCTCAATTTACTTTCCGTAAAAACATCCTCATGTAAGCCCCTGTTCTAACTTTATGTGAAAGAAACACAGGCTAAGACAATATGAATACCTTTACACAGAGTAATTTAGTTTCAAGAGATTTATTCTGAGAAAATAGTCACAAGAAAAAAAATTCCTTCTAATAGATCAGGTGTAACATTTTGTGGAATAAAACACTTAAAATGCAAATGCTCAGTAATAAGGGGTTGGCTAATGCAAATTGCAAATTTCTAAGGGGACATGACAGGAGTTTCATTGGAAGATAACCCAGGTTTCAGCCCACTTCCACTTAGGCAGGTCTGTGAAATGCCTAAACCTGGCCAAGAGTCCCAGAATAAAAATTACAACAGAGGAGATTACTGGGTTTTGACTTCTGTGGAAGTTTCATTTATGCACAGGATTTCTTCCAGATTTCATTTCTGGGTTTTTAACGTGTCTTTGGGAAATTATAATAATGTGCTAGAGGTTGATTATATTTAAAACCCAGCCCTCTTCTATTCTATTGTATAACCCTTTATGAAGAATTTGGTAAGGCAGTATAACTTTACCTTTTATTTGTTGGCCTAAAGAACAGGAGTTAAACATTCAGCTCTACGAACAGGGAGGCCTTAGAGGTATTTAAGGTCCTGTCCTGACCAATCTCTGAAACTTCTGAGGACCAGCAACTAGAATGTCTATCGTACTAGTTCAAGAAGGATCAACAGAAGCTGTGGTAAATTATAAGCAAAGGCCTGCCACAAATAGGATTTCTGTATTTTATCTCTATTTTCCAGGGGGAAACAACCACATCATGGGTTTTCCCGTCAAGCTTAATGGTTTAACCAAGAAAGGAAAGTGGGAAAATTAGGGAGAAGTCTCTTACCCTTTTGGCTGCTTTCCTGTCCACTTTTGTGTGTACCTCCTTCCCACCCAATTCCCAAAACCGAAAAGGGTGAAATGATAACCTGATTAGGGAACTGATTAGGTTGCAATTACTGATGGGCAGTGACTTTGTCATAAATGGTCATGAATGTCTTTATCCTTCTTCCTCTTTTTGTATGTAGCATCAACAGAAAGTTAAGATACATAGCATATTCTCTCTCATGGGCTTTCTTGAATTTAGACCTTCTTGGTACTTTGAGTTTAGTGAAAGGCTGGTTATAAACTAAGGATTTGAAATGAGGCAAATGTATGGTCTTTTCTACATTTCTAAGTTATGTGTTTTAATTTAGTCTTATGAGAGAGCCTTGCATTTCAGTTTGTAATGACCTGGATAATAGCAGTGGCCGTTCAGATCTAATTTAGCATTTTCACACTTGCATATGGCTTTCTAGTGAACCTCCAGAGATGAGCTGGACCAAAGGCAGGATTTAGGTATCCCTAAATTATCTGGATATACTACCATTTAATACCACCACAACTTTAATTCAGGATATCAGATACTACCCTTTCCTATCCAAAAATTAACTTTTTGGGACTGACATTGAATTATCTGTGATTTTTATATGGTCTTAATTTTTCAGTTAAGTTAAATAATTACAAACACCTCAAGTTCCAGAATACTGTTGATGGGCAATTACAAGGTGTGGAGGTGGAGAAAGTCTCACATGTATAAGACAGTTTTGACCTTGCTAGGTGGAACAATAGATTCACTTACACAGTGCAGTTCAAGGTATGTGCCCCACTTATATATTCCCATAGAACCTTCTACTTTCCTATCATATAACTTCTCACACTGGATTTCTCATGGTCCATCGCTCCTATTAATCTGTAAGCTCCCGAAGGTTAAGAACTATGTTTAAGTTATTTTGTATTCTCAGTAACTACCAGACTTCCGAGAAAAAATTATACACTTAATCAATAAATGAATTAATTTACATATACTTTGTATCATGAGAAAATAAAGTTAGTCGGTGTCTTAGTCTGCTCAGTCTGCTGTAACAAAATACCATAAACTGGGTGACTAAAGCAACAGACATTGATTTCTCATAATTCGGGAAGGTGGGAAGTCCAAAATCAAGGTGCTAGCTGATCCAGTTCCTGCTGGGGACCCTTTTCTTGACTTACTGATGGTCATCTCCTCACGCAGTGTTAGCAGTGGGAAGAGAGAGAGCAAGACAAAGAGTATGCAAACAAAAGCAAACTCTGATCTCTTATAAGGAAATTAATCCCATCAGAAGGACCCCTCTCTCATGACTTCAGTTAAACCTAATTATCTCCCAAAGAACCTAACTCCTGATAACCATCACACTGGGGTTTAGGGCTTTAGCAAATGAAGTTTGAGGGGACACCAGCATTCAGTCTATATTAGTCAGATACATAGAGGATCTCATAGTACTTAAATTGATCCTAGAATAACATGCTTGTTTTTAAAAAAGCATTGTGAATCTGAGAGGAGATGAGTTTTAGATTGGTAAGAAGACTCACAAAATAAAATAACTCAATCATAAAAATAATCACTCTTTGGCAGTCTCTAAATTCTGGGGAAAATGGAAGGGGATAACTCCCTAAGATATTTTTTTGTCAGAATTAAAATAAAAATATTTGCCACATGCAATCAACCTTATATGCTATGTTTCATTTGCTATTCATTCATTCGTTCATTCATTCATTTAGAGTTTGGGAAGTTAGCATAACAGTTCAATATAAAGGGATTTTATTTAACTTTATTTTAGTCCTGGTATATTTTAAAGGAGCAAACCAGTTTTCCTCATTGTACAGGGGTTGATAGATGCTTAATACATCAGGGTAATATAATGATGGAAATTAAAGTATTAATTTTGTTTTTTAAAATCCTTATTGAAATATAGATAATAATAAGATATCCTGCTACTTCGGGGCAAATTACTCCTTACAGCCTTTAGTCATCTAAATTAAGCAACAGATATATAGCCCCTTGCTGAGACAGCAGGGATAACATCTCAGGGGGCACTTCTAAAAGTATTAAGTGCTCATTTATAGCACAGTGAGCAAACTCCCTCTATGGGATTCCTGAGAGTAAGCTAAGTGCCTTTATTTGACCCAAATATATCTTCACTTGTCTATATGGTTAATTGGATGACTCAGTTCATTTGCTCTTCTATTTAGGTGGCAATTACCATATATACATTATATGGATTACCCTGTTTCAATAAAACGGCATTTCACTGTAAGGCAACACTGAACACAATTTATATTCTTTAATGACTGAGAAGACACGTCATGATCTAGTTATAGGACCTCAGGAACATCGCAGTAAATCTCAAACATCAGAGTGATATATAAAGAATTGAATGAATTAATATTCTGTGGTTCCAGAAAAAAATCAATTTCTTTGTTTATATTTTGTTATACCACCTACAATGTGGCACATAAAATAATTTATTGCTTGATACTTTGAAGATGGCAATGCCAGCATGTCATCCATTTCAATCATTAGCTCTTTTTTTTTTTAAACCATAGAAACTGCCGTTATTTAAATCCTGTCTTTAAGGAGAAAATTGCATTCTGGGAAGTTTTTTCTCCTTTTTCCCTCAGTTTCAAAGCATTCCAGTTAAAATACAGAAAATAGGAAATTTCCTGTTAAATGTCATAAATCTGACATAAATGTCATAAATCTGATCACTTGTCCCAAATAAAATCTGGTGTGTTTAACTCATAACTGCACAGTTTTATTTAAAGCAGCATCACATAGAAAATTAGAATAAAAACATTTAGATGATAAAGCTACCAAGTGAACTCTTGTTTTAGCAATTTGTTGTATAGCTAACCCTGAACAATTTCTAGAGGAATCGGCCATTTTGGGAGGAATAAATCTTTATAAATGGAAACAGAGACCTGTGATGCATTCACCTCACCAGTTGAATTCAATAATTAGATCACTGTCTAGTGGTGATTCCTGACCCCCTTTTTTTCATAAAAAATAAATTATTTCTTATAACTGCTGTAAGCTATGAGCATGAAAAGTATAAAGCCAAAGCAGCAATGAGCTTCCTATTTCTTTGGTCTCTCATCAACCCAATTCTCCCCATTAGTAAGCCAGCAGCCCAACGTGGCTTTTCTTCTCTTCCTCCAAAAGATCCAACAATTGTGCTGATCAGTGGTTGCCTGTTGATCAAGCCACTGTGTATAAATGAATGATCATAAAAAACAGATTCATTGCATTCCAAAGAATTCAAAGCAAGACCCGGTTAGAAGTTTGTTTTAAAACAATGAATGTGCTGTGTCCAGTTACACTGCTGCTGTCAGGCCCAGCTGCTGTTTGCTACACCCAACCATGCACCCGCAGCCACTGCAGTACTTCATGGGGTCTGGCACAGGGCTATTGGCTGAGTGTGCAAATTTTATTAACACCATCGCCTGCTCCCAAGTTCCCTGATGGGCACGTCCCCTTAGACCTGGCCTGCCTGTGTCCCCCTAATACCAGAGAGAGCACACACAGCCCAAAACAAGCAGAGAAAGTCAGTACGAACAACTGCACTAAAAGAAAAGGTAACTCAGACGTAACAGTGGGGCATAGGCAACATATATGGGAGACTCTCCTGAAGTGTCAGGTTCTGGTCAACAGGGGACACTGCACTGCAGGGCACTCCAGGACCTCTTCTTCATAAAGTCACTACTTTTGAGACCAGAAGACATAGGTCACTCTCTTAACACAGAGAAACAGACACATACAGGTAGAAAAAATGAGGAGACAAAGAAATTTATCCCAAATGAAAGAACAGGACAAGGCCACAGCCAGAAGTCTAAGCTAAATACATGTAAGGAACATTCCTGATAGATAATTTAAAAGCAATAATCATAACAACACTCACTAGACTTGAAAATGAGTGAAAGACATGAGTGACCCCTTAAAACGCAGAGATAAAGAAAAGTAGAGTAGAGATAAAGGGCTCAATAAATGAATTGAGAAACACTTGATGGAAGGAGCAGAGGAATGAATTCATGATGTAGAATAGAGAGTAATGAAAAGTAATCAAGCTGACCAAAAGAGAGAAAAAAGAATTATGCAAAATGAAAACAGACTTTAGGGAATTCAGTGACTCCGTCAAATGTAATAACATTCATATTATAGGAGTCCCAGAAGAAGAAGAGAGAGAAAAGGGGCCAAAACATTTATTTAAAGAAATAATAGTTGAAAACTTTCGTAACCTGGACAAGAAAACAGATATCCAGATCCAGGAGGCACAGAGATATCCCATCAAAATCAACAAAAGCAGACCCACACCAAGACATACTGTAATTAAATTCACAAAATATAGTGGTAAAGAAAAGAAATTCTAAACCAGAAAGACAAAAGAATATAGTAATTTACAAGGGACAACCCATAAAGCTAGCAGATTTTTCAACAGAAATATTGCAAGCCAGAAGATAGTGGCATGATATATTCAAAGTGCTGAATGGGAAAAATCTGCAGCCAAGAATCCTCAATCCAGCAAGGTTATCATTCAGAATAGAATGAAAGAGAAAGGGTTTCCCAGACAAAAAATAAAGGACTTTGTGACCACTAAAGCAGCCCTGCAAGAAATATTAAAAGGACTCTTTGGAAAGGAGAGAACAAAAGAGACAGTATGAAGGTAGGAAACACAAAAGCAGTAAAAAATGAATATTTCTATAAAATTCAGTCAAGGAACTCACAATATAAAAGGATGTAAAATATAACAACATATACCTAAAACATGGGGAAGAGAAGAATAAAGAATGGGTTCAAACTTAAACAACCATCAACTTAATATAGACTGCTATATGCAGAAGAGGTTATATACAAACCAAATGGTAACCTACGTAAAAAAAAAAAGAAAAACGCTAATAAATATGCAAAGAATGAAGAGAAAGAAATCCAAATACATCACTAAAGAAAATCGGCAAACGATGAAAGAGAGAAAGACAGGAAAAAATTAGAGAAAATCTTCAGAAAC
The DNA here is from genome assembly GCA_028646485.1 of Cryptoprocta ferox. Taxonomy (NCBI): domain Eukaryota; kingdom Metazoa; phylum Chordata; class Mammalia; order Carnivora; family Eupleridae; genus Cryptoprocta; species Cryptoprocta ferox. The sequence continues at coordinate 31,244,863 of CM053579.1, forward strand.
AACCAAAAAACGAATAAAATGACAATAAATATATTTATCAGTAATTACTCTGGATGTAAATAGACTAAACAATCTAATCAAAAGACATAGGGTGACAGAATAGATAAATAGATAAGACCCATCTAAAAAGTGTTGATTATAAGTGCAATTGCAAGCCTCTCCAAATGGAGTTTTGCTCCCTCAAAGAAGAGAGGTTAAATGATTTTTTTTAAAAAGGCCTTTTTATAGAGTTGTAAATTAATCTCTACCACTAAAGTACCTTGTGACTCAGCCTATAAAATGAGGTACACGCTCATACTTAGTGGAAGGTCAAGATCCACCTCCACCTTCACCTAAATTGAATCCAACATGTAAGATTCACATACCTTGTAGCCTCGTTAGTTATCCTATCCTCTCAAAACTGAGACATAGTCCTTCCCACATTCTGAAGTTCTGTTGGAGAACTTTGTGGCTACTGATAGTTCTCTATGCAAAGACTAGTTGAAAAGATTTCATAAGAAATACAATCCAGGTCATCATCACCAATAATTCAGAAGACACTAACGTGCAGACAATTAGATTGACATACGGATATAGTATAGTTAGACTAATGTTAGATTGTAGAAGAAATTGAAAATTAAGCAAGCTCAGGAACTTAAACTTTATTCTGAAAGCACATTCAAAATTGGGATTGGATTTTTTCTCCTTTTATAGATATTTTTCATAAGTTTATACAAATTCAGAAATTTAAGAATGAGTATTATATTTCATTTTTAAAAACTCTAATGTATACAAACTATTTGAAGTTTGGAATTCATTTTATAAAATATGTAGAACAGTGTTTAATTTATGTTTGTCATTCTGGATATTGGAGTGGTATATAAAGGCAGGTATCAAGGGAAGATGGTGTTGATCATTTAGGGAAGCTAAATCAGTAGGCTGGATTAGAAACCCAGGTTGAGAATTGCCCATAACTACTTAATAATTATAATTCAAACCACTGGTTCTTAATTTTTATTGTGCATAAGCACCCAGAATTTGTGATAAAAATGTAGATTTTACTCTTTGGGTTTGGGCCAGGAATCCACAAGTATGACAGGCATGACAGGCGACTGTGATAAAATGGTCTATCTTAGGCTTTACTCTCCAAAATTGGACCTTAAGTAAAGGATTCATTTATTAAGAAGCTGTTCCCAGGAGAAAAAAATATGAGGAGGGAAAAAAACAATAAAGAGAAAAGGAAGAAGTCAAACAGGAGTGACATTTTAGGCCAACTCCCAAACTCAGTCTGATCCAATGGAAAGCTCTGGAACATAAATTAACCTCAGCATTTGTCCTAACTTGAATCAAGAGAGCTAGGTTTTCACATTCTGCCCCCCTTCAGTCATAGGGTTAGGGGCAACCCAAGGGAGATACTAACTCCCAGGTACTTCCTGTTTTGTGTGTGTATGTTTTCTGTATGGATCTAGTAACCCAATCAGTCCCCTAAAGAAGAATTTTACCTGAAGATCCTTATAAACAAACTCACATTTAGGCTGGGGAAAAGAGAGATCCAAGGTGATCTGGGTAGAGCACCAAGTCTGTCTCCTGTAGGGTTATGGGACACATGTTGAGAAATATTGCTTTATATTTTTATTTATCAAAACCAATGAGCCACGGATGAGACAGAATTTGCATGACACTAGTACTTTACTGAAAGGAAAAGGCTAATATGCCAAAAATTAGATTAGGGAAGTTTGAAACTTAGTGGAGGTAATTTTTCTGATTCAGATCCAAAGATACCTCTGGCAACTTGACAATGAGATATTTTAGAGTGTAAGTAGGACCTGTTCATTTGTAGACCTGTTCAGAGCTAAATTAGTGTCTATTCTCCTTTTCACTCATTAACATATGAGTAATAAGGAGATTGTGGAAGGATCTATGGCTCCCATCACCCTACCTAGTTGAGTTTGCCCATATTTCCCTTATGCAATTTCTATTATTTATGTTTTGCACCAAGCCAAGACAGGGTTATGGGATGAGAAAGGTACTAAAGTCTACATGATATCTAAGGTGTGCTACTGAGAGATACTCTGTAACATCATCAATTCATTTTTGCAGATTTTTCTTTCAGTTTCATTAAATTATCAACATTGTGTTTGCTAGTGTAAAGGAAAAAGACATGTTTCCTTATCTTTGCTAGAATAAAAGAGAGCTAATTATGGTCTCGAAGTCCAAAGAAACTCAGAAAAAGCTCGACTGACTAGGAAATATGAGATGGAGTAAATTTAGCTGGGAGAACAGACTCTTTAAATGTAATTTACTTTTCATATGGTATGCTGAGGAAGCTTAACATCTGTGTGAATGTGATACCTGTTGGGCACATGTTTGAGAAATCTAACAGAAGGGAGAACTTGACTTCTGGTATACCTGTAATCAAAGATGAAGAGTCAAAATAGGGGGAAATGGTGAGTTATCCCAAGTTGAAATAGAAAAATAAGTATAAGAGTTTCTTATTATTTTAAGCATACGTGGTTACATTCCATGTGGGCCCTGATGCTGCTGAATAGTTTCTAAAAGGCATGGAGAACAGCGATCTAAATGTATTCAGATAAAAGATTCAGGACGTTTCTTCTATGGCTGTTCTGTGGGAATGAATGTATGTGGGTGTATGTACATATCAGTATAAAATGTGTACTTATGTGTGAATACTTCAAATTGAATAGCACTGCAGGAATTTAAGTTAATACAAATACTTATATTTACTAAAGTGATAATCAGTTATTGCCCTGGGAAAGTCTTTCTCGACCTATTTTCTCAATTTCACATTCACTTTTACTCGGCACTAGAAATAAAGGCAAATTTCAGTTAATCAAGTTGTAGTACAACCTAATCTACTGAAAGTGCTCTTAAACACTGCTGCCTGAGTATTTTCTCTCTTACTCTTCCCACCTCCTCTAGAAGTTTATTTCCACAGTGGCTAATTCAAACATGGGCATACTCTCTTGAAATCATTGCACTGATCTCTCACCAAGACACACTCTAATATTAATTAACTTGGTTTCCACCTGGACAGGAATCACACAAGTTAGCCAATAGGAATCTTCCATTCCACTTGGCAGATTTAATGCTTAGTGTTAATAAATATATTAATACTCATTGCTTTCAAGAATCATTCTTTTAGGAGTTCAGTTAGCAATCTCTAAGAATTGAGATTCCTCTAATAAACTGATGAAGTTGACTTCCTGACTCTAAAATTATGAAAATCCTATCAAAGTATAGATATTCTTTGAGGCTGTTTCTTTTTTTTTTATTTTTTAATGTTTGTTTATTTTTGGGAGACAGAGAGACAGAGTGCAAGCAGGGGAGAGCAGAGAGAGAGAAAGACACAGAATCTGAAGCAGGCTCTAGGCTCTGAGCTGTCAGCACAGAGCCGGATGCAGGGCTAAAATCCATGAAATGCGGGATCATGACCCGGGCTGAAGTTGGACGCTTAACCGACTGAGCCACCCCAGGTGCCCCACTTGGAGGCTGTTTCTATAAGCAGTCAAACACACACACACTTACACAAATATTATAGTAGCTCCTTTTCTTCTACTTTGAACATGCATAATTTTCCCAAATGTTTATTTAAAAATTAAATAAGATAAACTGATACTTCTGTTTCCTCTAGCTTCCATCTTGATGCTTTACATTTCTCTGAAGTCTGTTATCACCTTCCCTTAGTATATCATTCTGAGCCTAGCTCAAATTTCTACACACCCAACACTCTCATGAAACCATATATTTCTCCCTCATCCCACTTACCAGAGCTTTAGAATTCACATTTAGTTGATGTGTATGAATATTCAATTTAAATATTAAAATATTTCTTATACATATTGACTATGTTACTTGTCTTCATTAAACCACAACTCCATAATTTCATAAAACATTTCTTTCTAACCCTACAATTCCACAAAGCTGCTTTGTTGGAGGTAATTCATGTCATAAGTAGAAAACCTAGTCATTTTTTTTTTGTATTTTATTTTCTTTAATTTTTTGGTACTTTAACTCAACTTTTCTGCAGCATTTGATACTGTTGACTGGTCCCTCAGTGCTACCTTGGAATGATTTCACTCTTTCAGTTCGCAAGATATTTTATTATTCTTTTTTGTTATCTACTTCTTGAATTGCTGCTTTTTTATCCCTGTTATTTTTAGCTTTCTCCAAACTTTCTCTAAATGTGAAGCATTTACTAAAGGCGTAGTTCCTGACCATGGAGTTACTCTTCTAAACTATTCTGGTGAATTCTGTCTTATAGCCTCAGTTATTTTCTCGAGAGCTATTGGTTTGAATTATTCTATCATCAGAGTTCAAGTTCTCTGATGTCAATCGTCCACTGAACATTCCTATGTGTCGTTTTCCCTTGAACATACTAATTCTCCCAGACAGGGATGAGAAGCTCATGTTGTTCATTCCTTCTACATAATGATTCAGTTATCTAGACCTGTCAATCCTTCATTTCTCATATGCATCTATAGTTCCCACCTTCAAAATCTCAGTACATGATAGTACAAAATAGTAGCTCATTCTGTGACCACAAATTTAAATAACCATGCTTCCCTAACCCTATGTCATGCCAGTTCTACACACCCATTCCTATGGACCCAACAATACAACATCCTTTTACTCTCTCCTATGGACGCTAAAACAATAAACATACCAGCACCAGTTACATACTGATGTCTTACTACCAGTTAGCCTTTGGTTCACTAATAGTATATATTCATACACTAGTGCTTCTTTAAAAAGACCATAAGCTACTTTGTAGTATGGACCTCTGCTCCACCCACAACTTTTAATTAGGCAATAGTGTTAGGATTTTTTAAAGCATGGTATCCTGGGTGACCCTTCTATCTTATAGTATCACAGTTCAATTTTACCTCATCAATATTATATATATAAAAAGAATATATGCTCATAAACACTTTCAAGATATAATAATAATAATACGTTTATGACTACATTACTCTAGAATTTAGAAGGCACTTCCCATCTATCCAGTGCAGAGCCTGGACAGTACAGTCCCCAACTTGGGGCTTGAACTCATGAACCATGAGATCATGACCTGAGCCAAAGTGAGACGCTTAACTGACTGAGTCACCCAGGCGCTCCTAAAGAAGGATGGTCTTTTCAATAAATGGTGCTAAAGCAATGGGACATTGATGGGCAAAAAAATGAACCTTGACCTAAAATTCATTTCTTACACAAAAAAATCAACTGTGCTGGAGTCTGCTTTGGATTCTGTGTCACCCTTTCTGCCCCTCCCCCACTTGCACTCTGTGTCTGTCTGCCTCTCTCTCAAAAATAAATAAATAACTCCTATTAGTGGGATCATAATGTTTGTCTTTTTGTGATAGGCTTATTTCACTTATCACAATGTCCTTAAGGTTAATCTATGTTGTAGCATATGATAGAATTTCAGTTGTTAAAAGATGAATAATATCCCATTCTATGTATATGCCACATTATCTTTTTCCATTCATCCATTAATGGACATTTAGGTTCCAATATCCACATCTTGGCTACTGTGAATAGTGTTTCAAATCTGTCTTCAAGATCTTATTTTCAGTTCTTTTGGATACTTATGCAGAAATGGGATTGCCAGGTCAAACCGTAGTTCTAATTTTAATTTTTTGAAGATTCTCTATACTGTTTTCAAAGCAGCTGCACCATTCTGCATCCCCACCAACACTGTGCAAGGGTTCAAATTTATATACATCCTAACACTTATTTCCTGTTGTTTTTTTTATAGTGGTCATCCTAATAAGTGTGAGCTGATATATCACTGTGGCTCTTTCTGCATTTCCCTGATGTTGATGATGAGCACATTTTCATAGACTTGTTGGTGCCCTGTAGATCTTTACTGCAAAAATTTTGATTCAACTCCTTTGCCAATTTTTAATCAGGTTATTTGGTCTTTTGTTATTGAGTCTTAAAAATTCTTTTTATGTTCTGGATATTAACCCTTTATTTTGTATATGGTTTGCAAATATTTTCTCCCATCGCATAGGTTGACTTTTTACTTTCTTGTTTCCTTTGTTGTGTAGAAGTTTTAGAGCTTGATGCAGTCCCATTTGTCTAATTTTGATACTGTTACTTGGGCTTTTGTTGTCATATCCAAAAAAAAATCACTGCCCACTCCTGTGTGATAAAGCTTCCCCCCTGTTTTCTTCTAGAAGTTTTATCATTTCAGAACTTATGTTCAGGTTTCTAATTCATTTTTGAGCTAATTTTTGTATGTGGTATAATACAGGGGCCCAGTTTCATTCTTCATCATGTAGATATCCAGTTTCCCCCAAAGACTAGCATTTGCCCATTGTACAGTCCCCACACTCTTGTTGAAGATCAGTTAACCATACCTGTTTATTTCTGGGTTCTCTCTTCTGTTCCAATGGTGGAGATGTCTGTCTTTATCCAATATCATACAGTTTTTACTACCCTGTCTCTATAATATGCTTTGATATCAGGAAGTGTGAGGCCTCCAGCTTTGTTCTTCATTCTCAAACTGTTTTGGCTATTCAGAGTCCTTTGAGATTCTATATGAATTTTAGGATTTGTCTTCTATTTTTTAAACTGTCATTGGAATTTTGATAGGGATTACGTTGACTCTGTAGATTTTTTGGGTACTTCAGACATTCTAACAGCATTAAATCTTCTAATCCATGAACATGTGATATCTTTCCATTTATTTGTGTTTGTTAATTTCTTTCAGCATAATGATTGTTTGATTTTAGTTTCTAGTTGACAAGTCTTTCTCCTCTTTGGTCAACTTTATTCCTAAATATTTTATTCTTTTTGTAACTATTGTAAATGGGATTGTGTCTTTATTTTTTTTTTCTAATTGTTGTTAGTTTATAAAAATGCAACTGATTTGTGAGTGTTAATTTCTATCTTCTAACTTTATTGAATTATTAGTTCTAACAGGTTTTTTCATAAATTTTCAATCATGCCATCTTGAAAAGAGAGGATTATACTTCTTCCAATTTGGATGCCTTTTATTTACTTCCCTTCCCTAATTGCTATGGTGAAGACTTCCAGTATTATATTAATTAAAGATGGTAAGAGTGGCATCCTTGCCTTGTTTCTGATTTTACAGGAAAAGGTTTTAGTCTTTCATTATTGAGTATAAATTAGCTATAGGCTTTTTAATATATTTTCATTATTACATTGAGATAATTTCCTTTTATAAGTAGTTTAAGTGTTTTTATCATGAAAAGGTACTGAATTTTGTCAAATGATGTTTTCTGTTGAGATGCTCATGTGATTTTTATTCTTTGTTTTGTTAATGTGGTGTATCACAGTGATTGATTTGTATATGTTGAACTATTATTGCATCACAGGGATATATTCCACTTGCTCATGGTGTATGATTATTTTAATGTGATGCTGAATTTGATTTGCTAGTATTTTGTTAAAGACTTTTACGCTAATATTCATCAGGAATATTGGCCTTTAGTTTTTATTTTCTTGTAGTATTTTTGTCTGGCTTTGGTATCAAGGTAATTCTGGTCTCATAAAATAGGTTTGGAAGTGTTTTCTCCTCTTACAGGTTTTGGAAAAGTTTGAAAAGGATTGGTATTAATTCTTTTTTTTAAATTTTTTGGAAGAATTCACTAGTGAAACCATCTGGTCCTGAGTGTCTCTTTGTTGGAAGGTTTTTTTATTACCTTGATATTTTATTTTAATTAGTCCAAACACATGAAAAGCAAGACTTGAAGCAGTTATAAATCACTTCCTGCATATTCTCAATATATGTGTTTATTTTAACTTTCTCTGACAGCCAGAGTAAAAGGGAACTTCAATATTGAAAAGATTTAATCTGAGTACTGAAGCAACCACTGAAACAAGGTTTTAAGCAACATAAATGAAATATAAAAGGGACAAAATTAAAATATCACATGTTTACTCAACTAATATGAAGTGTTCAAAAATATAAATAAAATGGTGACCCTAAAATAAAAAGAATAAAGGTATTTGTCCTTTTCTGTGTATTTTATGCGTAACTGTCCTTTTATTATCCACGGATAAAAGTCACAGGATTGCACTTCCCTCAACTTCCAAGGTAGGCTCTAAAGGATGCCTATGGCCTTTATGGTTCAGAGTTCAAGTAAAGGACCTAGTCCCAATGTTGCTATGGGAGGCAAAGATAATATAGTAAGTCCCAATGTTGCTATCGGAGACAAAGATATTATAATATAAAGATATATCTTATCACTGCATTTCTAGGTTTTCTCTATCTTTTCATGTTGTTGAGGTAACAATCTAAGCATTTGGTCACTGTGTGTCATTTGACTATCTATATAAGGTCAGATCTTACAGTGAGCAATAGGAATCTAGCAATTAATAATAAATGTGCTTGACCTTTAAGAAACTCACAGTGTTCTGAAGAAGGCAGCCATGTATATGAATTTTCCTTTGGAAGTGTCAAGGAAGGAGCAACAAATTTCAACTATGGGGTAAACAGGAGGTAGGGTTTGAAACCCTACTCATCTTTTTTTCTCATTTCAGTTCAATCATTCCTAGAACACAATCCAACATTTACTTACATTTATACAATAGCGGTTGATATTTACTGAACACTTAATATATGCCACTATACAGATTAATTATACAAGCGACCCGAATATTGGCAGAGGTAACTCTGGCTTTTGACATTTAGATAAATTAATTTAAGCATGTATTCCTCATTCTTTGGAGCCTAGTGCTCTCCCCAAGATTTCTGCTCTTCTAGGGACTCTAGAATTTTACTGATGTCTGAATCTTATTCTCTAATATCATACCAACATTCTCTTCTTCTTTGTACTAGACCATTTATAAGAATTATTTATAAAAGACATTTGTGTGGGTAGTATACTGAGCAGGTAGAAGAACTTTACATTGAAAGAATAACAAGAAATTAAAGTTAGTTGTTTGTGGTCTTAAGCCTTTAGCCATCCTAACACTGAACATTTCCAGCCACTTATTTATTCATAGTTCAGACTTTTATAATTTCACTTGATCATCTCTCTCTCTTCTTTCTCCTAATGACTGAAGAACCTATTCAATTCTCAAGCAGAGAATTATTTTTTACTGTCTTTTTGTAAAGCATGGTTTCAGGACGGTAATTCCATAGCTAAATAATTTAGGTTCTCTGCTTTGCCCCATTCAACAGACAGGTGTATCTTGTGCAATGCCAGCTGCATCTCTGAGACACAATGGTGAAAGTCAAAGTAAATAGATTTGGCCATATTGGGCACCTGGTCACCAGGACTGCTTTTAACTGACAGAGTAGATACTGTCACCACCAATGACCCCAACTACATGATCTACATGTTACTGTATGACTCTAACATGGCACGTTCAATGGCATAGTCAAGGCTGAGAATGGGAGGCTTGTCATCAATGGAAAGCCCATCTCCATTTTCTAGGAGCAAGATCCTGTCAACATCAAATGAGCCTGGTGCTGAATATGTTGCAGAGTCCACTGGGGTCTTCACTACCTTGGAGAAGGCTGGAGGACTCACTTGAAGGATGGAGCCAAAGGGTCATCATCACTGCTTCTTCTACTGATGTCCATGGTTGTGATGGGCATGAACCATGAGAAGAATGAAAACTCCCTCAAGACTGTCAGCAGTGCTTCTTGTACCACCACCACCTGCTCCCCTGCCCAGCCAAGGTCATCTGTGACAAATCTAACATTGTGGAGGGACTTATGACCACAGTCCATGCCATCACTACCACCCCAAAAATCATGAATGACCCCTCTGGGAACCTGTGGCATGATGATCAAAGGGATGCCCAGAACATCATCCCTGCTTCTATTTGAATTGCTAAGGTTGTGAGCAAGGTCATCCCCAGCTCATTTCTGTGTTCATTGCCTTCTGTGTTCCCACCCCCAGTGTGTCAAACATGAGTCTGACCTGTTGCCTAGAGAAAGCTGCCAAATATAGTGACATCAAGAAGGTGGTGAAGCAGGCGTCAGAGGGCTTTCTAAAGGGCGTCCTGGGCTACACTGAGGACCAGGCTGTCTCCTGAAACTTTAACAGTGACACCCACAATCACCTTTTCAAGTTTGTTTCCTGGAATGGACAATGAATTTGGCTATGACAATACGTGGACCTTACGGTCCACATGGCCTCTAAAAAGTAAGAGCCCCCAGGACCACCAGCCCCAGTAAGAGCACAAGAGAGTCCCTCAGCTGCTCGGGAGTAATTGTCTCAACTCAATCTGACAACATGAGAATATCCTGACTGTGATACAGTTTCTATCCTAGACTCATGAAAGGGAAAGGCTTAGGGAGCCTACTTTGTCGTGTACCATCAATAAAGTATACTGTACCCAGCCTAAATAGCTTACTTTTTCTAAATAAAAAACAGCTTATTTAATAAGAAGAATTCTGTTACCAACTATTTAAATGGTATATTTTCACTCTGCTACACATATTTAGTTTACTTTTCATGATAATCCAGTGAACGAGGTATCATTCATTGTCTCCATTTTATAGATTAGAAACTAATGATGAATAAAGTTACTTGAAGCTGGAAAATTATAGATCCGAGAATCAAAATCTGATTCCAAGACCTATGCTGTAGTGTGTGTGTGTGTGTGTGTGTGTGTGTGTGTGTGTGTTTCTACTTATATATACTATCCTACTGGATTAGGAAAAATCCCAAAGCCTGATGTGTAAAAGAAGTCACTTTCATTTATCTAGAGAAGCATATTGCCAGTCATATATAGAATTGGAGCCAATAACCATCAATTTTTTTCTATCCCTGGCATTTAGTGAAAAATTCACATTTTGTTTGTTTGGTTTGGATTTCTGTTTCTACATACTACCATTCTCAGAGGGAGAGAAAACACTTGACAAGTATGCTTACAGAATTCTAAGCTATGACTTCTAATTGAAGAGGGGTTATTAACAGCTTCAAGATGTTTTCTAAGCATATTCTTCTATAAATACAACAATAATTACCAGGAAATTTGAATACTAGCCATTAGAAGCTGTATTAAGATCTGATTCTTTGAGTAAAGTTTCCCCATTAAAATCATCCAAAGATGTAGCAATAACAATCGGTTGGTGCTCAAAACGTAACTGGGTAGCTGGCAGAATTGTGATTCCTAACACTGACGTTCATAATAGAGAGAACACTTCACACTCAACACAATGGCTAGAGAAACATATGCAGTCACGGCAAACACCTGCATTTAGGAAGACTGGGGCTTCCCTAGGCTCTCAGAGAGATCTTCAATAAATGTTTGCTATATTGAACCAAATCTAGGAAGAGCAATATTTCTAATATATTCATATTGCCAACATTTTGATAAAACACACTTCTCCTACAAGTAAATGAGAAAGACCTAACTTAAAAAAAGTTAATAGCTAATAAAAACAATTTTGAGTCTGATGGAATTTCTGAATTGAAGAACACTTAAGCCAGACACCAGTAATTATCAAGGTGGTAGGTATGAAGAATTAAGCCATGCTGCCTCTAAGAACATGAAAAATTTATAGTTGGATTAGCTTCGTGTCTCTTGTAAAGTTTCAGAACTGAAACCACAGCTGGAAGGAGGTGGTGGCCTTTTCCTTAAGCAGAAAACTGAATGTAGCATACCATAGTTCAAAATGAGATATAGATGATTAACTCCTAGGAATTTTGTTAATATTCTTATTCCTTTCAACACTATCAGAAATCTTAGTGAATTAACCTAAGCACTGTTATCTATACATTAGAATGGTATCAGAAGTTCATTAATAAAATGTCAAAAAAACTGAAAGATATTCCCATGGATAGCATGCAAACTTTAAGAAAAAATACCTTTGAGGAAACAAAAGAGCTGACTATTCATAAATGAGGTATTAGAGGTCAAACAGTGGTCACATTACAAATGATATATTTTGAAAGAGCTGAAAAATGAATTTAAAGATGATATAATCAAACCCTTTCATTTATAGATAAGAAATTTGAAAGCCAGAGAAGGTCAAAGACTTGCCCAAGGTCCCACAGCTGGTTATAGACAGACTTTTAGAACTGCACTCTCTCAGTTCAATCCGCTTTCAAGAAGTGATTATTTGTGTTTTTTAATAGTTGACATTTTAGTATTGTTTTACTGAATTATTTTAAATAATGGTATGTATCTTATATGTGTGTGTGGTAATTTAAATTCTTTAATATTTATTTAGTTTTGAGAGACAGAGAGGGACAGAGTGTGGGTGGGGGAGGGGCAGAGAGAGAGGAAGACCAAGAATCTGAAGCAGGCTCTAGGCTCTGAGCTGTCAGCACAGAGCCTGATGCGGGGCTCAAACCCACGAACTGCAAGATCATGACCTGAGCCAAAGTTGGAAGCTCAACTAACTGAGCCACCCAGGTGCCCCATATGTGTGGTAATATAGAAGCGATTTATCCTTCTATTTTCCAAATAGCGTTACCTATGTCAATTGTATCTAGAATCTGAAAGCATAATGATCAGTTTCTAATAAACCTTAGTGTTTGTATACTGTTGGAAGTTGGGCTCAAAACTTTTTAAATGCCAAATTCCTTAACTGGGTAAATATCTGGAGTATGCTCTTTTAGAAATCATTATAATATTGATCTATTAGATAATATTAATATTAGAACTAAGTAGACCAGATGGAATTTTTTTTCATTTTCCCAGTAGCAATTCGAGAAATGAAATGCAGAATACACATAATTTTTTTTGTCTTAAGTTAGCGATCATTGGCCTTTATCCCATCATCAATCAACAATTATATTTTCTACACTTCTACTACCTCCAGTAAAGTACTAACATCCTTTCACATTCTGGATTATGTGTATATTGCTGAAATACATCTGAACCCTCTATTTCTCTAACAGACCCTGAGGTGGTTTGGATTTTATTTCCATTTTCAGCAGATAAAAGAAGTAATAAGCTTATAGTGTGTCATTTCTTTCTGAGACTCAAAGAAGAGGATGCACTCATAGGGGCAAAGTAATTTTGGATCAGAGACTGGAGGGCATAACACAAAGCCAGTGAAAACCTCTGGAGAAAAAGAAATATAAGGTCTCCAAGCAGAATTAGAGTTGTAGCAGAGAAGAGGTAGAAATAGAAATCCTAGAGGAGTCCAACTAATAATGGCCCTTTTAATTTGGTGTCTGGCTAGTATAGGGACATCATTTTGGTTCCCTTTAAATATGTTGCACATTTAAAATACAAGAAATGAGAGATGCAGGTTATAATCAATTTCAGTATTACTTTAATGAAGAAGATGATCATCGGGGGGTAAATTTATGCAACTGAAATTTCCAGGGCACTTGATTTTAATAGGTTTATTGAGTGAACTTCAAAATAAGCCTGCCAAGGTTTATAACTACTCATTTCTATTGACATATTCATGCCACGTTTTAGAAACTTTACTGAATTCTTTTTCCAAAATTTTTTTGAATAAATCTTAGCACATGTGGAAATGGCCGGTACTGGCAGAAATTTGTTTTAGATGTTTTCAAAAGACATGTGAATGAATCATTATTTTGTAAAAGTTTGCTAGCAATTTAATGTCTTAAGTGGGGATTTATTTAAAGACAACTTCTAATAGCAGCAAGATACTAAGTATGGGGTAGAAGTGATTCATTCCAGGTGCAGGCACTGAGGGAATGCACTGCTTTTGGAGAATTGAAAAATAATGAGAACGTTGCCAAAAGTTTTTTTTTTTTAAACATCACCATGCACCAGCGATTACGAATAACATCAGCAATAAAATCTTCCTCACTGAGCCAGACTTCACCCATTGCCTATCCTTCCTTTAGTATGCTACTCTCTAACAGTAAATGGCAAATATATGTGCCATATATTGTAAATATTACTTATGAACCTACAATCATCCTTCCATTCTTTCTGTTGATATGGTTGCCAGGGCAGTGGCAAGTTCCCTTTAAATATCTGTATTAAGAAATTTCTAGGGGCACATGGTTGGTTAAGTGTCCAACTTTGGCTCAGGTCAGGTCATGATCTCAGAGTTCATGGGTTCGACCTGTGTCAGGTTCTGTGCCGACAGCTCAGAGCCTGGAGGCTGCTTCAGATTCTGTGTCTCCATCTTACTCTGTCCCGCCCCAACTCTTGCTTGCTCACTTGCTCTCGCTCTCTCAAAAATAAATAAACATTAAAAAATTTTAAAAAGGAATTTCTATTAAGAAATCTGTATTGAATAGGCAAGAAAAATATAAAGGAGGTATATATAAATCAATACTTATTATCTACATTTAAAAATTTACCTATTGGTGTAAATGTTACAGCCTATAATGTGTACGTATCTTCAATAAACAGCTTGGTACATTTTTCCATGTATATGTATCAATAAATATAAATTTAAACATATACATGGAAAAATGTATCAAGCTGTTTATATATACAATCTTCACCTAGATCAAGACGTCGGGTATTTCCATTACCTAGACGTTCCCTTTGCGTCCTTCCCAGCCAATACCTAATCCCCAGAGGTTACTACTAGTCTAACTTCTATCACTGTGATAGATTAGTTGTTTTCTGACTTGCTCACTGTGTAAATTGAATCACACAGTGAATAAAGAAAAAGAAAAAAAAGGAAATCTGTATTTAGAAATGTTCCTTCCATTCTTTTGAGATGAAGTCCTGTGGTGCTTTTCATTCCTATGGTGTGTCTGTCCCATATGGACCTGTAACCTGGCTCTTATCCAGATCAGCCATCACCAAACATCTTAATGCCCCTCAAAACCATTAATACAGCTGTTTCAGACTAGAGAGTAGCAGGCTAAGCAAGCCTTGCTATAATTCTAGTTCTTTTCTTTTCCTTTAATTTAGCATAAATAAAAATTCCCAAAACCTTCATTTTTCATTAAAATATCTAATGCAACATTTTCTCTTCTGAGTTTATGGGATACCCTGTAAACAAATGGTTAAATGGTCAAGTAATCTTGGGAAATGTTGCATAATATATTCTCCTTTGGGGAAATCAAAAGCACATTAAAGGCACTGAGAAGTCCTATAAGAAAAAATGTATATACATTCATTGAACCTAGTGTTTACAAACTTATTGAGAAATTGTTTTGCATACCAATTTTAAATATCCCATGAAATTAATGTTCTCTAGTAGGAGCTATGGGAAATGCTGGTCTAATTACTTTATTATCACTTTATTGAAAAGCCATCTGTACATTCCATGGGCAAACTTGCATCTCTAATAAATCACTTTCAATACTGTTGGCATTTTAAATAATTTTGAGCTAAATTTAAGACATTTTTGTGATTATAAACTATACTATTATTTAAGGGAAGCCTAGCTTTAACTAAACTAGAAATTGAGTGTGAGAGGAATGTGTATGTACGAGTGTTATTTTCAGATAAAAGCTGGGTGGACAACATTAAATTCCAATTCAGAGATAATCTACCGAAAGGGAGTTGTTGCATTACACATATGCCTATTTTATTTTTATTTTTTTTAGAGAATAAAGTAGTACATATAATTTTCTAAATGACAGCAACTTATACATTTAAGTTCCAAAACTATTTCTCCCCTTTATTTACTCATCTCTGAAATGAATCTTCCTAGAATTCAACTCATTTAACAAATTGTATTATACCTTTTTCTTGACTACTTGAGGCACAAAATGAGTGATCTCACACTGACTACTATTTCCTTTCTTTTGAGCAGATGTCTTTGCTAAGAACATCAGGTTCAATGCTTCCCTATCAAGTTAACTTTAATTTGTATGTGATTGTAAATC
The DNA here is from genome assembly GCA_028646485.1 of Cryptoprocta ferox. Taxonomy (NCBI): domain Eukaryota; kingdom Metazoa; phylum Chordata; class Mammalia; order Carnivora; family Eupleridae; genus Cryptoprocta; species Cryptoprocta ferox. Next base: position 31,260,582 of record CM053579.1, read on the forward strand.
GACAGGCTTTAGTTTCTCCTAAGCAGCTGAGGTCTTGATGGAGAGGTTTCCCCCCTGAATGTGTAGTTACGTTGCAGAGAGTTGCTGGATGTCTCGGAGGGAGATGGGAAGTGATATGGAAAGGAGAGCAGGGTGGACTAGTCGGAGGATTCCCTTGTGGTGGTTGAAAGAATGCACTTTGGTATTCCTGAATTCTGGTAGTGGCTTCAATACTAACTAGTTGTTACCTCTGGCAAATTACCTAACTTGTGAGCCCCAGTGTTCTCATCTGTAATATACAATCACTGTATTTACCATCGTGTAAGTATTAAAGGAGATACTAAATATCAGATAAAGTTGCAGGTCAGTACTAGGTTGAAAGCCACAATGATAGCATACGCAAACAGTACATAGACATTGGGACCCTAGAAAAGTGGCAAATCAAAAGCCAAATGACAGCCAAGAGCACGAGGGAATATTTTGTGGCCAAAGCAAGGAAAGAGTTCTAAAATACAGACAAAAGGGTCACCTCTTTATGAGACAGTATAAAGTAGTTAAGCATGTATGTTTTGGAGTCTGGCAGAATTGGTTTAAACCAAGGCACTGAAACATACTAAGTTTATTACAACCATAAAGTTATTTACCATTATCATAAACCTCTTTTTTACACATATCTAAATGGGATACTATTGTACCATAGGGTGGTTATGAGAAGTATACACACACACACTTCGTTAATGTCTGAATGTAAAACCCAATGAAGAGTGCTGATATGATAATGGCAGAGATGACAACAATGACATAAACACACTCACCTTAATTCTTGATACAGTGTAAATAGGTAGATGTCTTCCAGCGCTACTAATCAAGCCTGGCTTCACATATTCTTTCATTGTAACACTATAAAAAATGTGATAAACAAACATCTTCACGTTTCTTGCTTTTCTCCAATTTTATGTCGTAGAAGGAGTCTTGCCATCATAAAATTGCATTTGTCAAAATCCCTAGCGAATGCTGTCACCAAAAATTTAGGACGGAGACTGAAAATAAAAAGTCAAATGCTTTAAATTTGGCATGTTCGGACGCTTGGTATTTCCTCAGTTGTTCTCCGCCTTGGCTGCAGATTCTAATCACCTGAGGAACTTTTAAAGCTCCCAAGTCCCAAGCTACACCTGAGATGAAATAAACCAGAATTTCTGGGGCTGGGACCCACAATCAGTAATTTGTAACCTCCCCACGTGATCCCAACATGCAATCACGTTTGAGAACCGCAGCTCCATATTAGTGGTTGTCAAATCTGACTGCGTGTTAGACTCAACTGATAACCTTTCAGAGTTTGTACCCAAACCAGCTGGCACTGACTGGGGACCTACTATAGATCAGGTATGGTGCCACACAGTTTAAATATATTGTTTTCTTTACACTTTACAATATTAGAACATGAATTCATAATATTCCTAATTTTCAACAGAACCCTATGAGGTAGGTATAATTTTCTCATTTTAGAGACTTTAGCTTCCAAGAGGATTTATGTATCTTATTTGCCTGATCCTCAGAATCTAGCATAGTACCTGGCACAAAATAAACAAGTGATAAACATTTGCTTAATGAATAAGCAAACAGAATTTCACGTGAAAAAAACCTTAAGAGAATTTAAGAAATTCTCCAAAAGCTGCGGAGGCCAGATTTAAAGCCAAGCCTGATTCAGGAGCCCATGCTTTCCATACCCTGCCATGCTGCTTTTCTTGTTTGCCTATGAAACTGTATCAACTTTCCATAACAGCACCAGGAGGAATCACATAGGCAAATTATAAGACTGTCAATGAAGTAATTCATCTTTTTGTGCCATCTCAAGGGTCCCCCAGAGTGGTCCTAAAATCCATTCCAGAGCCACTGCTTACAAGCAATTCTCACAGACACTATCATCAACCTTTATGAGTTTGAAGACACAATGGGATCTCCATCAAACCTAGCTAAACTCAATCTCTTTCCTCTATGACCATCCTAGAATATGGGACAACTCTAATTTCTCCCTTTGTTTGAATTCCTAAAATAATTATCATTTCTATTATTTATTTTGGTACACATCACATCCTGTTACATATGTGTTTCACCGAAGCATGCTCTATATATACAGTAGAATTATGAAATCTCTAAAAACAGGTAACAATAGCATATACTGTGTCTCAGATACTATTCTAAGCACTTTATATATATTAACCCATTTATCCCTAGAATAACCAGTTGAAGTAGGAACTTTTAATATATTCACAAATAAAAAAAGTTATATTGACATACAGTTATCAAAATATTTTCAAATTTATATAATGCAGTAATATATTTTCTTCATTATAACACATTTGATACAAAATTATCATTGGGTCTATAATTATAAATCTGAAATAAGATGAGCTCAAATTTTATTTCAATATAATTACAACTTTTTTAATTTTTTTTTTAACTTTATAGTTTATTGTCAGGTTGGTTTCCATATAACACCCAGTGCTCTTCCCCACAAGTGACCTTCACCAAGACCATCACCCCCCTTTACCTTTCCCCCTTCCCCTTCC